>BSBM01000268.1:10555000-11037500 GCA_027924585.1 Larix kaempferi
GTAATTCATAAGAAAACTTATATCATATCACTATCCTCCTGATGTCTATGACAATCCAAGGCACCTTGACTCTTATAGGAATTTGATTGTCTCATAGCTTATCCATATGTAGGTCATCTCATTGAGAACATCTCTTATGCAATAAAACCTCTATTTGTTACAAGTGATAATCTATTTCATTAAATGACATGTAAATAAGTACATACATTATTTTGCATCAAGTTAATTGCATTTATTCAATAACCAGAGTATATACTAAATTAGTATTCATGTACCACATCCCATATTTAGGTTGCATGCTCAAATGAAATCACGTGTTCATCATCATTAATAATTTTAAATGGTGAAAGTCATATATTATTCACACATATGATGGTTCAAATATCCACCTAACAATAATCTTAATCGATCCAACTTATAAGTCCAATAGATAATAAGAAAATGAATGCTAAGATAAATTACATGTAGGGTTTTAATTATTGAAGGTTAAGGTACGGGGATTTACAGAAGAGTTCAAGCCAATGCTATACTTCCAAGATTAAATGAAATCAATGTAGAGCTCTTCTAGGTGTCAAGGTCGTGACCATTGTTTAGATCTTATTGTAATATCATCTAAGTAAGCCAAAATTATGTGGACCAAATCATGGAATGCTTATTACATGGAACATTGAAAAGTAGCTCCATCATTCTGACATCTAAGGTGCATGAAACAATAAATGAAATCCCCCAAGGAGTGGTAAATGTGGTCTTGTACTGATCTAGTCATCAAATCCAAATCTAGTTATACACAGAGAACCTATCCATAAAGGAGAGGAATTCATTGTTTGCACATTCATTAATCACTTGATCAGTGGAAGGAGTGGGAAAATTATCTTTAGGATATGCCCTATTGCAATCATAGAAATCAATATAGACACATGGTTCCCTATTTATTTTTGATAGGGAAAATATTATACTAGGAAGTATAAGCAATTGTGTAGATAAACCCAATTATGCATAGCTTATCTATTTCCTCCTTAATGAATTATTAAGGATTTAGAGGGATGGATAGGCCTTTGTTTCTGTTGAATAAGTTGCACATATATCCATATGTTGATGTGATTCTTGACAAGATTACATTCTATACCAATCATTTTCAAATGCAATCAAGCAAAGATGCCATGAAACACTTGGAAGTGCTTTATAAGCTACAACCTCTTTGGGGCAATATGAAACTCCAAGAAATATATTTTTAGTGATATCAGGGATAATGGAAATATCAAACTCAATGGTTGGTAAAATTTTGTCCATGCTTTAGGGGTGGAAAGTGTTGGTGGCGGGGGGGTTCTCTTAGGAAAAAATGGAAAAATTAAATTAAGCTATGCATGGGGACTTAGAACAGCAACAAATAATAAATCTAAGATACATCCCATGTTCCTTGGAATCACATTGAAACCTTCTTGTCTCCTTAGATCATGTACGCATTCTACATGTCAAAAGAGAAAATAATTATATAGGTGATATCATGACTAATGAAATAATTTACTTGGATATGGGGATCCTAGTAAAAAATAGGGGACCCCACAAGATTTTTTGAATACCTTAACACATCCCCATGGCATCATTTATCAATCACAATAATACTAAGTACCTAGTTGACCACCTATATCTCATGCAAGGTGGAAAAGGATGGGTTATAACCAAGTGTCAAAGGCACGATATGAAGTTTTCATGTCATATAGGTCCTCCTCCTATATGACATCCTTAATGTATTCCTCTCTTGTCACATGCCCTCCAACGGACCCAATTCGAGGAAGAGAACATGCTACCAATCTATGGGGATTTTCATAAAACTCAGCCAAATTCGTTAGATTCATACACATAGATTCAAAAGTGTGCAGATGCAAATTAAGCAATATGCATAGCGGAATTGAAACTCATCCACACACATATCATATGCATACAACATATCAAAGCAATCATCAATTTAAACATTGCAGAAGTAAATACATAGACAGAAAAACACTTATCTTCATTGTGCAATTGTCCCAAACAACTAGCTATGTCACCGCAACGTTCCACCTAACCATAGGCCAGTTGTGTTCATCAATCTCTCAACAAAACTGCCACCCCCGAGCTGGGCATTATTCCTACAAGGAATAGGGGACATTCAAGCTCATACACAACCAATTTACCATTTCATCTAAGCCAAGCGAGTCCACAGCTGGGTTTATCAGGCTACATTTGAACCCTGAATGCTTGCACTCAATCTCAAGCCAAAGCAATGGATTGGAAGAGGGAAATTCGACCACAGGGAAGAAAACGATTTCTCCCACAGATATATAAGCATTCAGCAGCCAAAACTGTCTCAATGGAACCCCCCAATTCGTTTTCCCTTCACCCCCATTGGTACATAACACAAAAACGCCCTTCTCCCAGCTGAGAAACAAAGGAAAACCAAAAAAAACGTGGCTGCAAAATGCCCAAGGAGCTCCAAACTCGTGAGGGAGAGAAACTGGTTGATGGATAATGGCATGGGGAGTAGTTCATGGCTCTTTTCTTTCCCAAGAAGCCAAAAATGATTTTCCATGAAGGGTGTCTTTCCCATACTCGAATTTGGACAGCCATACCTCTCCATTCCCAAGGCATTAACTACCTCAACCAACTCTTGGGAGAAATCAATGATTGGGTGCAAAAGTCAACATGGGTAGTTGAGGGTTTGATGGGTTCTCTCATTGAAATTTGGCTTGACTTAATTGGCTCAAGGGTTTGAATGTTTTCCCTCCCAATTCCTTGTAAAATAATGCCCCCATCTCTTATTGCATTGCATAGCTAGTTGTGGGTATTTTACTAAAATGCATACTTACATGATGTTGAAATTCCAATGTGCTTGGCTAGCACGTAAACCATATGCGTCAATAAATCGATGGCGGGGCCTTGGCCTTGAGCTCCTCACCATGATTTTATAACAATATTACATCATTTACATTTTAATGCAATAGGGTCAAGATGGGGATGTGACATACCCCTCCCCTTGGAATAACACCATCCTCGGTGTTCCAACACTTCGGAATAAATACCCTCTTTACACATGTCCAAAATTCACAAAATGTGGCAGGTTTGTCCTGCGTTTTATCTTTTTGCTTTGAACTTTCAAGACTAAGTCCTTTGGCTTCCGCAACTATTTCTGCTGGCTTTGATCTTCCATCTCTGCAGGTGGGCATTGCTCCATAGCAATCCCTTCCTTTTATTTACCTTCCAGTTGATCTACAAGTCTGGAATTTCATGGCTGCCATATTTCTTGTTTTCCTGACGACTATTTGAGGAATATTTTCAACCAAAACAAATAGCTTTTGGTCTGCCGCCATGATTAATGTGCACAACTGGCTCTCACTTTTCTCACTAGCTACACTTGGCTAGTAACATCTACAAACAATGGATTTCAATTTCTCACCTGCGAGACTCATCATGGCAATTCCTGTTAGGACAAGCATAACATAATATTAAAATTAGTCAATTATTTTCCCAATTGACATGGAATGTCCATGCTTCCTTATGAGACTTCCACACTTTTCATGCTTTCCAAACATGTACATGAACTCATTCATGTTCATCCTTTCACAGGGAGTTAACTATTTCAGCATTCACAATTCATTTCAAACAATTAAACACACTCTACTTTCAGTCATAGCATGCATTCAACAATTCTCTGTTTCTGAAATGCATCAATCAAAAAGGAAAGAGAAGAGTAAGAGTTTCCCCCTCTTAGTCTTGTTCCAATCCGGAGCTACACTGCCACGGTGGTTTCATGCTCCTTAGCCTCTTTCACTTCAATGTGAATGCTTTTCTTGCCCTTCTTGGCTATGACACTTAGTGTCTAAGGTCTGTCTAAGGATTTTTCAATTAGGGAACCCTTCCCGGTTGTTTCCTACAGAACCTTTGGCAGCTAGGACCCACACATGTCCACTAGCACCATCTTTCATTATTGCTCATACTAAGCTCTCTTTAGGACAATCATGTGTCCACATGCATCCCCATGATGCTTTCATAGTCCTTGCTTCTAGCAAGACCTATACTCAAAAATTGAATCAATTCACATGTTTAGTTTATTTTCATAGGGTTTATCTCTAAACAAGAGTTTAAGAAATCATAACCAAATCATATACACACGTATATTCATATTAAATAAGCAATAAGCTGTAAGATAACCAAATACTTGTCTGTATTGGATGTCTTCACTTTATTCCACAGGCTCCTTCTTTGCTTTACAAGCCTTGCATTTCCTGTGGATACAATAACGAATGTTAGGCCAGCACGTAGGCTACTCTACAATGATTCGAATAGGCAATGCCAGGCCAGCACGCCGACTGGGTTTATCAATTATTTAAGGAATGTTTGGCCAGCACACGTGCTACTCTACAACATCAAGTAGTTAATGTCCAACCAGTTACTTTCTGGATTTACCAACAATTTAGTGCACAACCAGTTACTCTCTGGTTTTACCAATAATTTATAGTGCACAACCAGTTACTCTCTAGTTTTACCAATAATTGTAGTTCTTTCAGGGTCCTTGCTTCCTGTAATGACCAAAGTTTCCAACAAAGAAACAACAGTGTATCAGCTTAGCTATCATAAGACTTGTTCATGGAATTTTCATTATCCAAAAATGAATGAAAATCAAATACTTATCTGTATTGGGCAGTTCCTTTCTACTCCACAGGTTTCCTTCTCTGCTTTACAAGCCTTGGATCACCTGTGGGGTGGATTTTTAATGCCCAACCAGTACACCGTCACGCCAACTGGGTTTACCAAGCATTTGTGGTGCCCAACCAGTCCTATACCTGGTTGGCCCTCTCCATTGCCGAGCCAGCACATTCATCTAGGTCATCGACCAATGGAAGTAAACTGCGCCACCGACCATTATAGGTCAAAGCTCTACTACGGAGCCATAGGCATATAACAGCCTTTCACTAATACCTCCAAAACACCAAAGCAAATAATGCCAAACCAGTACACCGGCTGGGTTCATTAGGCATGCAACAACCCTTCATCAATACCTCCACAACACCGAAGCAAATAATGCCAAACCAGTACATCGACTGGGTTCGTTAGGCATGCAACAACCCTTCATCAATACCTCCACAACACCCAATCAAATAATGCCAAACCAGTACACCGACTGGGTTCATTAGGCATGCAACAACCCTTTATCAATACATCCAAAACACCCAAGCAAATAATGCTAAACCAGTACATCGACGAGGTTCTTTAGGCATGCAACAACCCTTCATGCACATAACAATTCTTCATCCACACAAGGATGGCACTCATTTTCCTGTGCAAACCAACGGTTCCCTTTAAGAACTCTATATGTGACTTTCTTGACTGCAGGCTAGTATGGCCCCACAATACTCACTCACACTGCACAAAGGTTACCACTGTTCATACAGTCCTCTTAAGTACCCTTTATTCACTTTGTCGTTTAATGTGCAATCACCAAATTGCATCTGTGTAAGCTGATAGCACAAGAAGGATAAACAGACTCATCAGTATTGCTGCTCTAAAATTGTAACCATATTTCATAACATTCACTATCAAGTATTGAAACATCAGGAATGCGTCCATTCCCTTAGGGTGCAGTCAATACTGACAACCCTAACATAACCCCGCACCCGAAAGGTATGCATCCCTTTCCAATATGAGTCATGTAGGCCTTAGTCACACTCAAGCAGTCTGGAATAATAATGAAATAATAAAACATGCTCTTCATTTTAAATCTAATAACGAGACATGTATATTCTTAGTTAGGTTTACAAAATACTTATCCCTTTTCGGATGTATCTTTCATTCATTTGCGAAGAATGGGGCTCCCTTCTTTGAGTCAACAATACTTCGGTTTTCCACCCCAATATTTTCACGTTCCATAACCCACACATGCCTTCTTGGCATAGCTTCACCATCTCACTCATATGGCTTTCCAACATGCAATGCAGCTGGGATATTAACAAAACTTACTATGGTGTTTCACCCGAAACCCATTTCCAAAGGATGGGGTCCTTCCCATCTAGTTTGGCTTCTGCAGGCCATCACACATGGTCTTCCTACAATGTGTCATCCTGAAACACTTATCAAATAGCCAAACAATCAACAACATTTAACAATAACTTCAAATTTGATTGTTTCATAACCAATCAATGGCATTAATAATTAAATTCAAACATGAATTTACAATTCTGTCCTCCGACAGAAATGGATTGGTTTAATTATGAGGCCATCCTCATATTATTTGGCTCTCGTAAGTGGTATCACTCTGTCCATTATGGTTTTACACTTGCTACCATACATGAACATCCACCTACAACATGTCCTCTTGACACAATTTTATATAAGCCAAATAGTCATTAGCAATTATTAACAAAATTTCAAATCTGAAATTTACAAATCTATTTCATGCATAAGTTATATGTCACAACCATGAGAACCTTCTCATAACCTTTGGCTTCTGCACATGGTAGACCCCGGTCTTTACTATGGAGTTATCCTCATTTCCATACGCAAGACTTTTCTACCTGAAATCTGAAACTTCAATCAGCCAACACATTGTGAGTACCTATGCATATAATCTTTTCATTGCTACAACAGTCACTGAAGTGATCTTAGAATTATAACACTCAATAATTCAAACACCTTCAGCTGTTAACATTTGAAATGCAATGAAATATATATATATGCATCATTATCATAATAAAATTGCAAGACACGGGTACATTGTTCATGCAATTTAAATAAACTGTAAATACTCATTACTTCACATCTATATTCCTTTTATGCAACTATGTCCTTCCAACAGAGCACTCTGGTAGCCCATCAACATGTCTACCTTCTTCATGCAATCATTCTCTTGCATTCACAGCAGTTCATGAAATGGTCTCAACATTAACAATGGTTCACCATTTCATTGATTATCTAATTGCATTGAAACATATATATCACAACCATGCATTCACACAGTGCATCTCAACATGTGCACCCGCACATATGCATGCACATTCACAACATTTACATAATATTTTAATGTGCATTCACTCAATGCATAACCCCTCAATTTAACCTTGCATTAATCCATGAATACTATGCATTTCAACATATTATGGCCTAACCATGCCTATCTCATATGGCATACACTACAATAGGATCATAAGTCATCACTTGCTTTGGTTGTTAAACTCACAACCAACATACACAAATGGCATGATATAATTTCATATGAATGCATTGAGGTTTCTAAGAAACTATAGGGTGCAAGGCTCCTTGCCTTCACTTACCCACACATGACCATACTTGGTAGGTTGACATTCACATTCAGGCACTCAGTACCACATTCAAACCAATCAACATAGTTTAAACATAGTTGAAGGGATCTTACCAAATCTCCTTTCAACATTCATGCAATTAAGCACAAATAACCATTACCTACATGGTTTTTATTAACATTGCTTGATGTTACCTGATCAGTTGGCCTCTTACCAAGGCTACGCAGTCCTTTTTCCAACCTCATGATCACAAATTTGTTGCACCATCCTTTCCTCATAAGGTTGTTGGTCATATGCAACAACATCATCCCCATCCTTAGCCATGCTTTGGTTTTCTTTGGTCCTATAACCAATGCGAACACAACTACTTATTAGCAACCACAACAATTATCTTAAGTGGCTCATTACATATGTAAAACCTCACTATTTTACCAATATGCAATATCATATACACGCAAAAACATTTTCACATGCACTGTGCAATGTTTATTAATATGCCATCTAGTGCATATTCATCTCATCTATCCAATCTCTTGCATTTTAAATCATGCTTCTATGATATGGTTCATATTCATCTCATCTATCCAATCTCTTGCATTTTCAATCATGCTTCTATGATATGGTTCCTACAACATTAGTTGTCATCAACCATAGGCAATACCATTAGTGGGCTATTGCATGTATAACTTCACTACCTTTACCCATATGCAACATGATTCTCATGCATAAGCAATTCACATGCATTCTGCAATGACTCTCTAATCATGCCCACTAATTCATATGCATTATTCTCTTGCATTTCCATCATCCCTATGCCATAATTTTCAGTATATAAAACTTAGGAAATATAAATATAATAGCAATGGAGGAGTTAAGGAATTCTCCCTTTCCAGTTCCTCATCATGACATGGAGTTCCTCCTCCACATCATAGCTGATCCTTTTCTTGGCTTTCCTACGAAGCATACAAGCAATCATTAGCTATGATCTTCTCATGAATTAACAATTCAACATATACATACATGTAATCATTCATTCTTGATATTTTCCAAATATGAAATTCTTATGCTATAAACATAAATAGTTTAAGGTGAGGAATTTTCCTTTCATCCTCCATAATGGGTATTACAACCCATTACTGTTACTGAGATTCCACAACCCCTTTTATGCAATTCCTACTTCTAATTCTAAGCATAGAGAATGCATTTCACACTTTCAACGACTGTCTCCGAGGGACGATGGGGGTCAAGGGGGCCCTCGTTTTTTTGTTTTTTGTTTTTGTAAATCCTTCTATTTCATGCAATCTGGCGCATAAGTTCCATGGATTTTTTTCAACTTTTGGCACCTGAAAAATCTCCATGGAAAAATAGCTGAAATTCCCTATTTCGGAGGACTTATTGTTTCTCCTCCGACCTATTTCGGACCAACTCGCCAAGTTCTGCCGATTGGTAACTCGTCGATCTCCTCCGGCACGTTTCGGACCAACTCGTCGAGTTCTTCCACCGTTTCAGACCAACTCGCTGAGTTCTGCCACCGTTTCGGACCAACTCGTTGAGTTCTTCCAATCGGTAACTCGTCGATCTCCTCCGGCCCGTTTCGAACCAACTCGCTGAGTTCTTCCGCCATTTCGGACCAACCCGCCGAGTTCTACCGCTGTTTCTGACCAACTCACCAAGTTCTGCTGAAATTTCCTCTTTGACGCCGAAAAACACTTAGAAAAATTTTGAAAATTTTCTTCCTTTCCCCGGGCACTTCCGCAACTCGTCGGCGCAACTCAGCCAAATTCGCCGACTGTGTCGGCTCCACTCAGCGAGTTTCACTTAAATGCATCGGCTCAACTCCAAGAGACTTGCTGAAATGCATCGGCACAACCAAACAAAACACTTAGAAATTTTTTGAAAATTTAAAATTTTCTTAAGGATTTGTGTTGAGCAGGAGGAATACTTACCTCTGCAACTGCGATAGGTAGCCCATGAAGGCCCAATGCTGCAACTAGCAGCTTTGATACCATTCTATCACATACCCTCCAATGGACCCAATTCGATGAAGGGAACATGCTACCAATCTATGGGGCTTTTCATAAAACTCATCCAAATTCGTCAGATTCATACACATAGATTCAAAAGTGTGCAGATGCAAATTAAGCAATATGCACAGCGGAATTGAAACTCATCCACACACATATCATATGCATAAAGCATATCAAAGTAGTCATCAATTTAAACATTGTAGAAGTAAATACATAGACAGAAAAACACTTATCTTCATTGTGCAATTGTCCCAAACAACTAGCTATGTCGTTGCAACGTTCCACCCAACCATAGGCCAGTTGTGTTCATCAATCTCTCAACACAACTACCACCCTCAAGCTGGGCATGATTCCTATAAGGAATAGGGGACATTCAAGCTCATACACAACCAATTTACCATTTCATATGAGCCAATCTAGTCCACAGTTGGGTTTATCAGGCTACATTTGAACCTTGGATGCTTGCACTCAAGCTCAAGCCAAAGCAATGGATTGGGAGAGGAAAATTCAACCACGGGGAAGAAAACGATTTCTCCCATAGATATATAAGCATTCAATAGCAAAAACTGTCTCAATGGAACCCCCCAATTCATTTCCCCTTCACCCCCACTAGTACATAACACAAAAACGCCCTTCTCCCAGCTCAGAAACAAAGGAAAACCGAAAAAACGTGGCTGCAAAACGCCCAGGGAGCTCCAAACTCGTGAGGGAGAGAAACTGGTTGATGGATAATGGCATGGGGAAAATTCCATGGCTCTTTTCTTTCCCAAGAAGCCAAACATGATTTTCCATGAAGGATGGCTTTCCCATACTCGAATTTGGACAGCCATACCTCTCCATTCCCAAGGCATTAACTACCTCAACCAACTCTTGGGAGAAATCAAAAGATTGGGTACAAAAGTCAACATGGGTAGTTGAGGGTTTGATGGGTTTTCTCATTGACATTTGGCTTGACTTGATTGGCTCAAGGGTTTGAATGTTTTCCCTCCCAATTCCTTGTAAAATCATGCCCCCATCTCTTGTTGCATTGCATAGCTAGTTGTGGGTATTTTATTAAAATGCATATTTACATTATGTTGAAATTCCAATGTGCTTGGCTAGCACATAAACCATATGTGTCAATAAATCGATGGCGGGGCCTTGGCCTTGAGCTCTTCACCATGATTTTCTAACAATATTACATCATTTACATTTTAATGCAATAGGGTCAAGATGGGGATGTGACATCTCTCTTCTTCTATTGTTTAGAAACATTTGCAATCTTTTATTTCTCCACTAGTTCACTTGTTCCCTAGTCTGTGGAATCTTTCACTACTAGTCCTCGTTTCTCTATGAGCAAAGCTTCTTGTTTCTCTTTATCCTTTGTGGAGGTCGATGTTGACGTGTTATTCTTGGTTTAGTTGATCCTAAAAGCCATAATTTTGAGTCAATGTAGGGATAATGGAACCAACATGAGATAAAATTATCCTTCACCACCTTCTTTGAGTCATTTCTCTTGAATCTCTTTGTGCCAAAGTGAAAAATGGAGAGAGATTGTCCTTCATGGCTTGCTTCACCAGATGTTATATTGTATCCTCTCACAGTCATAGGTAGTGAAGGCCATGGGGATTTTCTATTACTTTCCAAAACATGTCCAATTCCATTGATGTATGTTTGATAGGTGATTTCTTGCAATATCACCTTGTCAATGACAAACAAAGGAAAAATATGAGGTGCTTGAGAACCACCAAATATTCTTAGATATGTATACTTCTTCATGAGGTACTTGTCCCCAACCTCAATTAATGCTTCAAATGCTTTGTCCAACATGAAATTGGTTGTTCATTTATAAATGAGGCCATACAAGGGCCTTATGAATTCCTCACATATCCTTTGGTAGCCACTAATATACTTATATTCCCACAACAATTTGAAATAAATATGAATTATCGAGTTTGAAAACTACCATTTACAGTTCAAGTCGAGAATCAAATTTGAAGCACATATCACATCTAATAAATAAGATGACATATAACATTTAGAGATTTCTCCCGGAACTAGGTTGCATAAGGTGAGGATGGTTGAGCTCAGATTAGATGGCACGGTGGTTCCCCAATTAAATATCATTCCATGTGTAGTAATTGTGTGTAACAGAGGAACCCAAGATTCTTGAAACAAAGAAGCACTCTTTTCTCCATATAAATGGGTGACCAACATTTCATCTATTTGATAAGAATATCTTAACAATATTGTAGGATATGAGGCAGTTTATATAGACATGAACCTCTTGTTTTCACCCACCATTTTTTAAGACACGCATGAACATCTAATTTTTTTACAAGAATCCATTTCTCATTCATGTGGATGTTGGGGATAGGAAAATTATAGTATCTATCCAGGCTGGTATGCTGAAAGGAAGCTATGGGATTCTCTTCACCTACATCCATAATGAACTTGTTTTGTATATAAACTTTTGGGATCAACCACAAAATCACTTATGTGCATGGAAATACTATAGGTCTGGTTGCTACCCAATGGAGCTCCAACTTCCTTATTGTTAACACCCAAAAATTGTTCACTAACTAATCTCCCTAGTCACATAACCCATTTGTCCACTTTTCCTACATTTTTGGCCTCCAAAACCCCAAAAAACCCTACATTGGTAACCAAACGGGAAAAAAAATCATTATTTCCCTCCTTAATTAATAAAATTCCCTCAAAAAAAGGATAAAATCCCACAAAAAGGGTCAAACTCCCCCCCAAAAAAAAGAAAAAAAGGGAAAAAGTCAAAATAAAATAAAAAAAGAGGGAAAACTCAAAATACCACTGGTTTCCCGAAACCATGGGTCAATACTCTACCACCCAAAATTACGATAAAAATGTGATGGAGGCCCCCCATTTCACATCCACGATCACTCTTCATACCCTTATGCTGCCACAATTCCTACTGCACTCTAGCCTACCCTTTTGAGCTCTTGTGCCCATCTAGTTGAGTCTTGGCCACCTATTGAGCATTTGGAGAAGAGAAAGGAACTATAGAGACCCGACACGCTACTCTTCATACTGCTGTAAGGGCCCCCATCACCTCATCTTCTGAGGTAACCCTTATTGTAAACCCGTGTTTGCAACATAATATGAAACATATTTTATGGGTTCCGATCTACTTGTTATTTTTATTGCAGTAATTAGTTAGATTTATTTTCTGTTGTTATTTGCACTCACACATATCATTTATCTATTATCTATGTTTTATCCATTGTTGAACTGCTACTAAGGGTTCCATAATCCTTAGTAGGTTCTCTTTAGCACGAGTTGGTGTGAAAACACTGGATATAGTTTTGGCGACTCCACTGGGTCAATTCCCATCGATCTTTGGTTTTGTTTAGTTTTTTTATTTGTTATTTTGCTTGCATTTTACAGTTCTGGCCTAGATTTCCCCCCCATAATTGCATATCTGGCCCTTTCCTTCGTAGTTCCCTTCATCACATCCATCTTTACGTCCTGGCCCATGAATTTCTGACATTTACCTGCGGCCTGAACGCAACTTACGACCCGAAACCTGCGTTCCCCAATGTGACTTTCCACCCGAATGTCGTGCCCAGAGCGCGCATTTCCTCCTGTAAGTTGTGCGCCTTCCGATCGATAAGGCACGCATCCACGCGTCTTCGGGCCTATAAGTTGCGCCCTCCACGCGCCTCCCAGCCTGTTATCCACGCCCTTCACATGTTTTTCGCCCTTATACCTGTGCCCCCCATGCACTTCTGAGTCTGAAACCCGTGCCCTAACCGCGCCCTTTTCGCTTAGATTCGCGCCCTTTTTTCCTGTTTTTAGTTTTTTGTTTCGGTGTGATTTTTTTGCAGTGTGCCGCACCCAGAGCGCGACTTTTCGCCTCACAACTGCACCCTGCAGCCATTTTTTTTACTCTTTCCTTGCCCAAACACCCTCCTGTTTGCTTGCATCCATTTTTCTATCAGTACTTTTCTGTTGTTTGCTTGCTGTAGCATTTAAAATATTTCACTTTGCATTATATTTCATCAAGCTCATTTATTTTACACATAGCATTTAATACTTTTTATTCAGTTTTAGTCATTTATTTTCTAGCATTTACTATCTCGCGATATTGGGTTCACACCACTTTTGCACAGACATTGTCCTGATAATTCAAGTGAGACTTAAAATTGACTTAATTAAACACACTTTAACCTCACTTGGGGAACACAAAAACAACTATGTAGCTAGGTAGGACATTGGGGTTAGGCGTCCAAATAACACCCCCTTTGTCGTACACATTTGAGACATAGTTGTTATCCATTAGGGATCCAAAATCCCCTATTATTTATTGATACGGTTGACACCGATTTGTCAGAGGGCCTCTCCCTTAGGAGCGAAAGTGGCAAGACTGGTTCCATAAGTTTGAGTGGAATACCGCTCTCCATTCTGTACTGAAGTATACCAACTCATTGTTCTCGTCGTGCATTCTAGCGCCCATATCGGGTGTGCGACAACCAAAGAACTGAAGCCGCGGGACACCTTTCCAGATGTGCCATGAACGGGGTAGCTTAGTTTCCATTCTTCTAGGCCTCTTTTACCTGGAGTCCCTCTCGGTAGAGGGATATCCTTTAGACATTTGGTTCTACATTTCATATTGCCTGACTGTGGATTTCATCACCCTGTAGGGGATACGATTTGTGTGAGCTTTCATATATTTTAGATAGGTGTTTGCATGCTCCTATACCCCCATTCAGTTAGTGAGTCTACCTTTTTTATTTCTAGGAGTGCTTCTTGTTGGTATTCTGACCATTTTATTGTCTCTCCACCTGTTGTATCATGTCGTAGCAGCACGTGTTTTTGAGCTTGTTGTTGGCCTAAGCACCTCCTTTTTTGATATCTCTCCTTTTGCACACACAGTTACACTAGGATTTTTGAGCATTTTTATCTCCCATATCTCTTTAGTGCTTTTACACCTATCACCATTGATTCAATGAGACACTCTCGTTTCCTACGGGGACTATCCTTGCAGCATGGTCCACTTTGCCCCACCCGCCACAGATGCACATCTTCATCGTCGGATCTTCATCCCGACACCCCTTATTTCACTTCTGACTCTGAGTCAGATTTACCCATATACACAGCTCCGTCTATCCCCATGGCTGACGTGAATCCCAACCCCTTTAATGGCAGGGTTTTTGGCAGTGGTTCCAACACTAGACTAGCCACCATTACAGGATCCATCCCCACCATGCCATCCACAGGACCTACACCTAGCATTCTAGTTACTATTTCCATACCCATCGGTAGCGAATCTATTCCGACCACCATCCCTTTGGTCACTAGTAGTAAACTTGGGGGCACCGACGATCCCTTAATCCCCGTTCTGACTCGTACCACTGCACCACCCATCGGTGGAGGTGGCCCCACTATCTCCTCCATGGATATCATGCAGGCCACTTCGACTATGTCACATCATCTTGCTAGTTTTCCATTCATGACCAATATCAACCTCCATGATATGGCTTGATTGAATAACGATCTGATCCGACATGACCCCACATGGCCTCCCATGCCTACCAAAGTCCCTTCAAACATCCCAAATTTTGAAGGGAAGGGTGGTGAGAACCCCCAAAACCATATCATATCCTTCCACTTATTGTGTTCCTCCAACTCCATAGTGGATGACTCGATCCGCCTATGCCTTTTACAACGGACACTCATTGGATCTGCAGCTAAGTGGTGTATTGAACAACCACACAGGACACGCTACACATTTACATCCCTCGCTTCGAATTTCCTACAATTCTTCCAGTTACTAGTCCGTTACGACGCTGGTGTTTATATTTTACTATCTTGCAGAGAGAACATGGCTACCCATATCACTGACCATATTCATGAATGACGTAGACATCATAGTTTGTGCAAGATCACGTTAGATGATCGCATCTTTTTATATTGGTTTCTGAAATCACTCATACCAGTTATCTCCAAGGATGTGGCATCTGAATGGCCCCAAACCGAAGAAGAATCCATACTTAAAGCCCAATAGTTTGACCTTATCTATGCACATTCGGGCTACCTGTACTCCATTTTACCTGATGCTCCTCGCGGTGATTCCTCCTGGAAGGACGCGTCGGGAGCATCCCACCCTACCAATAGAATTATTGGACACATTGCATCTCGTAGTCATTCATATGTCCATATTCCTCCTGCCACCACCCTAGCTTATAATCCTACGCCTAATTCCACCGTGAGTGGTCCCGACCTTTCACGCGCCACAACCCATTTAGGAGAAACACCTTCATATGTTCCCTCGGCTCAAGACCCCCATATACATGGACTTTCTTGCCCAGCGCATTGCTACGGTCATGCCCCACCCGCATACACCCCCCCTGCTGCACCGCCTTCCTACTACCATTCCCCAACAACACCTATGCCTGCACAACCTCAAGCACCTCCCGCTTATTATCCACCTCCGCCTACCCCAGTACCCACTTAACCGCAAACCCCCCCACATTCCCCAGGGGCAATTTTATGCCCAACAAAACCAACTGTAGAACCAACCTTCCCAATGGAACCAACCAGGACAACAAAATAAGGGACGTGGACATAATTAGGGAAATAACCAGCCTCCAGGAAGAGGCGGTCCACCCCCGAACCCCCCTGATAATAATGGCACCACACCGGCTAACCAAAATCCTGATCGACCACCTCAGTAAGGTAAAAATCCCAACTTACGTATGAACCACGCATGTTCTATTTGCGGAGTCTATGGCCATTATATGCACAATTGTCCCCACCTAGAGTAAGATTTCCAACTTTGGAGTGACGATGCCCAACGCCAAGGACATGTTGCACATCCGGAACCACCAAGCCCCCCGCAACCCAATTCCCAACCTATGGTATTGCAGAACCCCCTACCCATGCAAGGGGTAGTTTCCACCCGACCTTTGGCTCCCCCTTAAGTGGCTAGCGCAACCACAACAGCCTGTTGCTTACATTGCTCCTGTTAGTCAACCCATTGACTCAGGTACTCACCACCTTTTAATGATGTCTCTGGCTGATATCAACCTTCAAACACAACATAACCAGTATAGTTCGAACAACGAAACCATTCCTACAGACAAACCCGCTACCACTCTTCCCACAGATTAGTCGTTACGCATACCCCAACACCATTCGAAGGGGCCCCCAAAGCTCCTCACTTTCCTCTGTGCTGCATTAAGAATAACCCCAATGCTCGTGCTACCCCCAACTGCAATATCCTGGATGACTTAGCCCAATCCCCAACTGCTATGTAAGCCTTAGAAGTTTTAAAGAACTTCCCAGCATAGCGCAAAACACTATTGTCCTCCAAAGGTGCGATAGAACCTTTTGACTCACGGATGATGGCATTCAATTTAGACCAATATGAACCACGCATGCCTTACACATTAGCATTTCAAGTCTCAATGTCTATCCGAAATCTTGTTATCCATTGATGCATTATCGATGAGGGTGCCTCTACATGCATCATGTCTACATTTGTGTGGAAGAAGCTAGGATCCCCTCCCCTACATCCATCCACGACCGCCTTACGAGCTTCAGATGGCCATTCATCTTAGCCATAAGGCCTTCTGGCTAATGTTCCAGTCCAATTAGTTGGAAAAATTGTCCTAATTGACATTGAAGACGTCAACGCACAGCTCGACTACAAATTGCTCCTAGGACAAAGTTACATGTATGTCATGAAGGCTATTGCTTCATCAATGTTTCGCCTTATGATGTTCCCCCATGAGGGACGGGTTTTCAAAATCGACCAAGTCACTTACTATGACCCGAACGCGCCTGCTACACCAGAAAATGTTCTCCTCGTGGTTGAACAACCGGTGTTTGGTGCACCCACATCTTTGATTTCCACTTTCGGTCCCGAAATTTATTCAGAGACTCCAATGGTCTCCACTTTTCATTCCTTACCACCTCCTCCACCAATCATTGAGATATCTAACTTGTGCACTATTTTGTCAAGTGAATCGGTACTTAACCTGCAACCACCACTGCTGCCTCAACCACCATCGGTACCTAGCCACATTGGAGCCACACCAATCCACACAATATCGTTATTGTTTCCAGCATCAAGGGTAGTAAGTATTTCAATCATGGCCATGTTGAATCTCCCAGGGTTGACTCTAGGACTTCCCATGTGTTATTTACCTTCCCCTAATCTTGCTCCAACGCCACAAGTCATTCTTCAACCGGTCCAACCGATCACCACTTCCAATCATCCACCTCCCAGTGTGACGGCCACAACTTCCTCCAACGTAGCCCCTCAGTCCTCCAAGAACGCTAGTGGTAGATCCACGCACACTCATACTGCACCAAATACGACTAAAACCGTGCACCCTCCCCCTCCATTCCGCGCACCCCCCAAGTGTTCCTTGTGTGATGATTTGGGTCACGCAACCCATAATTGTAAGCAATTTCCCAGCCTTCAAGAACACATGAAGACGTTGGATGATGAACCCACTATCCCGGTTGTCGAACTCCCAACCACCCCCCCACCTCGTAACAAATATTTGTGCACCAACCACTCCTGAGCCATATGTGGAGTTTACGACCATTACTCTCATCACTGTCTAGACTTACCAGAGTATCGGTTGGTACTTGACGAAATGTGACAGTCTTCTTTCGAATCATCCATTAATACCATCGAGGAGATTCACCCACCCGAATCCTTCTCCTTGACAGAAGTTAATACTTATTTATATGATTTCCACAAGCGGTGAACCAACTTTTCCCCCAACCTACAGCTTTACCTCTTCCGATCTGTCCACACAATGTTTTTGCAATGACAAAGAAATTCTCGAAGCACTAATTGCACCTGACTTCCCTTAGGATGAAATGCATCATAGAGCCTACTTCTTTCCCGAGGATTCTACCCCTGTTGCGGCCAACCAACTCTCGGTCGAGTCGAAAGACTTCATACATGGCCAAGTGGACTGATTTAAGAACCCCATCCCAGTTCTTGATGCCTTCGAGGAAGGTAACATGGCTAACATCTCCCACCATACAATTCGATATTTCCGTCACACCCAGTATAGTTGAGAACATTACATTAGGTGCTTCATGTACTCTAGACGAAGTCACTTCCTATAAGAATCTCTTCCAATATTTTTGTGATGTTTTCGCATGGTCATATACTAAGATGCTTGGTCTTGAACCTGCCATCGTTGAGCACCGTATTGATACGTTTCCTGCTGTCCCACCCATCCACCAAAAGAAACTGCCTATTCACCCCTCCAAACTACCAACATTGAAGGTCGAAATTAAAAAATTACGTCAAGCTAGGTTCATTTACCCCATCACTTACACCACATGGGTGTCCAATCCTGTGTCGGTTAACAAAAAACAGGGCACCATTTGCGTCTATACTGATTTTTCGTGATATGAATTTAGCTTGTCCCAAATAAAACTTTCCTACTTCGTTCATCGATCAACTCATTGATGCATGTGCGGACCATGAGATTCTATCCTTCATGGATAGTTTCTCTAGCTACAATCAGATTCAAATTCGTAAAGAGGATCAGTATAAAACTTCCTTCACTACTCCGTGGGCACCTTTTCCTATCGAGTTATGCCATTTGGTCTTAAAAATGTTGGCGGAACATTTCGGCGGGCCATGACCTTTTGTTTTCACGACTTGGTCCATATTATCCTTATCTACTTGGAAGACCTCACCACTTGATCCAAGAAATGATCCGACCACCTGGACGATCTCTGGTAAGTATTTTTGCATTTTCACAAATACAACATTCGCTTGAACCCCCTCAAGTGTGTTTTTTTGCATCCCTACTGACCAGTTATTGGGTTTCATTGTTTCCCAAAAGGGGATCACTATCGATCCTTTGAAGGTTCAAGCCATTCTTGACCTCCCATATCCACGCACATTGCGCTAATTATAAATCCTTCAAGGTAAATCCAACTTCCTCCGCTGCTTCATTCTGGACTATGCTATGAAAGTTCATGGTTTCCTTCACTTGCCTCAGACCCACGTTCCCTTCGTTTGGGACGAATAGGCGCAAGCAGACTTTGAAGCACTAAAACAAGCATTGAATTTCGCCCCCTCGATTTCACCTCCTGATTTCTTGAAGGATTTTATCCTTTACATTTCGGCATCCGAATATGTTTTTTCTGGCGTGTTAGTCCAGGAAGATAGTGCACATCAAGAACGTGTCATCTATTATGTGAGTCAGACATTTTCTGGTCCACCATTACGCTACTCCCATGAGTAGAAGTTGGACTTAGCCGTCGTCTTCTCTATTCAGAAGGTACGTCACTACATTCTTATGAGATGAAATATAGTTGTGGCAGACTCCAACCCCATGGTCTATCTCTTGAGTCATCATCTCCTTCGAGGAAGCGTGGCTAAATGGATCATTATCCTTCAAGAATATGACCTGACATTTGTTACACCCAAGAGTACCAAAGCCCTTTAATTGTCACACCTCATGACTGATTTACCCTCTTTGTCAACACCACCTCCTATCATCACTAACTTGCTCGATGACGACTTGTTCAAATCCTATTTTACCTACAAACGCAGAAGTTTCGTGCCAACCTCGATCGCGATGATCGACGTCGCATACGCCATCATGCTTCACGGTACCTCCTTCTTGATGATGTCCTTTATCAACGCGACATCGACACCATTTTACGTCGATGCCTTACACATGACGAGGCTGAACACATCTTAAATGGTTGTCACAACGGAGCCTGTGGTGGCCACTTCTATGGAATGAAAACTACCCAAAAGGTCATCTACGTTGGGCATTTATGGCCCACCCTTTTTACTGATTGCATTACCACAGTCAAAATTTTCTGGAACTGCCAGCTTTTTTCCCCTAAAGCAAGGACCCCTCCTGTCCCTCTCCATCCAATCATCACTGTTGGCCCTTTCTGTAAGTGGGCCATCAATTTTATGGAGTGTAACCCCCCCGGTGAATGGCCATAAATACATCATTATGGTTTTCAACTATTTCACTAAATGGGCCGAGCCCATGCCTACATTTAACTGCCAGGCCAAGACCATGGCACGTTTCTTTTTTAATCATGTCATTGCTCGATTTAGAGTCCCTAAACAACTCGTATCCGACCATGGAAAACATTTCGAAGACACCGTTTGGAAAGAGTTTTCCACCTTCTTGAAGTTTGACCACCAGTACGCCTCATCCTACTACCCTCAAGGCAATGGCCAAGTTAAGGCTATCAATAAAATATTAAAGACAATCGTTCAACGAACAGTAAACCAACATAAGTCTAATTGGCACCATATGCTCTTTCCTACACTTTGGGCTTACCGCACTTCCACTAAGGCCGCCACCGGTTTTACCCCTTTCCATTTGGTTCACGACGTAGAGTCAGTTCTCCCCATTGAGTGTCAAATCCTCGCTTTACACATCATCGTTGACCTTCTCCTGGACACCTCACCTCTTGAGAAACACTTACTCCTATTGGAACAGGAATATGAATACCGACGAGCAGCATTACAAATCACCAATGCTGCCAAACATTGCTCCAAATCCAATTATGACAAGCATGTCCACCCTCGCACCTTCCACGAAGGCGACCTAGTGATCATTTATGACCAACCTCATGAAAAGAACGACAAAGGAAAGTTTGAATCCATGTGGAAAGGCCCTTACATTGTCCAAACCTATCTCGGTAAGGGGGCATACATACCTACCAATTTTGAAGGACATCCCTTATCCAACCCTCGCAATGGGTTTTATCTCAAATGAATTTTTCCTTAAATTTTCTCGGACCCCATAGTCTGTGTTGTACAATTTTCTTTCCCTTTTTTTTCCACTTTTTGCATCCATAACCTTACATTTTTCTTCCATGTGTGACCACAGTTGGATCTTGTTCCCTCACTCTATGTTCGTTTCGTCGATGGCGCAAGTCGATGGTATCTGAACCTCGCCTCCGCAACTTGGGTATTGTATTCCCCCTCACACGAGTTAATCCACCTTGACGGAGTGTGTATCGGTGTTGCAACCAATAACCAGGATGAGTACGACGGTGTGACCGGTCTCTTGACTGCTTCTCTCCAGATGGGAATTAGTCACCTTCATGTGTTTCTTGACTCCCATCTCCTTGTCTCCCAACTCAATAACTTTTACCAGGTACGGGATCCTTTCCTTTTTAGAAAATTCTCGCGCACTAAACAATTGATTAGACAGTTTGAGTCCATTACATTCACTCATGCCCTGCGAAGTTAGAACAATGTTGTAGACCAAATGGCTAATAATATTCTAGAGTGGCATATAAATCACAACATATAGGAAGTAAACCATACAAATGCATCATCATATCATCCACATGCATATATACATCATATAGGCATATAACATCATAAAAACAAAAAAAGGACCATCATCATAATAAATTGCATCCATGTGCATATATATGTCATAATCAAAATGTCATAGTTTACATCATCACATAAACATCAATACATCGAGAAGCCCCAACAACTTCCTCATCATAAAAATAGTCACCGAGTATGAAATTTCCCCATGCTCATCGCATTGGGGGGTAGGACCATCAACTTCCTATTCATCTGAGTCATCATCATCGTCCTTGTCCTCGTCCTCCTCCTCCTCGTCCTTGTCCTAGTCCTCCTCTTCCTCTTCCTCCTCCTCCTCATCTGACTTAGTCTCCTCCTCCTCCTCATCATATGGGGAATCACCCCGCGCCATGGAACTCACTGCCCTAACTTCCATCACAATTCACTGCATCACTGATCTCCACTCCCGTGGAGCATCGTAGCAGATATCAATTAGCTCATGATCTAAATGCTTCTATCCATAATCAACCACTCCATCGAATAGGCGGTCAATCCCCACCCGGAGTGACTCCAAAGTCATTGATGTACTCCGATGATGTTGCTTCCCACGCGCGGGAGAGTACACCCCCTCCACTCGACCCCTACAATCCCGGTACCCTACAGGAGGCCACGGTCCCACATCTACACACATATGCACATCATCAGTCTAAGTTTCATAAAAATACTCTAGCTACCATATATTCTATGAATTATACACAACATGATACTATAAATAGATAAATACATACCATTTGGTCCCCATGCTTGACCAGGAGGTTGTGGTAGCTCTGCATCTCCCCTGTCGTCCATACCTACATAGGGTAAGTCCTCGATCACAATTGGAAGATTCCGCCACCGAGTAAATAAAAACCGAGTGAAGAACCGACCCACTTGTCCCCCACCACCGCGAGTCATCATCGCACCCCATCACCGCATCCGCGGCTCAGTGGGCCCACCATTGCACACTTCTCTGTGCGGTCGCAGTGTCGAAACTTTCTCAAAGTAGAATGAGCATAGAAATGAAGGGAAACAAAAATCCCCTCTTGTGTAGCTCACCTTGTTCAGCTCACGCCGAACAACTGTCAAGTACATCTGTCTCCAATTGAAGTATGTACCCACCAAGGCCTGCTCCACCAGTTTCAACTTCCCTCCAGATATCCTGTGGGGTGCCTTCAACCCCAGTATCCACACTACCAGTGCCTCTATAGCTCGAGTCTCAAGATTATCTATGTTACATATCAATATCGCATTGTCATGGACATACGTTGTGGCATAACAATGGCACTCTAGTAAGTCCTCCATAGACACATCGTTGGGCTTCCTCAGCTGGGTGTCTGCAATCATACCCAACCACGGGAGCCCCGTCAGAAAGTACACATTAGTGAGTAATATCTCCAGTCGCTCCCCCTGTATAACGAATTCCCCCACATTGGCATCCCAAAACTCCACCAATTTGTTCAAAAACAACTTCGTTGAATGCATTGGGGGCACCCAGGAAAACTCCAGTAACCCACATCGGGCCAAAGTGTCCTGGACATCCTCATTGTCCATGATATCATCAAGCAAACGACTGAGCTCTTGCTCTCGCCAACTCTCTCTCGACATCCTGCACACAAAGAAAAAAACCCTCATCAGCTACATATAAGCAAAAAATTGATCTCCTTAGGGTTGTAGAACCAACACTTAGCAAAGAGAGTGCGCTCCAAAGAGCGCCTTTTTTCCTCTCATGTGTGCCCTGGAGCGCGCTTTTCCCCTTGAAATGCGCGCTCCTAGAGCGCTCCTGTAAGGCTCACAGTCGCGCTTGGAGTGCGCTTTCCTCATAGAAAGCTGTGCTCCAGAGTGCGGCTATGCAGTCCATAGTAGCACCCCAACCACACAAATGTACGGCTTATAGCCGCACCCTGGGCATGCCATTTCCCTCAAAAAGTGCTCTCCAATGTTGTGGTTCCCTAGTTGCACTTTCCAGGGCTCCCTAAAGGACCAAATCCAAACCAAAAAGCATGAAAAGCACCAAAAATCACTTAAAGACTTACTTGCAAGTCACATAACTCGTTTCCATCGGTCAGATTGAGAGAAATCAAAATTTCCTCTTTTGGGCCCCTCCACATTCCTCCCAATTTGCATAGTTAAAATGACATGTGGAGGTGGGCTCCCATGCTATTTATAGCCATTTTTACCCCATTATTTGCTTTGACCATTTTGGGGTCATATGACCTCCGTTTTTCGCACCGTTTGCACCGCCAGATTCAGAATTATGTGCCTATGATGATGGTTGAGATCATTTCTCTCTCTCACTTAATCCCTTTTCGGGCATTTTTTCCATGCCCCACAGGCTGCAGTCGTTTTTTTCCCATCTTTGACCATTTTTTCTATTGCGACCTAGTCATGAGACCTACGCTTCCTCCATATTGCATTTATTGCGTTATTTTTCCACCATTCATCTACCCACAAGGAGGCCCCATCAGTGTACTCCCCATACCTTCTTTCTCGGTTCCCATGTTTGTCCCTTGATTGAACACTTCCTCCTTGCTTGGCTTTTACATCTATTTGGTATACTTTTATCCCTTTTTCAGGTCGAGAATCTCCTTTACGAAAAAGGCACTCATGGAGTTACTGTTAAGCTATTTTTTGACTCCTCAAAGAATGAAAAGATCGCCGAGTGATCTTGCTTCCTTTCATGCTCGTTAAAGTATCTGAAATGACGTCTATCCAGTATAAGTTTAACCCTTTTTTGGACCTGGTAGACTAATTACGGAAAATGAATACTCTAGCCACATCGGCTAGAATATTTCTCCATTGCATACTTTTATGCTTTTTAGGGCCTTGGGGACTAACACACGAAAAAGAACCCTCTCAGAGTCTTCTTATTGCTTCCAGACTCTCTAAAATTGAAAGAAACCATGAGCATTCATCGCCGTGGGATTGTATAAATCCACACGATGGTACCCTCTCCACATTTCTGAGTCTTCTTATCACTTTCAGATTCCTTAAAATTGAAAGCACCCACGAGCATGCACTGCCATGGGCTCGTACAAATCCACACGACAGTACCATTTTGAGCACACTTCTATCCTTTCTTTAAGCTCCTTAAATCATTAAGAAGGCCCAAACGGTGCCTCTCGGTGCCACGATAGATCACATCTAGTCCCCACATTATGGCAGCCTCCCTAGCATGGCCTCCTTTGTTCAGAGTATTATGCGATGTGTCACCCTTAGAGTCTCCTGATATCACTCATCAGTTTCCCCCCTGAGTCTCCCCCATTGCAGTCCCTTAAACTATGATTCCCTTCCCCCGAAGTCATTTTCATATGATTCTAGGTCAGTGTTTACGAACAATCTGTATGAGCAGACTCAAATAGATCTCCCTAGTCCAAGTGGATCTAGAAAAAATAGAAACATAATACTAGTTACTTTCCTAGATCAATAGAAATGCAGGGTAGATGAAGAAATGGCTTACCTCAACTCTGCAATTCCTTTCTCCTTGTTGATCCAAGCTCCAAATGATTCAGATCTTCAGCTGCAAAACCTTATCAAGCATGTGGAAAAAAAAGAGTGGTAAAAGCATATGAACATGAATTGATCTAGATTAACAGTTGAGGAAAATCCTAAGTATTATCAATACAACAACACTTATGGAAATAACTTGTATTAATGTAATAATCAAAAGTACATAGGGAGGGAATGTTACAACCCAAGCCTTAACATCGTAACTTCCATCCAACAATCCTAGCCTCCAAGGTTAAACTGCTTGCCTCCCAAAGGATGAGTGAGGATCACCTAGAGAAATTTCACCAGCATAAGAGTACTACAATCCTTTCTTCTTTACAATGGAGAGGGTGTTCATATTTATAAGGCTAAAGGGATAGAATAGGTTGAGGATTTAGGGGAGAGGCTTAAGGGATCATCCCACTAGGTTAGGAGATCGAGAGCCACCTTTCCAAGCTTCTAGGGATAAGCCTCCACATCACCAAGCTTCGAGAAGCCACTCAAAGCTTCCTTTTATCCAATTTAACCAACTCTAACACACTTTGCATGAAGACAACCTGCGTGAGAGATGGATCAACGCACCTTGTACAAAGGCATCATGCATCACAGATGCGCTCTGCTAAGGTGCAGAGTGCGTCACCAAGGGTTCGACGCTCCTTGCTAGAATTCAAGGTGCGTCGGGGTGACTACAAAAGGTGAAAGGGTAACGACAACAACATTTTTTTCAATGTTTTACCCAATGGACTTTACGGATTAAGGCATAGAGCTGATACATGACTCATGATGATGAGATTTTGGTGTAACAGTCAGCCTTTCCGTCATAATCTGAACAAAGGAAGTTTGAGTCCTCCCACTCTGCGACCCTCGTTCCCCCTCCACAGTATGTCAGTCTCACATCTAGTACTATCACCTCTTGGTTTTACACCTCATGCTCTTATCAAGGAAATATCATCGCCTTGGTAGTTGCAGGTCTCCCTCTGTCGACGCCAGCACATCTATTCCAGAGGATAGACCTAGAGGTCCCTGTACCTTGGACTCATCTCCATCAGTGGTGAGTTCCTACAGACCATCTGAGAGGAGTCCTTAGTGCCTCTTAGAATGGTTTTTTCTCACGTGCCCAACCTCAACTCAATCATCGCACCGTTGAGATTCGTACAAGGTATTGGTCCCTTCAGTTATTGGTCAAAGACCCCGGATGTCCCCTAACTCTAGCACATTGGTGAGTCTATTTGGAACCCCACAGTTGTATGTTAACACGGATATCTGGGTTGCGTTGGCAACAGTGTTTAGAATCCCTTCAGCGACATGCTTCCTAGAATATCTAGTTCAGATACAGTTTAGTGTAGCTTTGAGATTCTGACTCTCAGTCGTTGAGTCCATACAGTTGTTGGACACCTTCAGATCCAACAGATCATCAGTTGTTGTGGTACCACATTCAGGATGAATGCCATTGTTTCCATGTATCAGTTCTTTAGATCAGTCATGCTTGGACCATGAGTATGTCCCAGAATTGTGTCCTCTCTGGAACATTATGATGTACACAACAGTTCTCTATGTATTGTTCAGATCCCCTCTGGGACTCCTTATTATTTGTATATCATGATACGAGGATGGGTATGCCCACATCATCCATACATTTGAGATTATGTTACTCATCCATTATTGAGGTGATGTATTTCCATTTTTTGCCCTCACAGTTCGTATGGAGCATGTGTTCCGATCTCCAAGCAGTTTCTGCTCTCCGCCATCACAATGCTCACACCCCTGGAAAAATTCAGTACCTATGATGTCTATTGCCCATACGATGAGCTCCTTCCCTCACACATCAGGGGGCAATCTGTTAACACCCAAAAATTGTTCAATAGCTCATCTCCCTAGTTGCATAACCCATTTGTCCACTTTTCCTGCATTTTTGGCCTCCCAAACCCCAAAAAACCCTAAATTGGTAACCAAACGGGAAAAAAATCATTATTTCCCTCCTCAATTAATAAAATTCCTTCAAAAAAGGATAAAATCCAACAAATGGGTCAAAATACCCAAAATAGAAAAGCAAAAAGAGAAAAAGTCAAAATAAAATTAAAAAGGAGGGAAAACTCAAAATACCACTGTCCAATACCACTGGTTGCCCAAAACCATGGGTCAAAACTCCACCACCCAAAATTACTATTAAAGGTGATGGAGCCTCCCCATTTCACATCCATGATCACTCTTCATACCCTTATGCTGCCAAAATTCCTACTGCAATCTATCCTACCCTTTTGATCTCTTGTGTCCATCTAGTTGAGTCTTGGCCACCTATTGAGCATTTGGAGAAAAGCAAGGAACTCTGGAGACCCGACGTGCTACTCTTCGTACTGCTGCAAGGGCCCCCATCACCTAATCTTCCGAGGTAACCTTTATTGTAAACCCTTGTTTGCAACACAATACAAAACATATTTTATGGGTTCCGATCTACTTGTTATTTTTTACTCCAATAATTAGTTAGATTTATTTTCTGTTCTTATTTGCACTCACACATATCATTTATCTGTTATCTATTTTTTATCCATTGTTAAACTGCTACTAAGGGTTCCATAATCCTTAGTAGGTGCTTTTTAGCACGAGTTGGTGTGAAAACACTAGCTACACTAATATTCTAATATATATCCCAATCATTATCCTCTTACTCGGGGATGATGGAGTAAATTTAATGTTTGAATATATGATAAATTTCACCCCATTTGTATGTCGGTGTTGCATCAATGTTACTATCAATGTATCCAAACTGTATTCTGATACTGATTTCTTATAAATATTGTAAGGATGGTACCTCATGCACCGCCTTGTCCTTTTGCCTAGTTCTTCTATGAGACATATCACAATCTCGTATCTCAAAATCATCACCACTAGAGGAGCTTATGAGTGTTTTTAATACGAAAATTAAAATCATTTCCATGTGAGAGGGTAATGAGATTCAATCCATGCACATAAGCCCGAGCTATCGTGAATTTAGCATAAAACTTCCTTCAAAATTTTGATCGTTGAGACCTAACTTCTTATGCTTTAAGGAAGTTAAGGAATCATGAGGGCTCCAAGGTAGGTGGAAATAATGATTTGGTTTAGGTAACAATAATCTAAGTGCTCTATCCCATGCATAGAGACAATGGAAGAAGAGAATGATTCTATCGAAATGCAAATTCATGGTTTTTAACCCATGCGAGGGAAAATTTTCGAGGGTTTCATTTTCGAATAGCCAAGATATCCAATAGATTGGTGTTTCCGGAAATCAAAAATAGGAAAGGGAAATACCATAACTTGGTAAACGTGAACCCATGAAGGATCGTGGTGTCATAGGGGTTAAGATGTGAAAGATGGAAACATACTCATATACCCTAGGTCGAACTATTACAACGATTGATTCAAAAGAAATATTTGGGTTTTTGGTTGATTATTTAATTCAAGAGGAGAAAAGACTAAGTCATCGTATGAATACTTTTAAACCAAGGGTTATGGGGAGGTTTGGTTACCCACCCGACGAATGAGAGCAATATCTATGAAGCAAGGTGGTGCTTTCCCTTCCAAGCGATAGTTGCTCTGGTACTTTTCTCACTTTTTTCCCTCATCGGTGGATATGAATATGGATAATAGAACCCTTTTTATTATCAAAATCTTTAAATGGTCACGTGTTATGGTGAACCCCCATTCTTTTCTTATTCCATTCTCAATTGGAATGTCATGAACAATTTTCTTATCATCATGAAATGAAACTTTATGGTGGGCCCCTTGTCGTGCCATAAAATAATTATAAGCACGATATGTTTCACTCTACAATATTTTGCGGAATATGGTAGATTGGAGTAAAATAATCATTATATACATTTGGAGAAAGCGATATATCGCATGTAATTTTCTTTCCAAACGGTGTATCATGTCTGTAATTTTATATCCAAGCAATGGGGCATGACAATAAAATATTTTTTAGTGAAACGAAAAAAATATATGTCCCCAAAATGCAATTTCACATTTTCTTCATCCTTGATTGAATAAGGTATAGAACTGTGCAAGATTTCATAAGAGCAATAAGTTGCAACATAATATTTTTGTGGCCTGACTTGTCACGCCGAATGCTTTATAGGACTCTATAAGAATGAGGATCCTATCAATCAAGCAAGTTATACCATATTAAATAAGCATCAATATTGTGAGTTTCCAAAAGGAGATGTGCATAACTTTCAGGGTGAATTAAAATGTTTAAAGAAAATCTCAACGAAAGAATAAACCCTTCATTAGAAGCTTAATATATGTTTATTAGAAAAGGGTGAATGGAAATGTGTAAATGAAAGCTCAGCTAGAGAAGAAACCATTCATTAGAACCTTAATATATGTTTACTAGAAAAGAAAAGGGGTACCTTTTGAAATTAATAAATCTTCAAACATCCAATTTCAATTTTTTTGAAAAGATGAGGTTTTTGATAGTTGAACACCTCCCTTGACTATATTTAAGGCCTCAAAATCCATCCCTAATGCATAAAAACTCCTAAATCCATCCATATCCCACTAATATGCCAAATATCCACTTTAAAGGGTCTATTTTGTGGCTTGAGGCCTTGATCATGGAAGCTTAGTTCAAGAATATAAATTTAGGTCCTAATTCCATCATTTTTTCTCCCAGCCATGGTTTGATACTCATCCCTAGAGCACAAAACCTCATATTTAGACTCATTTCCCACCCTAAGGACAATGATATCCTATACATAATGTATTGTATGCATGATTTGTGGCCTTATTCATGGCCTTGGTCCCTAAAAGATTCACATAGGACCTAAGGGCCTTATTTTCCTTCCACACTTATTATAAAGGCCTCGAGACCTATCTCTTCTATCCAAGGTATTATAGGAGAAACCATATTCCACTTGGAGGATGAGTTGCTGCTTTAGAGGGCCCTTGTGGTGGTTTGAATCCCTAGAAGCTTCATTTAGAGCTTACTTCCCATGTTTTCCTCCTCTTACAATTGTCAACTCCTTGAAACCCGTCCCTCTTGTGGAAAACCTATTAAGAGCACCTATATTACCAATGGAGGTCGAATATCCCTATTAGAGAGACTATGTGGTGGTTTGAGATATCGATAATCACCTAAACATTTGTTTTCATTGATTTTCAAAACAAGAATTATATATGTAGAAACATAAAATGATAATAACATAATCATGTAGATCTCTTCAAGACCTTCCCAATGAGCTAAATAACTCCAAAAATTAATGTTGAGGTAGAAAGTTACAGAAAAATTACTAAATTATTTTTTATATATTAAAAATAATGTGCACATTTTTTTGAATGCATGTGTGCTTTTAAAGCATGTGCATGTTATTTGAAATTCAATTTTGTTTTTAACGAGAGTTTGCACTCACCCACCTAATATGGTTGCTTTGGATTTAGGTTCGATTTGAAAAATCTTAATGGTTCAAGCTGTAAAACCAACAAAACCTCCATTTTTCCAAATGTCTCTAAATATAGGTTACATAAATCCACTGGCAATGAAATTACACATGCATATATATCCTATTAGATTATTTAGAAACATGCATTAACATAAAACAATAAATTTACTAACATGTAAATCAATAATCAGAATCTTACTAGTCAAATATTTTATCAACATAAGCATCAAATAATCAATAACAAGTGCAAGAGAGGAAAGGAAAGATAAAAGAGAGAGAACACCAAATTTACTTGGTAAAACCCCAAATGGTAACATCCACAGGAAGACAGGATCATCTTATTATTCATGAAACTTCCACTCTTACAATCTTGAGCACCCACACATCATATTCCATCTTCACTTCATGTCACATTGACACAACATTGTGAGTGTTCCCAAAAGGGTCTCCTTCACCTCTATTATATAGCTAGAGGTATGGATAGATCACATCCCATAATACATGTGAGGTAAATAGTTTTCCACTTCTCTTATATAAAGAATGGTAATAATAGAATTTACTTCATGATGCATGTGGGATAACTCTTTTTTTTTTTATAATAAGAAGAGTAGTATGCCTTATTTTCTATTTAGGACATCATAACATCTTACAACATCTCACTAGACATCATTACACATTCCAACAACATCATACTAGTCATCATTACATATTCCAACACTTCCCCTTAATGATGGTGAGGGATATAGAACACAAATGGAGGAAGATGGAATCACATTAACACCCCCCTTGATGACAACTTCCAGAATTCCCAATAATATGTGAATATGAACACACTTTGCCTCATGGATTTGATGAAGATAGAAATTGTTTCTCATTGATCATGAAAATGCACATAAACCAAGTTGTATGATGAACACTACAAAATTCGTCCTTGTGTGTACAAAAACCTTAGATGGCGCGTTATACAATGGAAAATGTGGCCAGTAGATAGTCATCACAACCAATCCGAAATATGCAAGGAATCTGCAGTAGACCTCATTATGAATACAAGAATCTCATATGGTCCTACCATAGGAAAAGTTGTCCAAGAAAAATTATTCACAATGAAATTGAAATAACTCTGCAGTATAACTCAATGCAAATACAAGATCCCCAAATGGTCCTACCATCAGAAAATGAAACCCGCAGATAATCAACATGACTTTACAGGAAGAATATGGTTGTTCATTTCATTACATTATAACTGAAAGAATGTGACATTCTATGGTATTTTATTACATTACATTCCTTCTTAATTACAACTTCAAACATCCCAGATAAAGTGGAAAAAGGTTTCAAATTTGTTTGCTGCCAAGGATAAGTTGTAGAGAGGAATAATGATGAATGACCATATATAACAACATCAATATGTTAAAAAACTTAGGAATAATCTACTGAACCAATATGTCCCACAACTCTTCACAAAGACCCTGTGGAGAAATTGAAGCAAACACAAAGCTAGACTACATGAAACAACTTTGAAGAGTAAAGCATGACATGATAAGCCCATAATGACAAAGGAAGAAACATGACATAAAATATGAAAGATAAAAGAACATGAAATCACTTTTACACAAACAAGGGTTAGCAAGAGCATATAAAGATTTAGCAAAATATGGATGCAAATAAATTGATATCACTTATAGATTAAAAATATTGCCACCAATCAACTGTCTTTTGCATCGGTTGGTTTATTGTTCTCACCATGACAAAATGCGAGAGATACATGCTCCTAAAAATGTCAAACAACTTCCAAACAAGAAGGTTAGCGGCAAGTAAATTAGGAACAAGAGACAACCTATGCAAACATGAAGATTAAAACTAAGAAACTATAAACTAATTCAAAAAAGACAAGAATCTAATGAGTTAGAGTAAGAAAGTTTGACTTTCCCACTTATAGATTAAAAATATTGCCACCAATCAACTATGTCTTTTGCATCGGTTAGTTTATTGTTCTCACCATGACAAAATGCAAGAGATACATGTTATTAAAAATGTCAAACAACTTCCAAACAAGAAGGTTAGTGACAAGTAAATTAGGAACAAGAGACAACCTATGCAAACATGAAGATTAAAACTAAGAAACTATAAACTAATTCAAAAAAGACAAGAATCTAATGAGTTAGAGTAAGAAAGTTTGACTTTCCCTTGTTTGTCGAAAGTTCTTTGACATAAAACAAATTTGCAAGAGCATATAAATATTGTTAAAATAATATTTAATAAATAAATTTTGATCAAAATTTATCAAAATATTTAAATGATAAACGTTTATATATGGAAATATTTTTATAATGTTTATACATAACATTAACATATAAATAAAAAATTTAAAAATTATTTATATGAAATGTATAAAATATTTCAACAAATGAAAAACCCCAAATCAATTCTTGGTTATTGATTAAGTCGGGAGTGGGAAGACATATGTACTCTTGCTGGGATACAAGAAAGGATGTTTACCAATAAGTTGCAACCATATAAAACATGAGTCTAATTCATACATGGTACTTAAGCCACCACCTTATATTTCTAGAAACCCTAAAAAATGCACGAAGAGAGAAATGCAATTGAATGCAGAAATTTGTATGATAACGAAAGGGAGATGAAATACTGAGAGAAAAGCAGGTTTGAGAGCAAGTGCGGCCATACAACATATGGATCCTACTGTATAATGCATATGAGGGAAGAAAAGCACTCAGGGAGAGAAAAAGGAAAAAAATTAGCAAACCACGACCAGAGATGCTAAAAAAATCATCCATCAACTAGAAAAAAATCCATCCAGCAGAAGAATTGCAAATAAAGGGTTAAAACACAGTCATATGGATTCGTACAGGTTTGTACATTGCATGAAGAGGAATGAGATGCATCGGAACAGGTAGATCGGGAAAAATCACACTCACCAAAAAACATTGTGCTACAAAAAACTCATATAAAAATATATTAAATTCGTAAAAAAAATCAGGCCTAGTTAAAAAACAGGCTGACTAAATTACCAAACCTAAAGGTGCCCAAAAAACTTTAGATTAAAAAAAAAAAATTCCCAGGCTGGGTGTAATGTCCCCTCCCATCATACCATCATGATAGAGAGAACGTGATGCTAAAGCTAGGCATTTAGCCCCATGAACTTTTAAATAAGCATTCACATAATATAAAAAGACATTTGGAAATGTATAATTATAAGTAAACACAACGGAAGTAATTTCAATTACACATCCATCATACATTCAAGATATTCATCAAATAAATAATTGCAAAGTTAACATAAGAGAATACTTATCTTAACAAAGTAGTCCCAAGCAACTGGCTATGCAACTGCAACGTTCCACCCAACCATAGGCCAGTTGTGATCATTAATATCTCCACACACTACCACCCCCGAGCTGGGCATGATCTCTACAAGGAATCAGGGAACAGCAGACTCACACATAGACAAGCATACACCAAGATGAGCCAAGCCAATCTACAATTGGGTTTATCAGGCTGCTAGGAAAATGGAAAGGAAGAATTGCTAAGCTAGTGAGCTCAAGCATAGAGCCAGGGATACCTCTACAAGATCTATCTAGCTTGGCACCCACAATGCCTACACACCCCACTCAGGGAAGTATTCCCTTCACCAATGCACAGTCCCTCAGGCCATACCTTCCAATCTAGAGTGTCTAAGGTGTGCATAGAAGAGTAGCCAGCCCTCTTGATCTTCTTGAGAGGTTATTTCCCCCCACTAGGTTTATCAAGCCAATTCTGTCCACTACCACTCCAAATCTCTTGCTCACAGATTCAAACCAAAACAAGGATGCACATAACAGCAGAACCACAATTATTGGGCATGATAAAAACGTTTTTACAGTGAGATGCCCAAAGATGGGGTTTCTACCAGCCCAGAAAAAAGTGGGAAGACCCAAAAACGAAAATGGCAATTGGGGATTCAACCCTGGAGAGAAAAAATCGTTTTCAGAAAAACGCCCATGGGTATTTTGGGGCAAAAACGACCTCCCTCACCGTCCCAAATCGTGGCCCTCCTCTCCCAACTGTTGTACAATGCAAAAACGAGCTCCCAGGCATGGAAAATGCAGGGAAAATGGTGAAAAACATGATGGGGAAAGCCTAGCTAGCTCAGATTTCCTGAGTGGGCCAAGGCTATGGGTTCAGAATGGCTTTGGGCACCATTTCGTGGGTGTTTTCTTGCCCCAGAAGCAAAAGTACATTTTTCTAGGTTGATGGCTTGCCCATGCACGAAATTGGATGCCATACCTCTTCATTCCCAAGGCATTAACCGCCTCAACCAATTTCTAGAAGAATTAAATGATTGGGTGCATAAACCAAAATGGGTAGTTGGTGGTTTATGGGTTTTCTCATTGACACATGGATTAACACCATTGGCTCAAGGGTTTGAATAATTTCCCTCCCTATTCCTTGTAGAATCATGCCCCCATCTCTTTGTTGCATTGCATAGCCAGTTGTGGGTTTTTCATTAAAATTCATATTTACATGATGTCTTAATTTACATTGTGCCTATCTAGCACAAGAACCATAGGCATCTATTTTTAATTGCCAATACATAAAACGCTAAATCAATGGTGGGGCCTTGGCCTTGAACTCCTCACCATGATTAAATAACAATATTTACATCATTTACGATTTAATGCAAAGGGGGTCAAAATGGGGACACTACACTGGGCTAGGATGATTAATTCAATTTTGAGCAAATGGAAGCCAAATTTGACGAACCAATAGTCGATTTTAACTAATTTCATTGTTTGAGAGACAATGTAGGGTTAGATTTTCCCAAAAATGCACATAAATGTGAGGAATGCAAAGATCCAATATAAAGCTAAGTGGTTGTCTATATTTGATTACAGATCCACAAGAGAAAGAGGGCCTAATACAAGAATTATTGAAGAAATTTGATGTTTGAAACAAAAATTTTTACTAAAGGAGGTAGATCTTAGTAACCTAGCTCTGATACCATGTTAGATTATTGAAAAATATGGATTAACATACAATAATAAATTTACTAACATGTAAATCAATAATCAAAATCTTACTAGTCTAATATCCTATCAACACAAGTATCAAATAATCAATAACAAGTGCAAGCAAGGAAATGAAAGAGAAAAAAGAGAGAACACCAAATTTACGTGGTAAAACCCAAAATGGGGAAACATCCACAAGAAGGATTTATCTTCTTATTCTTCAAGAGACTTCCACTCTTACAATCTTGAGCACCCATACATCACATTCCATATTCACTTCATGTCACAATGAGACAACATTGTGTGTGTTCCCAAAAGTGGCTCCTTCACCTCTATTATATAGCTAGAGGTATGGATTGATTGATCACATCCCATAATACATGTGGGATAAATAATTTTCCACCTCTCTTATATAATAAAAGGTAATAAGATAATTTACTTCATGATGCATGTGGAATAACTTTTTTTTTTAATATGAAGAGTATTATGCCTTCTTTTCTAGTTAGGACATCATAACATCTTATGACATCTCTCTAGACATCATTAGACAACATCACACTAGTCTTCATTACATATTCCAACAGATCCCATAATGTAACTCCAAATATATAAATTTAAAAAAAATGTTTATTATTTGTTAATTTTATTTTTGTCTTGACATATATTGAAATATTAAAATATCTCTCTTGTTCCTCCTATAACTTTTTATTATCTTATACATTTTCAAATCAAATTATCTGATACATACGTAATGTTGTTTTTTCATATTTGCAATGCTACTAAAACGTCATGAGAGACCATTGTTAACTTGCACTCACCCACCTATGTGGGACAATTACTAGTTAGTCATAAGTTCTTGTAATTGGTGATTTATAGATCTCCTTGGAAAACTAGAACTTTTGAAGAGAAAATTCAAAATAACAATCTTTTCACTGGAAAAAAAAATCAGCCAAACACTCATCTCTCTCTTGAAAAAATATGTTTAGTCTGTTCTTTTGTTTTTCTTTTTGATACTACAAAAAACTTACAATGTTCGAAGTTATTGGTCAAGTTTATGTTGATATTATTACATCATACTGTATCAACAAAACTTGGCCATAGAGAATACTCAATGATAATAGATGGTAGTGGAAGATTTACATTGGTATAAAATATTTGTGAGTTTTGGACCATCATAATTCACACTATAATACCATGTCAATCAATATAAATAATATTTGTAAAAAAAACAAACAACATTGAAACATGTACTTTCAAATAAAATCTATTAATATTTATATTTCCTTATCTTTGTTGTGAAATAGATTGCACAAGGGTCAATCATTCCCACATGGTAAGGGGAAAAGTATTGTAGGTTGCAACAAGGCTTATGTATTAGGTGACCCTATTGTGTGGGTGAGTGATCCAAGTGATCTTGCAAGTGGTTGTTAGTAAAAAAGAAATAAACAAAGAAAATAAATTTAATAAAATAAAATAAAGAACAAAGGGGTAGGATTGCAAACTCCAACAACCAATAGATTCCAACCCAATTTTGTATTTCCCAATGGTGAAACATGTACAAAACCTAGGAGATGTGAGATCCAATAGAGGAAAACAATCCCTCTTAGGGAGGTCTATCTAGTCCACACTAGATGCTAAGTAGCTTGAAGAGAAAATGAGAAGAACACTTGCCCCTTGAAGGAAGGTGGCAAGGGATCTTGATAGATTCTAGACAAGATGGAAGAGGTGAGCTATAAGGGAGATCAAACACAATTCCAACAACATAACCTTGCTCTAATTTCTCTCCTTCATAAGCATGCCCATGGATTTATTTTATAGGCTAAGAGGTGGCCAAGAAATAACTAGATCCCAATGTGAACTCCTTGATCTCATGATCTAGCTCCAAGGTACACAAAAGGGGCCATTTAAGGAACCCAAGTGTATGAGGAGCCAAATTCGAATTTGTGGAGGTAATGGAGCTTTCATGAGTCTTTAATGCCCACTAGTGGTTGAGATCCCACCATTTCTATCAGTCGCACATATATCGAAGGAATATATGTGTTGGTCGCATGGTTGTAATTCTGATAACACGTGCAGTAGTACGTATTAATAGACATGTGGCCACACGGTTGTAGTTTTTGATTGTTTTGGGGAATTTCTAGACTCATACTGCTTCTTGGATATGATGAGGATATATTTGGTGGGATGCATGCTATATGTTGATGATGATTTATCATGTAAATTGAAAAAATGTCACAAGTGCAATATTTGAGCGTTAACATATGCCCCCTAATGTATGAGGTTCAGAGGGTACCGTAGAGCCAATAATGCATCATTATTTCTTTTGTCTTGTTTACGTTGTTCTTGAAAGCGTTTGAAATATAGGTAGATAAATAGGACCTTCTTAAGAGAGAAGGTTGTTGGTGGATCTATAACCAAGAGTGTTGTTTTATATAAATGAGGTGGGCATACCCATGGTCATGGAGATCTGCCAGAATGGGTACAATATAAGAGGACCAAGGGGACTGCTCATAAAAACTGTTGGTACATGGATGAAGGAGGCTTCATTGGATGCAATAGTAACTAAACCTGGAAATGCTGCTATAAATGTTGAGCAAGTGGTACTACTGATAATCATGATAATCCCGCTGGGGTGGGGGGGCGAAATGCTACTAAACTATTGCTACTATGATTTCTAAATGTGAACACCTCTACCTTCAAAACAAACGACTCTCCTTGATGCGATAGATGTTTTGACATCGAGCATGGGAGAGACTACTAAGGTAGGTAGCACTGAGGGCTCTCTCTACTTAGTTCGAGGTAATCCTCCATAATGATTAAAAAGGGACCCCAAGGTACAATTGAAAATACTGCAACTCTCGGAATGTAGTGATTTGATGTTGACGAGAGATGAAGTACATGATAAGACAAGGGTCTTATCCTGAGAACCAAGATCATTTTGTAACTGATTGCCGGACTAATAGACATGACACAAGACCGGATGGTAAGAATGAGGCTCATGACCTCTTTTGATCAATGTCAACTTGGGAGTAACGGTCAACAACATTCTTCAAAATAAAGGAACATAGTGTAACAGAGGGAAACAAACTGTAGATTAAGGGATTTGTTAGGTCACGACTTGAGGGTGATGGTGACTGACAAAATGCATAATGTTGGGGATGGGGTGACTCAACAACATCGATCAACAGCAACCAGGTGTTGTTGCCAAAAGAATAGTGATGTTGACATGATTTTGAGTGAATTGGGGAACCATTTGTACATAAAGAATAATTGGTGGGGTCCCCACTTTTTTTGGGGTGTTGGGGGACCAATTTGTGAATTGGGGAACCATTTGTACATAAAGAATAATTGGTGGGGTCCCCACATTTTTTGGGGTGTTGGGGGACCAATTTGATGATGGGTGGGATTCCCATGGTTTTGAGCGAATCAAGGAATCAGTTTGATGATGGGAGAAGTTCCCACGGTTTTGAGTGATTCGGGGAACCTTTTCCATGATGATGTGAATGTTGTTTTGCAAACGCAAAGATGGGTGCCCCATGAATCAATGCCATGCAGTTGGTTCCTGTGAGAATAACTAGATAGAATTTGTTTCTTCAGAAGGTGGGAGGGGAATTAGTGTCTTGGTGGGGGTGATGTTATGAAGAAGATTGCATATGGTAAAGTGATCATGGAGGTATGAGTGGTCAACTGTGTTTATTGATCATAACATGTGCCAATGAATTTGACATCATCAACTATAGAAGGTGGGGGAGTAAATGTGCAGCAGTAAAATGATAACTATGGGTGGATCTTTTCACGGGTGGGGAAAATTCCTAGGACTTGTTTGGGGTTGGACATCATGGGTGCTAAATGATTATTGGGATGCAATGGTGTGCATACCCATGGAGGGAGAATGCTACCCACAGTAGTGATATTGATTGCATATCATTACCAGGGATGAGGACCCTATGGTTATCAACGGGAATATTTGGTAAATGCAATGCAAACAAAGGGAAGGCATTTCCTATATGCCAGTATTCGAGATGATACCTATGATAGAAGTTTGGTGTTTTTGCTGAGTAGTGGAGTCTTGTTCTTATAATGGAAAAACAAGAGGAGGTCACGTCTTGGTCATTATCCTGCACATATGGAGCAAATATCCAAGTGTAATACAGAACATGACAAAGGTATTGGACGATGAAAAATTGATAACCAAAACATAGTGCACCTGGGGGGTGCACATGGATCAGGGGTAGAAACATTTAAGGTACAACCCATTGACAGGGCTATTGAGGGTTACACCATCAAGGTCAATTAAGATATATGCCCCTTTGGGTAGGCATTCCTTGACGATATAGGGGCCTGTCCATTTAGATACAAATTTTCCTGGTATTGGTTTGCTATCTTTTTTGGAATTGAATACAAGGAAAAACTATCCATCATCAAAGGTACACGGTTGAACGTGTCTATCATAGTGCACTTTGGAGTGAACCTTCATGGCCTCATTTTGTTGGAGTGACTCTCGTCATTCTTCATCTAGATGCTCCAAAGTAAACAACTGTTGCTGAGGTGATGAGGGATCATCATTGTTGAGGTGATGAGAAACCACAAGTATATTGGGCTCTTCAGTGTTTTACGTAGGTTCATTGTCTTTCTCCAATACCGTTGGAAGGGTGGTTCCAAAAGGGGTAAGGTTATATGATAGTCACTTTTGAGTTGCACGAAGGGTGCATAATGCGGCTAATATAGGACATTGGAATGAATGATCATTAGAGGAAATTTGGGGTCTAAAATGGGCCTTATAAGAAAACGATCCATCATATAAGAAAACGAGCCAACCATAATTTTTGGATGAGTTGGAATTCAAGAACCAATAGAATTCCAATAAAATGAGTCAACCATAATGGTTGACTTCAGATATTTTTCATAAAAAAACTACTTTTTTTGTTCGTATTTTCAACATATCTCCCTTTGTTTTTACTCATATTTCAACCGGGAGAACTCGTTGAATGTGGAGTTAAATTCCACATCCAACGAGTACCCACACTACATACTTTTGATGGACCCCGCTGCTCCAAAACAAGAAATACCTGAAAAAACGTGATGATGATATCATCACGTTTTTTCAGGTATTTCTTGTTTTGGAGCAGCGGGGTCCATCAAAAGTATGTAGTGTGGGTACTCGTTGGATGCATAATTTAATTCTGCCTCCAATGAGTGCTCCCCCTCGACATGTGAGTAAAAAAATAGGGATATATGTTGAAAATACGAACAAAAAAAGTAATTTTTTTCTTTCTTCTTCCAAAATCAATAAATATTATTTTATTTTTTGCTTAGGAGGCCCATTTTAGACCTCAAATTTACATTAATGTGAGACATCAACTTGCAGGATCGGCAGGGGGTGGTAGTGTAGCTGTGGTTAAGGAGGATGGCCAGACTTTGTGGTTGTCGAAGGGGTAACTATTGGTTGGGTAGTGACATTGCCCATTGAGGTGACACCGGAGAGCTTGATAAGGGAACCATAGTTGTAACGACATTGATAGAAGCTACTTTTGGTGATGGAGGAGAGATTTCTTCTGATGGGTGGGTGAGGTAGATGGTCGCCAAAGCATCCTAAAATTGAGGAAGATTGGGACAATGGTGTTTGTAATTCCCAAACTATGAACAAATCAAACATGCGTGATTGGTATGCAATGATTTTGACTTAGATGTGGTTAAAGATGAGGTGCCCCCTACTACTGTCGATGGAGTGTGGGTCACACTAACAAGGGCATTGAGCAAATTCCTAAGGTTTGGCAAGGTGGGGCATAGGTTGGTTGCATGGCCTTGTTTCCCGCAGAGAGCGCATGGTGGAGTGAAACTCTGTATGGGAGTATTAGTCATTACTAGGAATTTTAATCATGGTTGGTTGATGCCCCCTACTTTAGGCTTGGAGACCCCCAATGATTTAGGAGCGAGATTAGGTAGGAGGGGGCCTTTCAAATTAGGTTGTTTCATGCCTCTAGTGGTGGGTTTAGTGATGACCGAATGTGGTTTAGTTGTGGATATTCTAGGTTCGATTGACGGTATATATGACATAACTAGCCTAGAAGGTGTAATAGCTGAAACATGGACAAAATCATAATGGGATACTTCTTTAGAGGCCATCTTTGGGTAGGGTGGTGTAACGTACCATACCGGTATACCCAAAGAGCATCCAGGTAGAGTCAACTGAGCCATAATAGATGTCCCTTGCACTCCTATGGGTGGATACAAGAATAGTATTTGAAAAATAGGAGGGACCGATGGACTCAACATTTTCTCAACGCCATGACTCAGCAGAGGTGTTGATAACGATGTTGAGGGAGTGGTGGGAAAAATTTTCGTCGGCAAAAATTATACACATAACGTCATCGGTGGATGCGGGGATCTCAAGTGGCGGGCCAGAGTACACCCCTAGCAAGTTAGATTCATTGTACATGCCTGGGGAAATATCAACGTAGGGGGGTTGATTTTTTTTGTCGACAGTGGGTAGGACGTTGTCAGGATTGGTGTTGGTATTGGGATTGTAGTAATTGCGTTGGTCGAGGGTGAATATTTTCGCATTAAAGGGAAACACCTTGATGTAGAAGATCGAGGAGTAAACTACCTTGATGGCATACATGTAACTACACCCCAAGAGGATGTTGTAGTCGAGTTGTTCATTGACCACTTCGATATCGATCATGACCATCTTTCCTCCCAACTCGATGGGGACATTTTGGTACAATCCTCTAGGTTCGGATGGCCTTCCATAATATGTGTGAAGGGCGATAGACGAGGGGACTATATCATATGATCTCAATCATTTCAAAACATTAGAGGACATGATGCATGTCGATGCACCTTCATCGATGATACATCGATGAATCATAATGTTTTTCACTGTCACAAAGACTTGGAATGTGACTGAGGAGGGTATTCAAGGTTCACTTTATCAAGATCAAAGTTCATGAGACATGAATCAGAAGGGTCGATTGCACCAAGTGCATTTAGCAATGCCTTTTGTTGAGTTGGGAAATACTGCAACACTTCTAATGTCGACATAGCAGCTGGTGGCTGAGTCAAGTCATCCACAATATTGTAATTGTGGTTGGCTTTCGTATGTGGGTTATTAGGGGTGCGTTGATGTGGGACTTTGGGGATTCAAGGGATTTGTTCATAACTTGGGCACATAATCTGTAAAGGGCCTCCCAAGGGGATGGGAATGTCTTCCATTTGAGGGGATTCAGGCTTATCATGACCTTTGGCTCTAGTTTGAAGGTTGAAATCCAGTGTATAGATGTTCTGGAAGGAACCATCGCCAGAGGGGCAGGGTTCTTGCTATTGAGTAACGACCCCTTGATTGGAAAATGGTTGTTGTAATACAACAGTTCAAGGTTGTGCAGGGTTAGGGAGTAGAGGGGGATTTTCCGTTGTCTTCTTCTTGGCCTCCACCAACTGTTGGAAATCAGGGATAAGAGGGAAATGGTGAGTGTAATGTCCATATTCTCCGCAAATGGAGCAAGAGTAATTGGTTCTTAGGTTTGTATTTTTCCCTTGCTTGGGGTGTTATTAGCCCCTGCATTTGGGTTTCCCTGGTTCTGGTTCTACTAGGGCAGGGGTTTCCCCCTTTTCCTTGCTATTGTTTATGTTTGTTCTTTCCCTTCTTCTTCCCCCGATTTTGAGGGTTTTGGGGATTGGTTGTGTTCAACTGCTCAAATTGTTGGGCTTGTTGTATGAAAGATGGTTGAACTAGATTTACCCCATATGAGGTGTGCGGGCTAAACGAATAAGACATGGAAATGGGTAGTAGGGATTATACCCCAGCAGTGGGATAAATGTGGATTGTGCTCCATACGATGTAGATGTGGGAGCGGGTTGACCCATTTGCGGTGGAGGTACCACTATGGATTGGAGAACATTAGGATAAGTAGGACTATATGGTCCATAGTGTAACTGACCAAGTGGAGGAGTTGGTACAGGTGCAGGGAATTCTAACACAGTAGGCATGGGTGGGTACTGCGAAACGAAATTGAATGGTGCAGGAGTAGGGGGAGGAACCTTTCCTTGGCAGGAAATGTACCCAATAAGCCCATCCATTGAGTGTGACGAACCTGTAGGTGTAGGATCCAACGACTGATTCCTAGAGGCATCAAGAAGGATGGTGTATAAATACCTAGATTGGGCATAGATAAGATCAAAATGCTTGGCCTTTAGGATGTCCTCTTTCTCATTTGTGGCATGGATGTAGCAACATCTTTGGAAATGACTGGTTGGAGTGATTTAATGAACCAATCCAACAAGAATGGAGGTTGTATTGTGATAGTACACAACGTTCGACATCTACGCCACTCATGAATATGGTCTGCGATGTCCGTAGATGTGTTTTGTCGAAATTCTATGAGAATTTCGAGTCTGAGGTCGTGGAAAATTGGAAGATGGAATTATGTGAGAAAGGAAGTGGCCAATGTCGCAAAGTTGGCATGGGTTGATCCTGGTAGATTCACATACCATTTATTTGTCATCCCGTTGAGGATGCACTGAAAGAGGTGAAGCCTCACTGAGTCTTCCACTATGCTATTAGAGGAGCACCATAAGTGAAAGGACAAGAATTGGTTGGCGGGGTCGTCTCCTTGTTTCCCTTTGAATTCAAGAATATCTAAGGGGATTCTTTCTAGAATAGCTGTCCATGTTTAATCATGCGCGATAGGGTCATTGAACAATTCAGCCAAATCTAGGAGATTAAGGCTAGCCATGAAAGGTAAGGTGGGAGTTGGTCCAGTCATTTGTACATTGTGTGTAGTTTCTACGAGGGGGAGACCGAGGTGGTGTTGAAAATATTTAATGACCTCCTATGAGAGAGGAGGGGTCAAAATGGTCCAAAGGATCTCCGAGGGGAGAAGCCAAAGGAGAGCCTCTTTCGAGAGGAGGGGAGGAAAAGGGATCTAAATTCTCTCCTAGGGGAGAAAATGAAGGAGAACCTCTTCCTGTGGAGGATGAGGTGAAAGGATCTACACCTTCTCCAAGAGGAGAAAAGCATTCAAGTAAAGAGCATCCTTGACCTGATGATCCTATCAGTGTGGCCTAGGAGCATCCCCAATTAGAGTATCTCCCACATGAACTATGGGGATAAAGTGGAAAAACACCCCCGAGAGAGGGGATAGGGCTTGCAGTCTTCAGGACTTCCTTAGGGGGTTGTTTTGTTCCTCAATGGTGAAAGGTTAGTGCCAAATGAGAGTGATGGAGGAATTTAACACAATTGAACAAATGCAAAAATATGCCAACCACAACAGATGTATGTTGTGCAACAAGTGAGTGATATGTGTGAAGTTGGTTTAGTGCAAGAGTCCCCACAAGTAGGATATTTTTAATTACGAGTTAATGAACTTGTATTTTAAAAAGAAAATAAGTGTAAATTCCCTAGGAGACCTAATGTCCTTCCTCTCAACTGTAACTAGGCCTTCCAAAATCACAATTGATGGTGATAATAGGATCCATATTCTAGTTGACTAGTCAAGGTAACAAAGGGCCAATTCTATCGGGGATGGGGCCAATGCTCCAATCAAGAAGACTTGTCAACACTTCCTAGTGGAAATAGCTAACTTCAGGAGTCAATTGCACTCACAATTGCTCCTTCGTGATGTCCTAAATTTTGGCTAGTAAGATACCTTGCGTCAAGTGTGGATAAGTGGTTCTTCTTGGGCAATATAGTGTCACCTCCACACAAAGCTAAGTGGCTCTTTAGAGAGGGCGGGGAAACTATACCTCAGTTTTGACCTCCTTGGTCATGTCACACTTCTTATCTGGTTTTTCCTTGAACACTTGCTGATAGTAGGAGTTTGGTACTACCCTATAAGTCAACAATGCTATGTTTCAAATACCTAATGAAACTAGATTGGTGGGAATTAATGGATTCCTATCTCAATCAATCCTACTAAAGTATTGTTTCGTGACCTCCTATGGAGGATTTTAGTTGGTTGGCAATTTACAAAGTTGATTTTAAGGGTCTTGATTCTCTTAATGAGTGTAAGGGAGGTGTTTCTCACTTCCCCTCCTTTTTTATTCACCAAGCTCACAAGAAGTGCGAGGTGAAGAGAATACTTGGAATGGAAGAGGCTTTAGGTCCCTTAGTGTGTGCTAGTGATGCAAACACATGTGTGGTAAGCAAATTGATTGTTGAAAATTAAATAGAAGAGTGTAAAGTAAATTCAAATGAAGATTTAACTTTTAACTCTGAAAAATGCTAATGGTTCTTTGCGAAAATAAAGTGCTAATGAATTAAAAGTGGGAAATGGAGGTATTTCACACTTCTCACCCTATTCTGATTCACCAAGCTCACAAGAAGTGGGAGGTGAAGAGCATACTTGGGGAGAAAAGAGTCTTTAGGTCCTTGCTTGTGCGAAAAAAGTGGATTCTACACTACTTTAGCCTAAAAACATGCTTAGTAAACAAATAACATAAGATATCTTGAATATTAGTGACAACAATGAGCCCCGTTGAAAGCCCCAAGGTTGTTTACCTAAGTATATTTCAAGAGAGAAGGACTCTTTACTACCTAATCTTAGTCTGTGAGCTAATTACTATAGAAACAAGTAATTATTGCAATTTAATTAGTTCTCGTTCATTAATGAGCAGCCATTGGGGCTGTAAGATTGTGAAAAACTGATAAAAAGCAAATAAAATGATCAACTACATAGAAAAGACAGAGACAAGTGCGCAGTAGCATGGAAAAAACACTCACTGGAGTGTAACAACCCGGTTACAGCATGAAAATGTTTCCTATCCATTGAAATATGAAGTTGTGCGGGCAGTTGTCTTTTAATATGCCCAGGTAGCATGACTATCGAGGGTTTAAACTTGCAGACTGCGTGGCCAAGATGCCAGGATCCATGCGGTTGTTGAAATAGAAATCATGGCCAATAGGAGGCTGAATTTCTAGAATGAAGGGTATGGACTTCTTCACCTGCAAAGGACAATATACTAGAAATTAGCTACCTAACAAATAACAACCTAGTTAAGATAAAATGAACAAAAATGAAGTGGAGTTGCCATAAATACTATTGTGAAAAAGATTGCACAAGGGTGAATCCTTCCCACTTGGTAAGGGGAAAATCCTTGTAGGTTGCAACAAGGCTTTAGCATTAGGTGCCCCTATTGTGTGGGTGAGTGCTCCAAGTGATCCTGCAAGTGGTTGTTAGTAAAAAATAAATAAACAAAGAAAATGAAAATGAAATAAAATAAAGAACAAAGGGGTAGGAATACAAACTCCAACAACCAATAGATGCCAAACCAATTTTGTATTTCCAAATGGTCAAGCATGTACAACACCTAGGATATGGGAGCCCCAATGGAGGAAAACAATCCTTCTTAGGTAGGTCTATCTAGTTCACACTAGATTCTAAGAAGAACACTTGCCCCTTGAAGGAAGGTGGCAAGGGAGCTTGATAGATGCTAGACAAGAGGGAAGAGGTGATATATAAGGAGTATCAAGTACAATTCCAACAACATAACCTTGCTCTGATTTCTCTACTTCATAAGCATGCCAATAGCTTCCTTTTATAGACCAAGAGGTGGCCAAGAAATAACTAGATCCCAATGTGAAATACTTGATCTCATGATCTAGCTCTAAGGCACACAAGGGGCCATTTAAGAAACCTAAGTGTGTGAGGAGCCAAATTTGAATTTGTGGAGGTAATAGAGCTTTCACGAGTCTTTAATACACCACTATTGGTTGAGATTCTGTCGTTAATTTCTATCAATCGTGCAGATATCGAAGGAATATCTACACTAGTTGTGCAGTCATAGTTCTGATAACATGCGTAGTAGCATGTATTAATAGACATGTGGTTGTGCGGTTGTAGTTTTTTACTATTTTTTGGCATTTATGGACTCATGTTGATTCTTGGATTTGATGAAGATGTCTTTAGTGGGATGCATGTTATATGTTGATGACGCTTTACCGTGTAAATTGTAAAAATGTTACATATGTGTGACATTTGAGCGTTAACAATCTCCATAATTTTTTTCACAAATTAAACTGAATAACAATTGTCACAACCTATGCTCTTTCTCTTTATCCATTGCTTAAGGCCTCTAAGCCCAAGGAATAATGCTCCCATATAAAACCCAAACTAGAAGCGAATCAACTTCCCATAAAAGATGAACTATAATACTAACCTCACCCAAAAAGTTACACTAATGAATCCAAGAAAATACCTATGCTCTTACCATTCCCATAACACGAAGACACACATGTTCAAACCCTCCACCATCACCCAAAATATCCTCACTACACACTGCAAGTCGCTCTTTTCTGAAATTTTCTCCAACTCAAATCATTGTTCTCGAAGGAGAGCCTATACCAAACAAATAGAAGGCATGGATGAGAAGAATTCCAAGGTATTTATATAATATTACCCTCTTCTACTTTTCACGTTAACATTGGAGCAAATAAAGGTAAAATAAGAGGGTGGGAAGACTAGATGCTTACCTGCGTTCAGAAAATCATGGTTACCACCGCATTGCCTCCTATAACATGATAATGTTTTGACTGAGCAAAAACTTACAAGTCGTATTATAAATGGAGAAATACACTTGCGGCATGACATAGTAACTGGTCTCCCTGTATCAAATTCGGTAACTGTCCCTTCTGAAAACAATGTGAGTCGAAAATTATTTCCTGATTTGAATCCTGTTAATTTGAACTTGGGGCCTTTGGAATTGTCTTCTGTCGAGAATAAAAAGTCAAACCCTAACCCTGAGTGCACACTTACAGAAATCCACCCCGATTCACATCATATTGTGGAGTCAAAGACAATGTCAATCCCAATTTCTAAGTGTGCTTTGATTGAAATCTGCCCCGAACCTCATCAACTTGTGGAGTCAAAGACAGTCCATAACCAAGTTAGTGCTTTGAAAAGTCAGACGGGAAAACAATCTTTAAGGCCTTCTGAAGCTATTCCTGTCTCCTCTGAGGTTTCACAGTGTGAACCTCGTCAAAGTGAAGAACTTAGTCCATGGGGATATAAGGGAGATAACCTCACAGATTTGGTTTCTAATCCTACAGATTTGAATATCTTAGCTGAATGTGGCTATCAAATGTCAACATATGGGAAGGAATTTCCTCCTCTTCAGGCTTACACAAAAAATCCTAGCAGTGGGTCTGATGCAAATCCTCTTCTCTCCCTTAATCGACAAAATGTCACAATCAGAAGGGGCAAGAAGAAAAAACCTGAATCTAACATTTCTGATCTGTACACACCTATTTCTAGGAGGTTAGAGGAAGCTGAAAAGAAAGAAAATTCTGAAACCCTGGGGCTTAGAGAAGCGACCCCCAATAGGACTGTTTCTTGATGTCTTTGTTGTCATTAAATGTTAGGGGATTGGGCAAGGTGACTCGGGCCCAGGCCTTGTCCAATCTGATAAAAGATACTGGCCCCGCAATCTTATTTCTCCAGGAGACCATGTGTGAGGACAATTTAGCCATTCACAAACTTTGCAACATTCTTCCGGACTGGGAGGTTGCAGCTATTAGCTCTAAAGGACAGTCTGGGGGTCTTGCTGTTGCATGGAACCCAAATTTCTTTGATCTACATGCTTTTTGTACACCTTGGGGTATTTTATTAAAGGGAACTATTTGCAGTAGCCAAAAAACTATTTCTCTGCTCAATGTATACGCCCCTTACAGGGAGAGACAAAAATTCTGGACTGATTTGAGTGGGTCGGGGCTCTTGGATTTAATTGATTTAATCATTGTAGGAGATCTCAATTTCTCTTACCAGGCTTTTGAAATTTGGGGCATCTCCGCCAGGATGGATGAATTGGGGGATTTTTTCTTAAATCTGCTTATGGAGAAGAATCTCATAGATGTCCTGCCACACAAGCTTTCCCCCACTTGGACGAATGGTCGATTTGGTGCAGAAGGTGTCCATAAACGCCTTGACCGATTCCTTGTTAAGACGACCCTGTTGGCTCATTTTCCGAAGCACAGGTCTTGGGTACACGCTACAAAATTCTCGGACCACTGGCCCATAGTTCTTCAGATGGAACAATATGAACATTTATAGTCGACTCCTTTTAAATTCAATGCATCGTGGCTAGAGGATGAATCTTTTTGTCACATGGTCAGAATTTTTTGGGAAAATTGTGAAGTTTTAGATTCAAATCCTGTTCTGAACTTTTGTCTCAAATTAAAGAATTTAAAAGTGGCTGTTGTCAAATGGATCAAAGAAAAGAAGCTTGCAGACAAAATTGAGCTACAACAATTAGAATCTCATCTCCAAGAAGCTATTGCTGATAATATAAATGATACTTTATCTGAGGAAGCCTTTGAGATTATGAAGAAGCTGGAGCTGAAAAAAGAAGATTTAATTCTGCAGGAAGAAAAAGCATGGAGATTAAAGAGTCGAGCTACCTGGATTGCGCTTGGTGATAAGAACACCAAGTTCTTTCACTCATTTGCATCTGCTAGGAGGAGGACGAAGCATATCTGGGAAATTCATGGTGAAGATGGAATGTTGTGCTCTGGTATGGACAATCTTAAAACAGAAGCGTTTTCTTTCTTTAATAATATTTATACAGATCCTGGGGATAATTGTATAAATGAACAATTTGAAGTGGCTGCTCTATACCCTCGTTTCTTTGAGGAGCAAGAAGCAGATTATATACAAAGAAAGGTCTCATTGGATGAAATAGAGCAAACATTAAAGTCCTTTGCAAAGGATAAAGCTCCTGGGCCGGATGGCTGGCCAGTCGAGCTTTATCAACATTTCTTTGATTTGATGGGGGACGAACTATTGGAACTTGTCAATTACTCCATGACAAATAGCTACATCCCAGGTGGACTCAACTCCACGTTTGTTACTCTCATACCAAAAAAAGACAAGCCTGCAACTTTCGGTGAATTTCGTCCTATTGCTCTTTGTAATCTGCTATATAAGCTTATTTCTAAAATAATTGCTAATAGATTAAAAAATGCCCTTTCTTCTCATATATCTGAAGAGCAATTTGGTTTTTTAGAGGGAAGACAAATCCACGACGCTATCGGCATCACACAAGAACTAATCCACAGCATCAAGATTCATAAAAGAAAAGCTATGTTGCTTAAGATGGATTTAGTCAAATCATATGATAGGGCAAATTGGTCTTTCATCAGATTGATCCTCATCAAGATTGGAATGCCCTCTACATTTATAAAGTGGATCATGGCCTGCATCAGATCCATGAATATATCTGTTCTGGTAAATGGCAGTCCTTCAGATTTCTTCAGTTGCTCCAGGGGATTAAGGCAAGGCTGCCCTTTATCCCCTCTCCTGTTCATTTTGATAATGGACGGTTTCAGCAGATTGGTGAACAGGGCTTTGCTGGAAGGTAAAATTAAGGGTGTCAAAATTATAAAAGATGTTATTTTCACTCATGTTATGTTTGCAGATGATGTTCTTGTGGGTGGTATAGACTCTGTAGATGAATGGGGGATGTACAAAAACATCATACATACTTTCAGCAAAGCTACAGGTATGTTAGTCAGTGAAGAAAAATCCAGTTTTTTTCATCTTTCACTATCAGATGAACAGATTAGAAACATCCGATCTGTCATGCCTTTCAATTGTTCCACCCTAGAGCAGGGCTTCAAATACCTGGGTTATGTGATAAAACCAAACAATTATCAAATACGGGATTGGCAATGGCTGTTGAAAAAAATTGAAGATAAAATAGCACATTGGTCTTATAGGTTTCTATCAATCGGAGGAAAGCTTATTCTGGTGAATTCGGTGCTATCTAGCATCCCTGTATATTGGTTTTCATTGATGGAGGTTCCAAGTTCTATCATCAAAACCATAAAGAGTTTCTTTTTAACTTTCTGTGGAATGGTACAGCAAAAAGTAGAAACATCCCTATGGTAGCAGCTGAATCTCTAGCTAGACCATTTAAATTTGGAGGCTGGGGAATAAAGGACTTGGAGGTTTTTAACATCGCCCTCAGGTTAAAAAGTTGTTGGCGTGGTATTTGTGGAGACTCCCTCTGGTCTAGAATCATACATTCAAAATATATAAAGACTGATGTCAACTCTTGGATGCGAAACCCAAAATTGTCAAGCTGGAATTTCTCTCCCATTTGGAGAGGGTTTATGAAAGTTTTTCATTGGATTAAATGTGATCTTATTTGGCAAGTTGGCTGCGGCTCACAGATCAGGGTGGGAGTTGATCCCATTATCGTCTTAGATCATGAACATTTGCTTCCACCCATTATTCCTCAGTATTTACAAATCATTGGATTATCCACCTTAGATAAGATACATCACCAGAATTATGGCCATGCAAATTGTCAGAAGTGGTTCTCGGCACATGAGATAGGCTTATCGGGGTATCTTGCTCGTAGTTGGGAAAACTACACAAATAATTTGAACTCGGCCGGTGTACGTTTGTGCAATTCTGAAGACAAGCTTGTCTGGGCAGGCAATACAGGACTTGGCACTGTCACGGCAAAATCAGCATATAAAAGAATTCTTCATCATAAATACATCTTCCCTCCGGACTGGTGGTATTTAAAAATTTGGCAGTGGCACATCCCTGTAAAATTAAAATGTTTTACTTGGTTAATTCTACAGAATAAGTTAAAGACTTGGGACAATCTATGCAAGCGAGGCTGGATAGGTCCGAGCTACTGTCCTCTCTGCAAAGCAAATGCTGAATCTCGTCTGCATCTTTTTGTACAATGTTCTTTCTCTCACAAGGTCTGGGAAGTGATGTCCATACATTTTAATATTACCCAATGCTGGGCAATAGGGGACTTCAATCTGTGTTTTTTAAACTGGTACATGCATTGCAAAAAGTTCTTTTACCTGGCAGTTTGCATTCCCTGGGCAATATGGCATATTAGGAATTGTGTCATATTTCAAAACTCCACACCTGATCACATCCAATGCTGTTTGACTGCACTCAAAATGTTCAGCTCATGCAAGGTGGATGAGATGATGCTGAAATCAGATCGCATCAGTATTTTCAACCTTATTATTGATAGACCCGTCCTTTTCTTTGACGGTGCATCACAAGCGGGAATGTGCGCTATTGGAGGTGTTATTTATTTGAATGACTCTCACTATTTTTCTATCAAGCTAAACTGTGGTAAAGGATCAAATATGAAGGCGGAATTAATTGCTCTCTGGTGTGTTTTAAAGGTAGCCAACATTTTCGGGTTGTCAAATCTCAAGGTATACGGTGACTCTAGGGTCACCATCAAATGGGCAGAAGGAAAATTCAAGCTCAATGTATTAAATCTAAGGCACTGGGCATCCAGAACACTTCATGAAATTTCTAAACAGCAAAACATCCTGTTTGAGCACATCTATCGCGCACATAATAGTATGGCGGACAAGCTGTCAAAACAAGCTCTAGATGGATGTGAAGGACACCTGCTCTGGGAAGAATGGTGTGAAGACAGCCTTCAGGACTGTGGATCTATTTATTTCTATGACTAATCTCTTTGTCTATCTCAGTTTCTTTTTTGCTGATAGTGGTGGACCCATCTTTTTTTGCTGTAAGGGGCATTTTGCAGGGCAAAATTAATTTTGGGAATATTCTGATTTGTGATCATCATCTGGGGTTATTTACATTCCATGTATTGGCTGTCATTTTCAGAATTCAGCTTGGGGTTTTTTCAGAAAGATCCTTTTGAATGGATCATGAACTTATATTGTACTATTTGATTCAGTTTTTGAATATCAATAGTAGTTTTTTTTCTCTGGAAAAAAAAATGTTTTGAAAGTCTCAGGAAAAATTTACATAACTATATCATTCAAACCCTAAAAAAAACACTAAAAAGACAAGATCCCGCTATATTTTCTTGAAACACAACTTTAAGCATTAACGATCTCTTCCCTCCACTAAATCTGAAGAGCTTTTGCCAAACTATATGCAAATACTTATACATATTTTTCTTTTCACGCACATTTTCTGGAGGTCTTTTCATGTTATGGACTAAATATGAATGGCCTCAATATTTTGGCTCACTTAATAAGTGGACTGGAGCAGTATTTACAAATTATGCAATTTAAACAATGCACTACCCGTTAAAGATGTATTCAAAGGTCGTTTTTTCAACAAAATATGACGTTTTCTTACCTATTCAGTCTAAGCAAATTCATATTTGAGAAAAAATTTACACCATCTAATGTGAAACTCTTTATTGGGTGGTACAAATCATAAACATATATGAAAAAGAAGCTCTGGTAAATTTAGATGAAATAGTTACAAAGGGAAAATTGAAAAGAAGATTTATCCCTTCACCTTACCGATTTTATAGTACTTTGTTCTTCTCTTCCAACCTTGAATTATGCACTTCATTGCTTCAAGCTCTTACCCTACATTTATATATGTTTATATCTGGTTCATTTCACATCAACACATTTTAGTTGTTATGTCTCCATGTATTTTTGTTCTAGTTTATTGTGTCTATAGACCTTTTTTCTTCTTTCAAGGGGTAAACATTTCCATTTTTATTTCACACATATATACTCACATGCTTAATAGCAAGGTATTTTAAGTTGTTCGGTTCAATTAGAAATCTTAATCTACTTTAGGAAAATAAATCCTACCTACTCATTGTTCTTTAGCTTGTGTGTTGTAAAAGTACTATAATCATTATAATATTATCAAATTTAATGACAAAGTGTTCTAACCGTATAATGCATGTATTGAGCTAGTGATAATAGAAAAACTAGATTAATTATCATTTAGATCTTGTAGCTAGGGGAAGTAACCACTATATTTGTTTCTATGCATAATTTTGGTATTGGTAAACACACTTGTTTTTTGTGTAGGAAGTTATGAACTCCTTGTCACATTAAAAAAGACTCAAGGGTTTGTGGATATGCATCCTCAACCAAAATGATAAAATAGAGCATTTGACAAGGTACCCATATTATTCATATAAATTCAATCCATGGAGGTGTATGTGGAGTTATAGCAATGTACAAGTATGATAAGGTTTCAGATAGGATGAGGGTTGAACTCAAGACCAATTACATGTAGATATGATTCCCTAATAAAAATGCCAACACAAACACTATGAATGAGATTATACTCAAGATTAATTCCCTATGGATATGGATCCACCACCAAAATGCCAAATTGGGGCACTTAATAAGGTAGCCATGTCATTTGTAAAAATTCAACCCATGGTTGTATCCATCCATAAGCACTGCAAGAGGGATCAATCTCAAGGACAACTACCTATGGATATGGGTACATAGCCAAAATGGTCAGGGCATGTAGCAAGGTATGCATTTCAAAGGTAGAAATTCAATCCATGGAATTGTTGCAGTGCATAGGAATTATAGTGGGGTTCAAACTCAAGACCGACTACTTGTTGATATGGATCCTTAATGAAAATTCCAAACTAAGAGATTTGGCAAGGTACCCATGTCATTAGTACAAATTCAACTTGTGGAGTTGTAGCAATGCACAAGCACCATGAGGTGGATTAAAGTTAAGACAAATTCATCTTGTTATTGGAGTCCCAACAACATACATGTGCCATAGGGGTGATCAAACTCGAGACCAACTACCTGTGGATATGGGTCCTTAATCAAAATGTTAGATTGTGACATTCAACAAGATACACATGTCATAGGTAGAAATTCAATCCATCAAGTTATATGTGGATTTATAGCAATGGACAAGCACCAAAGGAGGGATTGAATGCAAGAAGAAATACATATGGATGCCGATCTATTTAACTGATTTTCAACTCAACATTAATGATTTGCAAAGTGTTTCAATACACTTCCACATTTGAATATTCTCACCCTGAAATAAAATTCCACATGCTTCAATACACTTCCACATCTGAATATTGTCACCCTGAAATAAAGCAACAACACGTGAAAGTAGGGGGGTCCCATCTAGGTCTTGTGGAGGCATAATGGGCATTATCAACATTTTGAAATTTGGTCAATGTTTTGAACTATGTTTCACTACATATTTGGTTGGTTAAATGCTCATTGTTTGTTTTTGGGACATCATTTCTTGCACTATGATTGTGATGCTTTGAATTCAAGAAAAGGTCTTATTTATTTTCATCCTGGTAGCTTCAACACAATACAAAAAGCTCCAGAGCCACTATGTGTGTGTGTATTACTTGTATCTTATGAATGGTTGAGTATTGTTATGCAAAGGTAATGTTGTCATGATATTGTTAAAATTCATGTTTTGGGCATTATGCCTTGAATAGCAACACATTATGTCCTTAAGCGCCTAACTATGGATTTGAACATGTAATGCAAACAACAATACTTTGTTACAGTAAGTGGAATGGTAAACAAAGGTTGGGAGGAAATGACAGACATGGTATGCTCTTAATGTATTGGTAAGGGGTTATATTTGGTATAACAGTTGATGATAAGAGTTATATGGTTCGACGCCCAATAACAACGCTACTAGCAACTATGTGTTTGAAAACAATTATTATAACTTATGATCAAGACTCAAGATCGTGTTTGTAGGTATTGGTCGATTAAAGATTGGGTTAATGGACCAAAGGAGTAAGTTGACACTGCAACCCCTACAATGCATCCACATATGAACTATATTATCATTTTGGAGGTGTGTGACTGTGCCATACCGGTAAGGTGGAACCCTACAATTTATTTTCAGTGTTACATTAGGATTTTGTGATGTCGTAGGTATTTAGGCGGTGGTGGATACTAAGCTACAATGAATGGGTTTTATTTGGAATGTTCATCGTCTTCCACTAAAAAATACTCATGCTACATCCCTATATTTTACATGAGCCTTCCCCTTGCCTTGAGATTGTTGTCATTAATTTGGAAAGATGGCACACAACCCAGGCATGTTTCATGTACTTGGGTTTTATGCAATGATTAATGTAATTTTTGGGGGGAATATGTTTAATTGGTCGATCTCAGTTGTTTTTGTCCCATATATTGGTGGGAATGCATAGAACTACAACCTTACCTATCATTTGAGTTTCATCTTGTCCCTCTACAACCACAACTAAGTAACCTCACCTTGTTCTTTTTCTTCTTGTGCCACAGTTCTCTTGGTTTGACCCTTGATTGTTTTTCCCCTTCTTTTGTTCAACCTATATTGTGAGTTGAGAATCATTGGTGGATGCAAAGTCTTGGGGATGAAGGAAAGTTGGAAAATTTTCAAGAATTGGTAAAAAGCAATAGCATGCACCCTCCCTTCATGTTCTAGGTATGGTTTAATCAACATTGCATGGTACTTATGATACTTTTTTTGGTTTATTTGTCAACCTGATCCCCTCCCATTTTTCCTCAAATTCTATTTAAGTTTATAATGTCAATGCATAGGTCTTGTTCCTAGAATTTATTAATTGAAAAGGTTCCTCATAAGGAACCTCCTTTGTAACACTATCCAAGGAGTAAGCCACCTCTAGCCTATGAAAAGCACTATGTAACTTGATCACAAGCGATGAACCTGGAATGAGTTTCTCCTTTGTGCTCCATGCATTACATTTACCTTTGTTAGCTCACATGTGGATCTTGATGAGTGTTTTTCATGTATTGGAATCAAATGTCAATGTAAAAAGGCTCAATATTTTAAATGGAAGTGTCTCTATTTGTGGCACCGATACATTAAGAGTTTAGTATTTTGGTATGTGTGTGGCTGTACACTTGGAATAAAATGTAAGTTTTGATATATATATAAGAGATGAAACCAACTGTGCCCCTCTATTATTGGGTATTAAATACAAATGATGCATTCGTTTTAATATTGTCTCATCTTGCTACTTGGTTGTGCAATGAAAGGGAGTATAATTGTTCCCTAGCCAAATTTTTGACCTTGGTTGCATGCATTGGACCTGGGCATTTGTGTTTTTCACTCTGCTAATGTAGAATACCCAGAACTTCCATCTACTTGTCACCCTCGCATGATAAAATCCATGAAGGAGCTATCCATGCAATGGGTTGTGTGACCCCTCACCAAGAGTTGACATTGTGATTTATTCCCTCAACTAGTATGCACCCACCAATCTAAAGTTTGTCATGCACTACCAATTTAACAATGAATTAATATTTAGTTATGTATATGCTTGGTCATAGTCATTCTTGATTTCAGTTTTTGGTTTCCATGTTGTTGAATGTAATTTAAATGTTTTTATTCTAGTTGTTAGATTATTTTCTTTAGCAGGGGGTCAAGAAGGGGATAAAGGCGTAGACCAAATGCCACATGGAGGGAAGTTAGAAGGACTCAATTAGAGCAAATTTGGGGTATAAAATGGGCCTCCTAAGGAAAATAATAAAAAAATCCATGTCACACTACAAATATGCGATGTCACGCTAAGTTAAAGGTGTTATCTAGTGAAGTTCAACCTATAGTATCTCATCAATGGTAGTTGAGAAGTATGTTGGGAGAGTAGAGTTAATAGATGAGGGTTGAAACTATTAATGAAAGGTTTAGATTCTTGTGCACACATAATAAATGATATTGTGGTAAAAATTTTAAATTTTTTTAATAAATGTACCACTACTTCTTTTTATATATTTAATAAAAATCTAAAACTAAAAGAAAACTTTAATTATAATGAAAAAATATTATTACAGTAATACTAAAAATAAACAATCACTACTAATATTTTATTTTGTATTATCACTACTTCCAAGTCCTTTAAAATATAAATCTCACATTAATAAAATGATAGTGGAGTAAATGCTCAATTGCAGATTCTCAGTTAATACTATAATAAAACAACTATATAATTAATCTTTTAAAAATAATAATAAATAATATTTAAAAAGTATCATAAATAAGAAAATAGGACAAAGAAAAAAGGAATCTTTTTCTATTTTTGAAATAACTTTATCTCTCAAACTCAGAATTGGGCATTCTTGGTACCATTGGAAAGGCCTCAACGAGTGATACAACTTTCATGTTTTGAGTTTTCCTAGATTCCGCACCGATTTTCTGGGGCGGTCATTTTAGTAACTTGGTACTAAAATGACTTCCTCGAAAAATCGGTGCGGAATCTCGGAAAACTCAAAACATCAAAGTAGTAGTATTGGTTGAGTCCTTTCCAATGTTATATTTTGACAATATAGAAGTATAATTTTAACATAATCAAGCACAAGAACATAAGAGATACAATAGTTTACCCTGGGAAAACCCAAACTTCGGAAAACTCAACAAACCTTTCTTACTCAGAGATTCAGTAAATAATACAAGTACATCAGATATGAAAGTGATCTATATCAAGAGAGATCACAAATAGAGAAGATACAAAAAAAAAAAAGAGCCCCAAAAATTAGTCTTCTACAACCTAGAGCGAACTTTTTCTTGCTTGTTGTCTTCTTCACTTGTCCTCCTAGAGAAGTGCACACACTTGAGAGAGAGAGATGAACTTGTTGTTGTAATAATGAAGTGTGAAAGCACTTTATTTATATTCTTCTTTTTACTAGAAGTTTCCTCAATTAGGTCATATTGACTTTTATTTATTTATATTTTATTTTATCTTTCAAGACGACTTGTACTTTTATCTTCTAGGGTTATTTTACCCATTTTATTGGGGTAATTGTATTCTTCATTTCTTCCACTTTATCTAGGACTTCTTAAGAATATATTCCGATGCTACATAAACATCAACACTCTCTCTTAGCGAGGAATGTATTCTTCTTGCACGATCTTCAACACTGTTTGTCTTCTGGAGGTTCTTCTTCATCTGAGCCCTCTACTAATTAGTCCACATGGATAATCAGGGATGGAACTCATGACAACATCAATACTCCCTCTCATATAGGGAGGTATAATCACTCTGGAACACATCTGGATATCTTCTAATCATCACGACTAGTCTCGTACATCTCGTCATCATAAGAAATTTCTTCAACACAACTTAGTCCGTCGAGAAGTATCAGTATCCATCTCTATCTCTCTCTCAAAAGAGAGTTGTATCATCATTTCTTACACTTTTATTAGGGTTAATGGAAATACCATATTTTCTAAATTAATCGAAAACATGTTTTAAATGGTAAACATGGTCTTCCCTCTTTTTGGAGAAAACTATGACATCATCCAAGTAAACAAATACATTGTGGCCAATCAATCCTCAAAAAGAAATGTCCATGGCCCTTTGGAATGTGGCTCTAGCATTCATAAGGACAAGTGGCATTCTTATATAATGCAATGTTCCCCACTTTGTTCTGAATGTGGTCTTGAGACAATCTTCTTCGGCCACTAATACTTGATTTTATCCAGAAAATCCATCTAATAAGGAGAACACTTCTGATCCTAAAACGATTTGTAATATATGTTCCATGGGTGGAACCGGATAATTGTGTTTATCATATGCCCTATTCAAGTTCCAAAAATCCACACATAATCTTATTTCTCTAGATTTATTATGTACCGGCATTAGATTTTCTACCCATTATGAATGTCTAACTTTGAAGATGCTTTTAGCATCCAACGGTTTCTTTAATTCCTTCTAAACTAGGGGTTCCAACGTAGGATATACTTTCTAAAGATTCTATTTAAATGGATTAGCCCCTTTCTTAATAGGAATAACATGTTGTATAGTGCTAGAATCATATGTTTTCAATTCATCATAAGTCCAAGCAAAAACATCCTTATATTGTCGAAATAATTTGATGAACTGGTGCCTTTCACTAGGAAAACATGTACCAAGATTAACATACTTCGGTTCCTTTTCAGCGCCCAAATTCACCAACTCATATTGCATTGAAGAGATGTTGGTTTTAATATTTGCTTGCTTTCTGAATTTATGCTACAAATCAAATAGTTTCTCCAGAGTGCGTACTCCTTTTGGCATAAAATTTCCCTTAAACTGATTTTCATCCATATTCCGCAAATTTGATTGATGTTCTATTTCATCAATAATTTATCCTTTAAATGTACCTTCATCAGTCAAAAAATAAATTATTTGTCTATCATCATCGAAAACCCTCCAGTTGGTAACATTATCTAGTACCGATGGTCTGAAACGCAGTTCAATAGAAAATTTATCATTAAGAGGAATCAAACAGGAAGCCGTAGTAGCTAGTAAATCAACAACAGTATTCTTAGATCTAGGAATGGAATCAATATTAAAGGAATCAAAATTCAAAATTAAATTCCATACCTCTGCATGGTATCTTTTTAAATTTGGAGATAAATAATGAATAGTGTTTTTAACTTGCCTGACAATTATTTCAGAATCACCAAAAAAATTTAAATTTTTAACATTCAATTCAATAGATTTTTTGAGTCCTTGAATAAAATCCTCATACTCAACAATGTTATTGGTGCAATCAAATTCTAATCTACAGGAGATAAAAAAAAATTTCCATGAGGATATACAAGGACACAACCTGCCCCTCCTCCCTCCTATGTCTTGGAACCATCAAAATACAAAGTCCAAAAATTAAATCCTACCCTATCAGAGTTAGTATCTACATACACATTAGTGAATAGTTCTACTATGTTACATTCATTATCATCAGTCCACGAAATTTGAAGGATATAGGACTGTGTCTGATTCATGATAGGTAGTTTCAGTCTAATAACATCCAAGTTCAGTCTCTAGGAAATAATTTCCCACTACAGAATGTGTAAAATTAATTGGTTCATTTCTTCCTTCCAACCCAATCACATTTAACTTCATATGTGGTTCCATGAGTACCTTAATTTGATTTTTCTTGTTATGGTATGGAAACCACAAATGAGACCAGTTAGTAGCAAACTATCCATTCAATTTACTCGACCAATCTCTACTTAAAAACAAACCATAATATTTTGGTATGTCCACCACAACAATATCAATAAATTGGAAAACCCTTTGATCAACATCTAATCTGATTAGGACATTCTTCATTTATACCACTACTTTGACATCTAATCTATCAAGTTGAATAATCCTAGAGGGAGAAGGAATGTGATGCCCATTAATCTTTTTACAAATTGACAATGGCATAACATTAGATGAAGCTCTAGAGACCACAAAATATTTGTGCACATTATAATTAAATTTTTTGAAAGTAAGCAGAAAAGGCGGAGTTCAAGACTTAGATTTACCACCAATGCTAGCTTCATTAATCTCAGTGTCTGATTCGATGATAACTTGCTATTTGTATTTACCAGCAGGGTGGTTTGTTGGTGTGTTGAGGTCAAATGCTTCAATCAATCTTTTTCTTTGTAGCGGAAGATTATAAATTTCAAATAAAGATATGTTAGATTTAGTATTTTTTATATCTTCAATGGCATCATACTCAATATTATGATTTCCTCCAATTTTTTCAACTACAATAGCGTTGCTTGATGAAGGGGTTGATTCTTTATGATTAGCAAAAGATACTCCTTTTGAAACTACCATAGGGTTAATAGATCTTTTTTTGCCATATTTTGGGCTAATTGAGTTACAACAATTGTTTTACTTTGAGCCTTGTAAGCAAAATTACTTGTTTTACCTTTTGGGACTGATATATTTTGATCTTCCATTGGTCCTTTACTTCTTGTTTCATAATCAATAAAGGAGACTTGGACGTTATGTATTTTTGCTATTTCTTCTTCATCTTCCAAATATAGGTTCGGTTCCCAATCCCATAATACAAGTGTGGTTTCCTCATTTGCTTCCCCAGTTTCATTTGATTGCATTTTTTCATTTTCATCTTCTTCATCTAGAATTTGTTTGTCCAAAAGTTGATTCATTACCAATGTCATAGAATTAATCCATTGAGGACAAGTCTTTTCCAAATGATGTTCCTGATGAAAAGTACATAAATGATCCATGCCTACTTCATTGAAGTTGAGAATAGATGTTTCATTTCTTGGAGGTTTTGGGATTTCTTCTTTTCTTCTATAAGAAGGTTTGAAAGGTTTCTTCATGGAAGAACTTGCTCCCTTTTCCTTCTCCAAATCCACTATCTTATTATACAATTTATGAACGAACTTGACAACATTGTCTAAATAAGTTGATTGTTCTTCACTAGGACTTGTTAACAATAAGGGTTTCTTAGAAGCGATAGGTTTAGGTTAAGTTTCCACTGCATGCTTAACAATACTATTCATTTATGTCTCTACTTTCTTAGCCTCTTCACATTTTTCTGCTAGAGTGTTTTTGCAAGAACGCTTGACAAACATGGCTAAAGACAGATGTAATGTTGTAGTATAATACTCAACTAAAGATTATTTTTCAAGTTTAGAAGTAGCATTGAATTTTTTCAAGACGCTTGTAAATATTTGGTTGAAATACTGCACTCTCTCCTTTATCCATCTTAAGAGACAACAATTCTTTCATAAGTGATGTTAATGTTCGTTGTTCCCCAAATTTACTTATAAAAACTTTCTCAAAACTGTACCAATCAGTTATTGACCCAACATATAAGCTAAAAAACCATGATGAAGATTTAGGCTCAAAAGTGTAAGGGAATAAGTGGCATACTACATCTTCATGTTCTAAATTTAGAAGTTTTAAATCCAAATAAAAACTCTTTAAATGATCATCTACATAAATGCATTTTCCATGGTCACATTTAGGTAAAACCCACTCTATATGTTTAGGTAAATCATGAAGAGGAGCAAGTTATTTGAAGGACCCCTAGCTCTCCAATCTAGTGGCTGATTTACATTGTGAGTCATATGGCCAATACGTTGTGGATATTGTGGAGGAGACTATGTGTGTTGAGAAGAAAATGATTCGGGAGAAGAAGGTATTAGCTGATCAATAGGCTTTGGTATGTCTTGTAGTGACAAATCAATCAACTCTTCCAATGATTCAACCAGAACAAATTCTTTATTTTGTTTAGCCCTTCTTCAAGGAGCATGTCTTCTAGGCAGTAACAGAATCATAGGTAATACTCCAAGTTTTCTAATGTAAGATCGAGTGTATCTCCTAAAATTGTTAACATCCTGATGTGGTACAACATATAAAGTTTCAATGTGGTCAGTCTCAGGATTATTGCCTTCGTGATGATTAGTCTCGTGTTCAATTTAATTTATTGTTTGAAATGAACCTTAAGGTTGGGATGTTTCAAATGGAGACCCACAAAAAAATCCTCAAGGGAACGGACTTTCTCTACTAGCCATACACCGGAGTCCCTCCTTCTAGTGCCAAATCTGTTGACGCCTAGAAAATTCCTTACATCAATAGTAGGGGTTCTCCCAAATGAAAAATCCCAATTAGACTCTCCTTTGTTTGGAATAAGGAACCCGTCTGGTTTACGATCCATCTATCGTATAAGATACTCTTGTGATAGGTTTGTTAGATGCGGCCTGATATACCATTTAGACTTTTAGGATTTTGTATGCAATGCAGATTACTAATTCTAAATACATATGCTTCTACCTATGCTTGTTTGACGAGTAGAAAGAGGCCCCACTTAGTGATGGACATGCTCTTACCTCTCGTCTTATCACCTATTTACTATCAGTCATCGAGAAGATGTCCTGATTAAATGCAATATTCTAATCTACATAACCTATCCCTGCAAGGAGAAAATTTAAGAAGGAGCAATGACTGTAAACTGCATCATACAATTCCAAAAGCTAACTATTGAAAATAATGGATTTTAATAGTAAAAAAATAATGTCAGCACATAGATAGCTTGAGAATTAACATTTATTACATTCATTACTCACAAATAACACATAAAATTGCAGTTTTACATTCATACACAACAAGATGATTCAAAACTACTAGAATAGTCCAATAGAATAGGAAATATCTTACTGCATATCCATAAATAAATTGAAGAAAATAGTTATGCACATTCATTCACATGCTTCAACACAATACTCTATGTATGCTTCCACCCAGAAAATTGTCTTTCTCATTAGCAAAAAATAGTTTCTTACACATGAGTCTAGTACCAACTTTCACCAGCCAAAAACCCTCTTCTCATCTAATTTATCCTATTTATCTTTACAAAGCCAGTCTTTGGGTGACTTATCACTTCACATTCCTCAGACCTTTTTCCTTTCAAATTTTTTGTCCTTTTGTGATTACAAAATAAGTAATCAAAATATCAAAATACAATAAAATATCATACTAAGATGGTGGAGCGCTCTCTAGAGTTTGGGTATAATAATTCCAAAGACCACTTTCATAAGATATAACATCTAATTATTGAGGTTCTAATAATTTTAAAGTTAATTCATGAAATGGTAAATCTTTGACCATGACATTCAATCCTTTAGTTGTTGTGTTATGGCCATGTATGTCAACAACATGTTGTTGGTAGGAAATAACATGGATTTGATTAAGGAGGTAAAACTACATTTGTCCTCCAAGTTTAACATGAAGGATCTCAGTGCATCAAATTTCATTCTTGGAATGGAAATCAAAAGAGATCAAGCAGGTATAAGGCTCCGATTAATTTAGAGTAAATATGTTGAGAATTTTCTGAAATGATTCAACATGCAGGAGTGTAAACCAATCAAGGTACCACACAAGAAGAAATAAAGTACATGTCATATGTGCCCTACGTTAGTGTTTGTTGGGCCTAGGTTGAGACAAAGTTTTGGAAACACCTTTTTGAGACATGCAGGGAAAGCTGAGCTGAGTGCAACTTGGAAATACAATTTTGGCTAAGTATTGAGGATGCTGCGAAGTTGCGTGCAGCATCCAATTTTGGACCAGACTGCGGAGTTGCGCGCAACATCGAAGTTTTCACCGTGATGCGAAGACCAGTACTGCGACGAAGCAGTGCTACGGAGTTAGGAGGCCATGTGGAGCCAGCAAAGTGGTGTGCTAGACAAGTATCAAGTGCAGGTACCGGTTGGACCGGTAGCAACCATTTTGGAAAGATATTCCAGGATTGCCGAGCAGCGGGCATAAGCAAATCAAGAAGGCGGCCATGCGTGGATTATTAAGGAAAGCGACATTTGGCACGCTGAGAAGGTAAAACCATTAGAGAGAAACAGTTCGGCAGAAGTAGCCTGTAGGCACGCATGCGACAGGAAGGCCGATAGCATATACATAATAACCTTATTTATATATATATATATTTAAATAAGGTTATTATGTATACGCTATTGGCCTTCCTATCACACGCGTGCCTACAGGCTACTTCTGCCGAACCATTTCTCTCTAACGGTTTTACCTTCTCAGCGTGCCAAAAATAAGGTTATTATGTATATGCTATCGGCCTTCCTGTCGCACGCGTGCCTACAGGCTACTTCTGCCGAACTGTTTCTCTCTAATGGTTTTACCTTCTCAGCGTGCCAAATGTCGCTTTCCTTAACAATCCACGCGTGGCCGCCTTCCTGATTTTCCTATGCCCGCCGCTCGGCAATCCTAGAATATCTTTCCAAAAATGGCTGCTACCGGTCCAACCGGTACCTGCGCTTGATACTTGTCCAGCACACCGCTTTTCTGGCTCCACATGGCCTCCTAACTCCGTAGCACTACTTCGATGCAGTACTGGTCTTCGCATCACGGTGAAAAATTCGATGTTGCGCGCAACTCCACAGTCTGGTCCGAAATTGGATGTTGCGTGCAACTTCCCAGCATCCTCAATACTTAGCCAAAATTGTATTTCTGAGCTGTGCTCAGCTCAGCTTTCCCTACATGTCTCAAAAAGGTGTTTCCAAAACTTTGTCTCAACCTGGGCCTAACAGTGTTGTAGGAAGTTTGAAGTATGATATGGTTTGTACTTGATTGGATATTTCCCATGATGTGGGAGTATTGAGTAGGTACATGTTGACACCCGGGAAGGAGCACTGGACTGCAGTCAAGCAAGTATTTAGGTACCTATGTGGCACGATGGATTATGCAATCTACTATTAAGGGGAATCTAAGAACAAGGAAAACAATGTACATGATTTTTTCGACTCCGACTGGGTTGGAGATATCGATCATAGATGGTTGAATGATGAATATGTTTTCAAGTTATTCGGTTGAGTGATCAGTTGGATGAGAAGGAGGCATTTGTTCATTGCACTGTTGACTACTGAGGTTGAATACAAGGCAGCTACTCATGCATGTAAGGAGGTAGTTTGGTTGTAGAGATTGTGTTCAGAGGTTGGGTTTGGTTAGCATGTTTTTAGGTTGGATTGTGACAATCAAAGTGAAATCTTCCTAGAAAAGAGCCCAACATATTGTTCAAAGACAAAGCGTATTGATGTGCAATACCATTTTGTGAGAGAAATGGTGGAGAACTAGAAGGTGTTGTTGGAAAGTTAGACACTGTGAAGAATGTTGCAGACTCATTGACCAAGTCAGTGAGTACTGAAAAGTTTACTTGGTGTAGGGACTCAATGGGCTTGTTATCCCTACTTAAGTGAACTGAAGGTTTGATATCTCCTTTGTATGCAAAGAAGACAACAAGTAGGAGAATGTTGCCAATTAGAGCAAATTTGGGGTCTAAAATGGGCCTTATAAAAAAATGTGCCATGGATGAGTTGGATTGAGTTGGATTTCTCAAACCAATAGTATTTCAATAACTTTGGTCAACAATTATGGTTAAGTTTGACATATGATGCTTATGTGCCATATTTTTATTTGACAATAACTAACTCCATTAAAACCTCTCCTTGGTTAAGATTGTGAAAAGTTCATCTCAAAATATGATAAACATACTTGAAACAATAAATATAGAGTATTTTATATTATCACTACTTCCTGCAAGTCCTTTAACATATAAATACTACATTAATTAAAATGATAGTGGCGTAATTTTGAAATACTAAAACATAAACATTTATATAATTAATCTTTAAAACAGAAGGTAATAATATTCAATTTTAAATGGGATAAAATTAATTTGATCTCCATTTAAATATTTTTAAAAATAAAAATAAATAATATTTAATTAATTTTAGATGTTTTTCTCCCATAAATACTAAAATTTCCACCTTGGGAAATCGATGCGGAGTCTTGGAAAACTCAAAACATAAAAGTTGTATCTCTCGTTAAGACCTTTACAATTATACCAAGAGCGCCAATTCCTTTACAATTATACCAAGAGCGCCAATTCTGACTTCAGGAGCGAAAGTTATCACAAAAATACCGAAAAAAAATATTTTTTATCTCTCCTCTTTTCTTATTTATGATACATATTAGTGTTGGGTAATTTCTTATTAATCTCCATTTCATATATATAACTTGTAAAAACACAATATTGTATTACAAAAAAGTTATATATATATGAAAACACTTAATTTTTAAGATAAAAATTATATAAAATAATAATAGTGATTGTTTATTTTTAGTATTATTGTAATCATATTCTTTTCATTATAGTTTTTTTTTTAGTTTTGGATTTTAGTAAATATATAAAAAGAAGCAGTGGTACATTTATAAAAAAATTAAAAAATTTACCACTATATCATTTATTGTGTGTGCACAAGAAGATTTATAATAAATTTAAATAAATTATAATATAAATATAAAAAATGTACTACTATAACATTTATTGTGTGCACGGGAATCTAAACCTTTCATTAATATTTTCAACCCTCGTCTCTTAACTCTACACTAACCCAACATACTTGTCAATTACTATTAATGAGACAATATAGGTTGACCTTCACTAGATAACACCTTCAACTTAGTGTGACATGACATATTTGTAGTGCGACATGGCATCTTTTATTAATTTCCTTAGGAGGCCCCTTTTAGAACCCAAATTTGTCGTAATGGTGTATTGTATCCTTTACATGTAAATCAATGGTAAAAGTCGATAGTCAACTAGTATAGGTTAACTGGAGTTGAAATTCAATAGACGACGAAATTTTGGTCAACTAACCGACTGCAATAGTTGTTTGGTCGATGATTACAACTAGTCGACAACAGTTTGATGAACATTGGAATGACTAGAATCCCAACAGATGATCAACCAAAGTTGACTGATTCAAGTCGACTGTAGCATAATATATGAAAGTGGTTAGGAAGATATGGATTTCCATTAATGAGCAGTTGGTTGTAACTAAATCAGGCACCATGAGCTAGTGTATGTATTGCAGCTATAAGTGAGATGTAAGGGCTATGTAATAGAGAAGAGAAATGAAGGATGTAATGAAGTGTGATTTGTTGTCTAGTAAATCACGGTTGTAAATGTGTGTTAAGAGTGTTGACTAATAGATGAGTGGTAAAGCTCATTGGTTTGTTGTTTTTCCCTAGTAGAGGGGTTTCCAAGGTAATTTTTGTGTATTGTGTGTATGTGTTGTGTGCCATTGATAATTGTTTAATTGTGTTAGAACTATAAGAATCAATATGCATGCTCATTATAATAAGGTAGTATAACCAAACACAAATTCCATACAAAAAAACCTAGCAAGAGTTGAAGGCCTTTGAAATATTTGTCAATTAACCATTCTAATAGGCAATCCACCAAAATCAGTTTTTCCCATTTGGATACAATCATCATCACAGAAGTTATATGTTTCCAAACTTCTCTAGCATAAGGAAAAGACACAAACATGTGTGTAACAATTTCATTCTCTCTTTTTCATAATATGCAAATGCTTAGACCAATCCAATTCCTTTTCTACCCATTATCCCAAGTCAATAGCTTATTTGCAAATACCAACCATAATAGAATCCTAGTTTTAAAGGACAGGGAACCTTCCAAACAGATATCCACCACCACAATATTTCCTCGGGAGCCTCTTCCTCCACCCTGGCTACATATCCCAATTTAATTGTAAAGTTTCCTAAAGTTGCATTCTTGGACCAACATAGTCTATCTTCTTCATGATATAATTTGATAGCACTATGTTGTAATGAATGTATGTACTATCTCCCCTCATTTTCTAAGGATACCTGAATTTTTATGTCTTCTAAAGTAATCCAAACTTGTCTCCAAACATTTGTTGAAACGAGTGAACTTGTGTCTCTTAAGCAAAAGACTCCTTGATTGTGAAGAACTTCTAGTAAATCTGCAAAGAGTCTAAAGTTGTCTTTTGCTCCAATCCATGGATCCTCTCTTATTCTCCAAAAAATCAAACTTTCATGATATTATCTTCTTTCAGACCCGAACCACTCTTCAAGTGTTTTTTTCCTCGGATACTTTGATTTCATTACCATACACCACAAACCTTCATTATTGACTAGTCTCCAGAGACTTTCTACTTCCAGTGCCTTACTAAAATGGTATATATTTTCTATCCCCCATCCTACAAACTCTTTTGGTCCTACAATCCCATCCCACTTCACCAAAGGGACTCCCTACTTGATCATTTTCTTGGTCCACAAAAATCTAAGCATTTTTTCCTAATTTTGTTTAGGATACCCTTAGGTAATTTGGCAGTGGTCATCCAATAGACTTGAATAATATCTAGGACTGCTTTCAATAGAACCAAATGACCACCTCCTGAGATCCAATGAAGGAACTAGACTAGATTGGAGCTCCAATTCTTTATATAACCATAACCAGTCCTCGAACTTATAACTATTTGGATTTAATTGAAAAAATGAAGATAGTTTACTCCATTATCCACTTCATTCATATTCATGGGAAAAAGTGTTTCATCTTGTCTCCATACCCCTTCTGAAATTTTATTATACAAAAAGTTAGACTTATTTAGTTTTATCTTCATACCAATTGCCAAGTAGTATATATCTAGTAATCCCCCTATTTTTTTCAATTCATGTATTTTTCCCTCTCCAAATAACATGATATCATCTACAAAGAGCATACGTGAAATGATAATATAATCTAAGACCTTTGTCCCTTTCATCGCACCTCTTCTTTTGACATCTTTAATCAGCAAAGTAATCCCTTCAACAACTAGCAGAAATAGAAAAGGTGAAAGTGGATAGATTTTACCAAGTCAATCTTCAGGACAATATAAACCTTCACTGAATATAAACCTTCTTGTGCAATTTCCATAGCATCACATATCTTTCTATTATGGAGAAAACCAAAATGCTCATCTAAAATGATACCTGACAGAATACCCTTCAATTTGTTAGCAAGGATTTTGAAAATCAATTTGTAAATTAGATTGCACAAAGAAATAGTTCTTAAATCGTCAAAAGAAACTACATCATGTTTCTTTGGAATGAGTGTAATGAATGTTTTATTGATCACCCCTAGGAATTTCCTCGAGGTCCTTGATTCTTCCACCACTTTTAGCATGTCAGTTTTTAGTATATCAAAAACCCCAACTAGAATTCAACGTTGAAACCATTTGGTTTAGGGCTCTTCCCTTTCTTAAAGGAATATAGGACAAATTCTATTTCTTCGAAAGTAATTTACACTTCCAAGGAACTATTCATTTCTTCACATATTAATCTAGGCAACAATCTTATGATATTCATAATTTCTCCTATATTATCCTCCTTTGGATCCATAAACCGAATTTTTAAAGTGTATTTTTCTTGCCTCCACTTTTTCTTTGAAGGATTTAACCCCATTGTCATTTGGGTTCTCTATCTCCCAGATAGTATTAACCTACTTCCGATGATTTGCAAACATGAACAAATTTAGTGTTATTATATTCTTCCTATAGCCAGAGAGATTTGTTTTTTAACCTCTAGGAAATTTAATCTTTTTCTAGAAGATCCTTCTTTTTTCCCTCTAATTCATGTCACAAATTGTAATCATCATCCCAGAAAGTACCTATAGTATTATTATCAAATAGATCTTGTATCTTATCTTCAACATCCTTTAACTCCTGTTAAGCCTCGATATTTAAAGACATTGAAATTTTTTTTAATACTTCTTAGACTCCGGCAATGTTATTTGTGAATTGTTGCATAGCCAAAACCTCATCTAGTGTGATCAATGGTCTCCAAGAAGAAGTAACCATCTCTTGGAAATTGTCTTTTAGAAACCAAGCATAATTGAATTTAAAGGGGTTGCATGGCTTTTGTTCTTTCAACTCAATTTTCAACAATATTGCTAAATGATCGAATGCCCCACCGATACCTACCCATGATTTGATCATTATGTTATCCGGAAGAAGACCTTTAGCCAAGAGAAATATGTCTAATCTCTTCAATATACCTCCCCTACCTCTTCTTGTGTTTCTCCAAGTTGGGAAAATTTTAACTGGTTCTACATCAATCAAATGATGTGTTAGAATAAAATTCAAGAAGAAATCCACAAGGGGATATTTCATTTCCTTTCCCCCCTATATTATCTTAGGGAAACAATAAAATTCAAGTCACCTCCCAGCATTATATTACCTCCAAGTACACCCTAGTCTGATAGATTCTCCCAAAAAATCCTTTTGTCACTATAAGGCCCATACACGTTGAATAGTTTGGACTCCTTCTCGAATTATTTTTCTTTCAAATCCACCAATAATTGAAGTCACAAATGATGAATAAATAATAACAAAAATTTTGTTCCATCCAGTGACCAATCCCCCTAAACAACCTACTGCATCTAAGGAGTTGAAATTCCAATCATTTAGAACCGACAACAAGAACTCCACTTCTTAAGTTGTCACTCAAATACATTGTCTCTTGAAACATTGCTACGTCCAGCCTATGAACTACTAAAAAACACTTGAGGGATAAATATTTGCAGGAACCCCCTACACCTTGGATTATTAAGGAGAGAACCATCATTTTGTAATCTTTTTCTAGGATTTCTTTTTTGTAAGGGCCCTATCGATAGTACGTTGCTTTCCTTATCTAATATTTTTCTTTTCTTGCAACTTAACTAGATAAATGTTTGATTTCCTTCCAACAATTGAAGGAACCTCATTATCCTTTCCTAATCCTCCTACCCTTCCCACCAACTCAAGCAAAGGATCTTTTTTATACCTAAGTAGGTAATTTGACTTCACGCGATAACTAGTCTTCCTTTATTTGACAATGGCTCCCAATTTTGGCCTATTAATCGGACGAGAGGTCTCTATACTAAACTAATCAAGAGAATTTACAACTGGAAAACCTCCCTAGGTAACAAAACCCCCAAATTTAGGGATCCATGGGACACTTCCCTTTATTTTTTGAATTCATTCATTATTGTGGGAAATGGAGAAAAATAAATAATAGGAGTAGAGGGATCTAAACCACTCAAAGGAGGGGCTAAGGAAACCATACTTTTTTTAGAGACAGTCGGAGGTGGACCTTCTATCATAGTATCTCTGTAAACTTCTTCTGAATTTTTCTCCAGTGAGGCCACAAAATCTGATAAAGGACTTGAAACTAGAGTTGCATCCTTAGATATACCTTAAACCCCTTTAGTTGAGTGCTCTTTTATTTCAGAGAAAACTTCCAAAGGATTTTCCATCTTCAAGGATCCCTCGGCCCCTTGCTTTTTCACCTAATACATCTATGATAATTTTATTTTTTAATAATTAGTAGGACATGTGGATTTAATCTGACCTACCTCATGAAAAATAACACAAAAAAAATAAGTTTCCAATAATATAGTTTTTGAATAAAAGCACACTCCGCCCATTCAATCTCCAACTCAACTAATAGACCATCTCTGAGGTTGAGCTCCACTAAAACATAAGCAATATTTATATCCTCTTTTGTATCCCAATCATACTCGCAATCCACAAAACGACCAAGATAGATCCATTTTTTCAAAAATTCTTTGATTCCATAATTCTAAAGGAAGTCCAGGGATCAAGATCCGAACCTTCTATATATTTAGAGGATTGGACCTAGGATCAAATCCTGGAATCCAATTCTTCAAGCATAGACCTAAAGGTCCCTAGGACCAATCATTCGCCAGCAAGTTTGAAACATCCTCTTGGGTTTTTTATGTAAAAATGATCCATCCTCACTCTACTAAGTGATATATTTTACTATACCCTAAAAATGGCACTCAGTTAGTCTCCATCCAGGACTTAAGTGAGCGGATGCAAACCTGTTTCCGCATGAACCTACCTACCACAACATTCTCCATTAACCCTTCCAACTTTTCCATGGCTATGTCTAGTCCAACCACCATCTTTACCTTCTCCTTTCTCACTATGATACACTTCTTCCTGTGTACAAACCTCGAACGCCCCTTATCATGTAAAAACACATATGATATTATACTATTCTTGTCCCTAACCTCTGATACATGTTTCCCCCATCCTTCTTCTTTGGAACTAACTTTTCATAGATAAGAAGAACCTGTAAGTGCCCCTCCTTCAAACAACCTAATAGAAAAGAAGAAGCTTGGGGTATAGACATCTGAACATGATAGTGAGAAGAAGATGCTAGAATACAAGGTACCTTCATGTGTCTGATGTATGAAGCCATAATGAATGGATTATTTCCATGTGTAATCTTGCATGATAGAGGTGCCTCTTTAGGAATACCAACATCCAAGTATTGAAATCCACCTATCTTTTCTAACGATAAAAACTGTTGTGAGCTCTGTGCAATCCTAAGTTCCAACTCTGGTCAAATTAAATACCACAATCCCTTACATTCTTGTAGCATGCCGAAACATTTGTCAAAACAAGTTCCTCTTCTCCATATTCCACTAGGTCCCTGGCCTCGTCCTCCTCCATGGTCCTACACTTCAAAAAATACCTAGACCTTTTGACTCCTTGGCTGCAGTAACCCCAATGGATACCATTACCTTCACACCTCATAACCAAAAGAAACCAAAGATCCCAAGTTATATCCCTCCATGGCTTATGTTTTTTGTTTTTTTCAAACCAACAAATTGTTGAAATTAATTTAAATGTAGCACATACATGGAGTCCCCCTCCATTGAGATCAAGCGTATGTGACCCCAAAGCTCTACATCCGATGTTGAAAAGGGAGAAAGATATCATGTGTGTGTATGTCTTCATGCGTTCATGTGCGTGCGTGCGTGTGTGTGTGTGTGTGTGTGTGTGTGTGTGTGTGTGTGTGTGTGTGTGTAATATAAATATATGTAATACATGTATGCTTGTGTTTTGATGAACCAATACTATTGTTTAGTTTACATATTTTATGCTAATTTTCCCTTTTCAAGTTGCTTCCCATGAAATCGACCACACATAAAATCTAAAATATGGAAAAAAACACATCAAAATACAAAGAAACAAAACAACAATTTATGCCATACATGATAGTTTCTACGTATGGCATGGATTCCTACTGTGTTTCTTTGTTTTCTGGTGTTTTGTTTTACATGTTTTGGGTTTTATGTGTGGGCCCTTTCAGGGGAATCAACTTGAAAAAGGAAAATTAACACAAAATATGTAAACTAAACAATAGTATTGGTTCACCAACGCACACACATACATGTATTACGTATATTTATATTATATATATACATATAATATGTAGTTTCATTTTCTTTTGACCAAGAGACATGCTTGTGAAAACAATTCATGATCCTACCACGTGGATATCTTGATTTTATTTATGTTTTGCATTTTATCAATTTGTAGAACCCTAAGAGTCAAATCTAGGGAATCCCCTTCAGATGCCCCTTCTAAACTTGCTCTTCTTTGTATAAATTGAATGGTTATTTACCAAAGTTGGTCTTTTATTTGATCATTCGACGGTTTTGAACATTCATTAGCTTGTCTTAGATGGGAATATTACTCTACTTGGGAAAGCCGAACTACACTCCCTCATGTTGGAAGAAAGTTGTCATTGATGTCAACAACACTGAAAGAGAGTTATAGTACTTGATAAGTATGCTAAGACTTGATAGCCAACGACGATTAGATTTGATGAAGTCCTTCATGATCTTAAGATTGGGTGAATCTAGCAAACCTCAAGCAAAACTCAGTTCGAGAAAATATTTGAGTTGAAGATGTTAAGGAACAATCACTTAAAACAATACTATATTTTTGAAAGTTCTTAATATCCTAGCAGCTTCAAAAGTGAAGGAATGAATGACAAGTACAGTAGCATCCTTTGTGGACAGACTTGAGAAAGTTTTTCGACAAGTTCATTGAGAAAAAGGAGTAAGTGAAAATTCCCACTCCTAAAAGGTCATACAAGTGGCCTTTGAAGCATAAGATATGGACCTAATTGATGGACCCAAATAACATCTAAAGTATTGATGCTCAACATTGGCATGCTTCTAAAGAGGTTGGAGCATGAATCCAAAGGTGACCCTACTGAAATTTTTTACAAAATAATTTCGTCTATACCACCGTGTCTAGAGCAATGTGTTTGCCATGTTCGTACCTCATTTCTCCATGTTCTCTTCCGTTTGACCACCTCGGTGGATCCACCAGGTTGTATCTCAGTGTTTCCATAGTTTGGTCGGTGTCGTGTTGTGGATATTTTTAATTTCTTGCTCTGGGAATTGTCATGTCAATATTTTTATGTCATTATGTTTAGGTCATCATGTTGATCATATCCATATTTCGTTTGGCTAAAATCGAGTCCATTTGACCCTTTCGATAGTCTGTCAAAGTTTCGGCAAGCAAGAGTTTTGTGTCGTGACAACTAAAATTTGTCAAAGTTGCATCCTCCGACAATTTCTTGGCCGCACGCATCCAATGATCATCTCATCATGCCTACATCCTAAAAATTGAAAAATCCTCCCTAGGTGTCTCCTTGCTCGAAAGTGTGAATGTCCATGGTCGTAACAAAATTTAAACCACCCCATTTCTCATTAAAACTTCCATAAGATTCCCCTTTGTCATGTTTCATTTTATTTTCCCCAGCCAAATATCATTCGCTAAATTCCATAAGAATCCTACACCTTTTATTTCCCATTTCACCTCTTGTCTGTAATTAAAACCCCCCTTGTATTTATTTCCCAAAACTTTATTAAAAGTTTCCTCACCCATGTTAAATTAATTCCCTTTTTATCCCTATTATCACTTATTCATTTAATTAACCCTATCCCTAGACCCTTCACCTTTCCCCTATCCTAATTCTTTTTTTACATCCCCTTATATCCCTTTTTCCTATATCCCATTCCCTTATATCTAAAAAAGACAATTCCTAACCTCCTATCCTTTTACTCATTTCCCCTATAAAATTTAAGAATACCTTCTCACTTATCATAGCCTACCCCATTTTCCTAACCCAATTCAACTACCCTTTCCAATTATCCATCTTCTTTTAATATATCCTCCTTTTTCCCTACCCTGCCCCTTTTATCCTTTTCCTTTTCACTTTAATATATATATGTTCAAAATTCCTCACCTCCCACGACCCAGGAATAATGAAAGTTCAAAACAAAAAAAATAAAATGGCTCTCCCAAAACCTTTTTCCCTCTTTTCATTTCCCAAAACCCCAGTTCATTACTCCCCTTTCCCATTTAACCTTAGAATTCCCCAAAATTTTCATATATATAAATATAATGAAAAGTGGAGCCATTTTCATCCGTACCCCATGCCATGGTTGGTCTCATGGTTAACAAAATGTTGCACTTGGAAGGTACGCCCGAGGAGAACAATCCTAACCCTAAGCACGTAGCAACCAGCATAAATGGCTATTGTGTGAAGCTCGGAGGGGAAGGCGTTAACAAATAGTTTCCAGGGTGACATGGAATCCTTCAGCACCAGTGGGCACAAACACAGACTGTTGGACAAAGAGGGAAATGCTTAGGGTTCTGAGCCCTAGTGACCCATCCACGGTTGTTACCCACACAGCCTCCACACGCAAACATGGAAAACTGGTGGCAAAAAAAACTTAATGCTCAAACGACTTGGCAACTGATAGAGGTAGTTGTAACAGTGTTGGGTAGAGAGACGTATGGAAGAATTCATCAAGAAACAAGTTGGAAATTGGTAGAGGATAGTGCAACGATTCTCTTCACGTCATGAGAACGTAGGAAAAGGAAGAGTTAGGTCATTGCATGCAGGAATGGAGAAGAGAAACGCATATGAATGCAACACCCTAACATGGAGCAACGAGGGCAGACATGGCAAGTCTTTTAAAATATAAAACTTACATTAATTAAAATGATGGTGGAGTAGTTTTGAAGTCCTAAAAACATAAACACTTATATAATTAATCTTTTGAAAAGAAAAATAAATAATATTTAATTTTAAATGGGAGAAAATTAATTTTAACTCCATTTAAATATTTTTAAAAATAAAAATAAATAATATTTAATTAATTTTAGATGTTTTTGTCCTAGAAATACTAAAAAGCATGCCTTGGAAAATCGGTGTGGAATCTTGGAAAACTCAAAACGTAAAAGTTGTATTTCTTGTCAAGACCTTTCCAATTATACCAAGAACGCCCAATTCCAAGATCGGGGGAGAACGTTATCACAAAAATACCGAAAGATTATTTTATTCTTTCTCCTCTTTTCTTATTTATGATACATATTAGTGTTGGTTAATTTCTTATTTTTATTTTTTAACAGAAACAGGGGAGTTTATATATATATATATATATAAAAGGCTGTGCACAACCATTCATTACAAAAATTGAGCCAAGATTCTGCTTCAAAAAGAGAGAAAATGCAGATTTTACAGGGAATTTGGCTCTTAGAGTCTTTGCTTCTAATTTTCCTGGAGTTTCTATTCATTTTGCTAGGATATACCCTTACAAACTGTTTACATAGCAATAGACAAAAAAACATTCAGAAAGGGAAATTCATAAGAAACCTGTGGAAAGAGTAATTTCCAAAAATTATAGGAAGAGAGACTATCTGTAGTTCTGCTGCAGAAAGGAAGCAGCCTCCCACATTCCTTGATTGACAGACGGTGCCTCTTGGACCTGACTGAACTGGGTTTTGCTGATGAAGGAAGAAAGGTCTTCTTTGATACTGTCAACCTTTCCCATAAGGTCAATTGTGTTCCTATCAATGTCATCCAGGCAGGACTCAACACAAGAGAGGCGAGAGTGAATGTACTTAAACTCCACATTCTGCTCTTTATTCTGGTCCGCGATGGAGCAAACCGCTGAATATGTCCTGCTCAAATAAACCTTAACTTCCGAAGTAAGCTGGCTGAGTGTGGCAATGGCTTTCCAAATCCTGTCCATAATGCTGAGATGTATGCTGCTGTCGTGAGGGTCATCTTCAAGCTGCCAAGGATCGAGAGCTGAGACGGAGAGGCATAGCTGCTGAAGCCCAGGGCCGAGAGAAAGAAAGTTTGGCTGCTCCATGCCTCGAGACGGAGCCCTAAAACCACCTTGCTGCAATAAATGTTGGAGCGTGAGAGCATTAAAGCCTGAGGTGAAGGCACATGGGCATAGACATGCCATCTATTGAGGAGCGCGAGCAGATGAGGCCGGATGCCCACAATGGGAGGAACACCTCCAAAAAACCATAAAATTTGATTTAAAGTTCATTGGCTAACTCCTTAAGGGATGAACTTATATTCCAATACTTTATTTTGTAATAACTGACCTTTCCCCAATGTAGCTCCAATGTTAGCGAGCCTGTCAGCTATCGAATTGAGACTTCTAAGAACGTGGAGAAAAAGAGTGTCGGTGGGGAGCGGAAGAAGTTTGATTCTTTTTCGAAGGTTTTGGCTCTTTGCTCCTCTCGGGGTGCTATTATTCATAGTCTGGATTACATGCCTGGAATCTCCAATAAATTGTAACTTTGCCATGTTTAAGGAGGAGGCTAACTCAAGTGAGTGATGCATCGCCAACCATTCTGCTTCATTGTTGGTTCTTGTGCCTAATCCCCAGGAGAAGTCAGCAACTTTTCTTCCGCCGGGATCAAAAATAATCCCCCCCGCACCTGCCTCCCCTGGGTTTCCTTTGGAAGCCCCATCAAAAAAGATTGTGTATCTTTTTTGGCTTTTCCACCATTTGTTGAAAGTCTGTTCATCTTTTCTTATCTCCCATTCTTGAAGGATTGATGGCATTTTGGACTGAAGCGAACTCTCTTTAGTAAAGGTTTGACACCACTGATATTCGTGCCAAATTAAGGCTTCTTGTTGCTGAATTGCGATCCCCTTGGCTCTCAGAGATTCTGAAGTCAGAGATATGATTTTGTTGGCTGTTCTATTTTCTGTATTTCTTTTTCCTTCAAAGACTTGTTGATTCCTTTCCAACCATAGTTGCCAGCATATGTTCATCGGGAGAAGTTTTAGAATTCTGGATAAAGTTGGTTTGTTCTTTCGAGCTCCCTGAAGACCGTTAGCCCACTTTTCTATCATTTGCTGAGTTTGCTTGGGGATTGAGATGGCATTAGAAAGGGGACCAAGAACCAAGTTCCAGACTTGCTTGACATAACTGCATTCAAAAAATAAGTGCTGAGAGCTTTCTTCTGCATTTTGACATAAATGACATCTAGAGGGTCCTTCGATTCCACAGAGCTTTAGATTGTCTGCAATCAGTTGTTTGTTATGCGCCAATATCCAATAGAAATAATTGATTTTTGGTATGCTGTCAGAGTTCCAAACATTCTGCCAAATTTTTTGGGCTGGAGGACGATTTGTAGAGAGTAGGTCGTATCCAGCTTTGACAGTGTACCTTCCAGCTCCCCCATCCTCTAACATCTTTGGCCCTGACGCTTATTGGAGCTTTCCCATGTAATAACTGAAGATAAGCTTTGTAGCTTTCAACAAGGTTATCCGGAGGTTCTAAGATTTTCCAGTCCTTCCACCTCCCTATAGACGTCCAAGTTACCATGTCAGCCAGTTTCTGCATTCCTGATTCCTGAAGCCAGATCTTGATATTTTGAATTTCATGGATTTCTCCTAAGGGGCGTTCTCCATTTATGTTGTCTTTCCAAATGTTGATTTTATTTCCATTACCAGGTATCTAGTACAGGTTATCTTTTATTAACCTAGCTGAAGAGAGTATTAGCCTCCATATTGCTGTTCCATTTTTCTTTTTCAAGTTATTCAGACATCTTTGCCGGGATCCCCTAATGTATTTTTTCCTGATGGCCTCCTCCTTCCACCACTCTTTTTTCCCTGTTATCATTCTCCAAACTAATTTGGCTCCCAAAGCCTTGCTCATTGTTGCTGGGTCTCGTATTCCCAGGCCCCCTCGTTGGCGCTTTTCTTTGACTATTTTCCAGTTAACTAGATGAAACTTCTTACCCTGAGTTTTCCCTCCTTGCCAAAGGAACTTTCTGATTTCCAAGCAGATTGAATTTGTGACAAAGATTGGAGCCAATAGAATAGCACCAGAGAAAATTGGGATAGAGGAAAGCACGGCTTTGATTAAAATAACTTTACTTGACAAATTTAACCAGCGAGTCCCCCAGGAACTTATTTTGCTTTTGATTTTTTCAAGGATGGGGGTCCAAGAGGAGGAGGTTGCTTTTTTGTGGGAGATTGGAATGCCCAAATACTTAAAGGAGGTCCAATCAAAGCAAGGTTTGTAATCCAGGATATTGGCTAAGTTCCTGAGTTGAAGGTTGTTACAATTCCAGCTATAAATATTGCATTTTTGGCTGTTTGTTTTACCCCTGGACACCCGCAGGAAGAGGGATAAGGTGAGTTTGAATCTGGAAGCAAGTATAGGGGAGGCGCTGCCGAGAAAAATGGTATCGTCAGCCAAATGAGCATGGTTTATAGGCGGGACATCTTTGGCAATTACAATTCCAGGAAGAAATCCGGTATCTTGAAGTCTGTTTAGTGTTCTGCTAAGTGAGTCTGCCATGATCACAAAAAGAAAAGGAGAAAGAGGACATCCTTGCCTCAGTCCGCGGGACATGCGAAGGAAGGAAGAGGGCCTTCCGTTTACAAGGGGAGCAATCCAAGGGGAGCCGATGCAAGCTTTAATCCAACTTATGAACTCTTGCTCAAAGCCAAATTTTTCCATGACTGTGAAGAGGAACTCATGTCTAACTCTATCAAAAGCATTTGCCATATCAAGTTTAATGGCCATACTTGAGTCTTTCCTTTGGATGCTTGAATGAATGGCTTCTTGTACTAGAAGGATGTTGTCATATATTTGGCGACCAGCTATGAAACCCCCTTGGTTTGGGGAGATGATTCGAGAAAGATGACCCTTGACTCTGTTTGCAATGACTTTTGTGAGGATTTTATATGAGGAGTTACAAAGAGAGATTGGCCGATATCTTCCTATAGTAAGAGGATTTTTTTCCTTGGGGATTAATGCAATGGAAGAGGAGTTGGTAGCTCCCCCAATTTTTTCTCTTTTCCTGGTCTAATTTAGCATTCTGATGAGGTTTTTTTTAGCCAGTGCCAACATTTCCTATAGAAATTTATTGTAAATCCATCCGAGCCGGGGGCTTTGTCCGGATGTAGAGACCAGATTGCCTTCTTAACTTCACTTTCAGAGATCCGCTCCATTAATCTTTTGTTGTCAGCCTCAGATATGAGGTTGGGAATTTCCTTGCTCATTTGGTCCATGTCTTCTTGGAGTGCAACGTCATTATTGCTATATAGATTTTCAAAATGGGCTTTGGATTCTCTTAGAATAAGATCCTGTCTTTCTATTTTCACTCCATCCTCCTTCGTAATGCTCTCAATGTTGTTCTTCCTGTATCTCTCCTTACATTGTGCATGAAAAAATTTGGTGTTTCTGTCTCTTGCTTTTAGCCAGAGACTCCTAGACTTTAACCTCCATTCTTCCTCTTCCTTTCTGGCTGCTTTCTGGATTTTTTCTTCAAGATCTTTTTCATCCCTGAGCATATCTTCAGTTACTGGATTTTGCTCCATTTTGAATTGGTTTTTTTCTAAATCCTTTTGTAAATTTTCATGCTCCTCTCCAGGTTTTATGTAATTCTTTTTGACCCAATTTTTTAATGTGCTTTTCACCAACTTTAGCTTTGATTCCCAGATATAAACCAGTGATCCGGGGATGAATTGCCTCCACACGGCTTTCACCTCATCCATGCAGCTCTCATTTTCAAGCCAGGCAGGGTTGAATCTAAAAGGGAGGGGGCCTAGATTTCCAGGGGAGGAAAAAAATAATGATATTGGTCTGTGATCGGAGACTACAGAGGCAAGAATATTAGAATTTGGGAGCTTAGGACCGGAGAGAAAGGAATTACTTATTAAGAACCTGTCAAGTCTGGCTACTATGTGATTCGGTCCTATTCTTTTGTTGTTCCACGTAAAGGTGCCTTGCTTGGGTTTGATGTCGATAAGGCTCCAAGCGGACATCAAGTCTTCCATTCTTTCTCCATAAGGATCTCTGACTTTGGATCCCCCTTTTCTTTCAGCCGCTGAAATGGTGGCATTAAAATCTCCTGCAAGAATGCAGGGAAGGTCATCAAAACTGTGATTTAAGCCTATTAACTGATCCCAAAAGGACTCCTTTTGTCCGTAGACGGTGGGACCATAAATGTTTCCAACCCAAAATTTCCTATTGTTTGATATTTCTTCAAATTCAACAAAAATCCAATGACGATTTGAAAAAGAAGCTTTAATTTTGTACATACCCTTTTCCCACCAAGTGATGATTCCTCCAGAAGCCCCTGAGGAGCTCACAGCATTCCCTTCCTCGTTGGGCCAAACTTGTTTCATGAGGTTGATACTCTCCTCCTCTTGCATTTTAGTCTCCTGGATCAGAAGGATTGATAACTTTTCCATTTTTTTGATTATTTTTATTGCTTCTGCTTTTTGCTGTCCGCCTAATCCTCTGCAATTCCAGGAGACTATTTTCATTATTTCTTTGATGGTTGAGGACCTGCTTTGTCCTTTCTTTCCTCCTGAGCTCCTTGTTGTTGTTTCCCGTTAAAGATTATTCTTACATGCTGGTCCAGGTTGGTTTGCTTACCCACCGCCTTTTCTCTAGTTGCCTCTTGTTCTCTTATTACTTTATTGAATCTTCTTCCTCTTTTGACCATAGGTTCCTGTTCCTTGTCTTTGCTGTCCGAAGTTTCTTCCTGGAATAGTTTCACTTTTGCTCGTGTTATTGATCCTCCTGAGTTTAATGAAGACTCTATTTCTACAGCTGGGTGCTGTTGCGCAGATATGTTGGGGTCCTCTTTTCTGGAGTTGGCTTGTTCCTCATTTTCTTGCTCCTCCTCTGTTTGCTTCTCTTTCTCCTGCTCCTCACTGTTTTCTTCTGTTGACAAAACTTGAAATTTATTTGTATTTTCTATACTCTTCACTGGGGGTTTGGAGGCTGCATGTGCATTGGATTTTCCCTGTTTTTTCCTTGTGACTTCATTCCATTCCCCTCCTTGGGTTTCCTCTTCTTCTAGGGTTTTCCTTTTTGGGAATAACCTGGCAAAGTGAACATATTCATGGCAAGCCTTGCATTTGAATGGTATTTGCTCGTAGTCAACTGTTTGTCTGTGACTCCATCCGTCCATTGATAAATCTATTGCTTCTGGTAACCCCTTTTCCAGATCTACTTCAACACATATTCTTGTGCATGAAAACATTGGGGGTTTTGGCTCAGATTTTTCAATGTATTTCCCCAATGAGTTCCCGATGGCTCGAAGATCTTCATCATTCCAACAATCCAGAGGAAGATGAGGTAGTTTAACCCAGACTGGAACTGCTGATGGAATGTCTTTCTCCGGGTCGAAGGAAAGGTCCCATTTGTTGAGATACATTCCTCTTGGTCCCATGAAGTAGGGGACACTCCTGAAAATTAGATCACGGGCCTCCTTCTTTTCGAAATAAAAAACAAAGAACCCCTTGCCGTAAAAAATTTGTTGTACTTCCCCTTGGATTAAGGGTCGCCAGTTTTTGTTGAGCCATGTTTCTATTGAGCAAGGCGACGGCCATAGGCCTGTAAAGTGGCCGAGTAATCCCTTATCTGCTAAAGCCACGGCCTTGCATTTTGAGGCTGTTGACGTCAACTTTACTTCTGGAACCTCAGTTTTTTTTACAAACTTGGAGTCTTTCAGGGCAGACGTTTTTGGATTAACAGGTTGAGAAGCAACCAATGATCTGAAGCGATCCAAAATGAGAATCCGAGCTTCATCCGGAGCATCACGCCCCGGGTCCGGGGGCGGATCCATGCCGTAAACATAGAGAGGCTCTGCCTTCTTTCAGAAACCCTAGCCGCGATTTGATCCTGGGAGGTTCTCCCTGTTGGTTAATTTCTTATTAATCTTCATTATATATATATATATATATATATAAATTGTAAAAACACAATATTATATTACAAAATATTTTTATTTTTATTTTTATTTTATTTTATTTTCTTATTTTTTATTTTTATTTTATTTTATTTATTTTTTTATTATTTATTATTTATTTTTATTTTTTTCAGTAGAAAAATATCGTACTTTTTCTATTCATACTTGAATCTAAAAGTACATAACAGTTCTAGTTTCACTCTATAGATTGTCCTGCTGATAAAAAATAATACATAGTTGTTCATAAAACAATCTGAAATCTGTCTAATCGGGTTCAGAAACCTGCTGATAATCATTACAAAAAGGCCTCCCACAAATCAAAAGTTGGTTTGATCAACCAATAACATCAAAAATAAACTAGAAATAAGATTATATAGCAAAAAAGTAAAGGGAGCTACCATCAATACTTGAGTTTTCCTGAAATTCCTCCCAAAAGAGGATCCCTTCCTTTCTTATTAAAGAAAGCTTGGGTAATCTGTCTACCAAAATAATTTTCCTGATTGATTCCATTAGGCATCCTGATAAGATTGAGTGTATTATAGCCAATCTCATCAAGATGTTCCAAGAGACTCGAAGACAGCTGAAAATTTCCATTCAAACCAAGGATTGGATCAATTCCAACCATAACATACTTTCCATTTCCAAATTTCTAGGTAAGATATTTCCCAAGCCACCGATAAGTATTAAGAAATCCCTTCCATACAGGAGAATCATTACAACAAATTTTGTTTGGATTTATAATCCAAGAAATTAGGTTTTGTTTAATATACTTACCCCGTAACACAATAGTCCAAAGATTTTGTCCCAAAATTCCACACCAAAAAATTTTAAGCATTAATGCAATGCTAAACCAATTTATATTTTTTACCCCCATCCACCCCACTTCTTGGGTAAGGATATGTTATCCTAACTAGCCATAATAAGTTTGCCTCTTCCACTTCCCCCAGTCTATAGAAAATTTAAAAAAGTCTTCCTCATAGAATTAATAACAAAAATGGGAACTTGTAAAAGGGAAAACCAATATACAGGGATGCTAACAAGAACAACTTGGAACAATGTAAGTCTACCACCAATTGAGAGCATCTGATAAGTCCAATGTTTGATTTTCCTTTCCATTTTTTCAACCATCCAAGTCCAATCCTGGATTTTGTACCCATTTGGATTTAGAAAGTAGCCTAAGTATTTGAACCCCTCCAATTTTTTGACCTTGTCGGGAAATACTAACATAATGCTATATAATGTGCCTTCATCCACTTTGTGATGAAATAAGCATGACTTCTTCATACTCACTTTCATACTTGAGGAATTACAAAAACCATTGATAATCTCCAAATAACACTTCCACTCACCCACAGAGTTAATACCAAACATCAATACATCATCAACAAATAGTAAATGAGTGATATAGATAGTAGAAGAAATTTTAACCCCTTTAATTTTACCTTCACCTTTTGCATGCAAAATAAGTCTACTTAATCCTTCAATAATTAACAAAAATAGTAAAGGTGATAAAGGACATCCATGTCCGATGCCTCTAGAAATCTTGAATAAGTCTGAGGGTGCCCCATTCACAAGAACAACAAATTGGACCAAAGTAACACATGATAAAATCCAATTGGTTATTAGAAGGGGTAACCCAATCTGAATAAGAATCAATCTTAAAAAAACCAAGCCAACTTTGTCATATGCTTTTTCCAAATCCATCTTTAGCAATAGTGCCTTCCTATTCTTTTGTTTTATAGAATGGATAGCTTCTTGTGTAATCCCAATGGCATCCAAAATTTGTCTATCATGTAGAAAACCAAACTGCTCTGGAGACATATGTTTAGATAGAAAAGGTTTGATCTGACTGGCAATAATCTTAGTGATTAGTTTGTACACCAATTTGCATAGAGCAATTGACCTAAACTCAGAAAAATTGTTTGGTTTATTGCTTTTCGGGACCAAAGTGAGAAAAGTAGAGTTAATTGCTCCTGAAACATATCCTTCAGTTCTAGAAAACTCCACCATATTCAGCAAATCTATACCCATTATATAAGAAAAGTGGATAAAAATTCCAAAGTCCAACCATCAGGGCCATGACTCTTTTCCTTAGCAAAAAGATTCAATGCTTCCTCAATCTCTTCCAATGTGACCTGTTTTACCATGGCTTCACCTTCTTCTTCATCAAAAAATTTAGGAAAATGTTTTATAGTGTTTGTTACACCTAAAATCTTCCCATCATGAGATTCAGTGTATACACCCCTGGAGTTACCTTGACTGAGTGTTTGACCTGGAACGATCTGTACCCATTTGTACTAGGTTTTGAAAGGTCATCGCAGGTTGCACTCATGCAACATGCGATGTTGCACCTTGCTCCATTACAGGGTGCAATGAAGTCAGTTTATAGACAAAAATAGCTTCTTCGAGCTTCTTCTCGAAGCTTGCTGATTTGGGACCCTATCCCTGACCTCTTGGGAGAGCTAGCACTCGATTCCTAACACCATGGAAGGATCCCTTAAGCCTCTCCTATCATATCTCAACCTATCCTATCCATACCCTATCCACTTAGTCCTATTTAAAATAAGCTCACTCCCATCCTAAGGGAGGAAGTCTATGGTACTCTTATGCTGGTGAAATCAAGCCCAATAGATCTAATACTCTAGCTTGGGGAACATCTACTTCTCTCTAGGAGCTTTGGCATGGCTTGTCGGAAGGAGCTTGCAGTGTTAAGGATATGGTTGTAATCCTCTTTTCTATTGCACTCCTCACTCTTCAATATAGTTAATACAATTGCTTTCCATAAATGTTGTCTCCTTGATGATGTTTAGATATTTCCTCCTTAATTGTTAGCTTAGATCTATCATATGAGATATACGCTTTCACTTCTCATGGTCTATCACATGTTCAACAGGGTTTATCTACTTGCGATCTAGTAGCACTGGAGCATTGGACCAATGAAGGAGAAAGGGATCTACAAATCTAAGGTAAACGATCTGCTCTTACATTTGTATTTCTATATGATCTAGGAAAGTATTTTATGTTCTGTCTTATTTGTTCTAGACTTACGTTAATCTAGGGAGATCAGGCCTTGAGTCCGCTCTAGGTAGATTGTCCGTAAAACAAATCTGGTGACCATACTGGGGAGTTACATCTTCTTCTGTAGTTGTCGATCTGAGAGTCATTTTCAGTTGATTGCTTGACACAAGCCTTTTATTTGTCATTTGATTCTTGAGTTGATTTCACTATCAGATCTTCATCTTGAAGACTCTGATCTGCTTCCTCTGAGTTTGTACTACTCATTTTCAAACCATTTCATAGTTCATTGCTTGGAGATCTGATTCATTTTTGAACTTAGACCTCACCTGTTGCACCTGGTTAATGAAAACAGAGTGGCACTATGTCATTTTTGGTCTCTGTTCTTTTCCTGTTAGCCACTCGTCGCAGTCCTTTCATTGGTATACTGCGACACCGTCGCACTCCCCGCATTGGTGAACCGCGAGATCGCACTATGCACAAGCACAGAGTGCACCAATTTGTTGAATTTGGCATGCAGGCATCCCCTCTCCATTTGTTAATTTGAGCTTCGGTTTGCTGTATGAACTCCCTCTGTGCTACAAGATCCAGCCAGAGATCCCATCTTTTCATTTGTGTGTTGAGTGTTTGGTTTTGTTTTGATTGATTTTGGGTTCCATCTTGGACGAGTCTGAGAACCGGTAGTGGTGGATACTCTTGTCTCTGCCACCTTCATCCGCTCACCCTTGTATTCCCTCCTCTCCTTAATTGATCTGGTTATTGCATTAGATCAACTCCCAAACCTCATTTACATCATTTTTTGAGCTTTGCTTGCTTGGTTTTCTTGCTACTGTCTGATTTTGAGTCTTGTGTGTCTTTCAGCGTGATTGAGTGCTTGTCTTTTCTTGACTTTTTCTGAGTATACTGAGTGTTGCAAGTAGTGTTTTCTTTTCAGTCATTTAGATTTGAAAGCGTAGTTGTTATCAAGTTACTTTTTTTTTATGCATCCATTGAAAAATTAAAAGTGCTTCTTTCCCATCATTTCTCAAGCATTGTTGAAGAAAATTGTTCGTGCATTGGAATGTTTTGCTTGTGCATCTTTTGGAAAATTTGAATGAATGTGTGATCGCTTTTTTTTTTCTTGAATTATGAGCTTCTCATTTTCTCGAAAAATCCAAAGCATAGTTCAGTTTTTGCAAAATTAGTTCCATGCTAAGGAAAGATATATGCATTTTTTATTTTCATTGCTTTTAAGCCATTGAAAGTGAAATTGAAAAGCTTGCATACTCCATCTTAGAATTCTCTCTTTTCATCACTTAGCATCATTTTCATTTTGAAAAGGAAAAGAAAAGGAAAAAATTGTTGTGATTTGGATTAGTAGTGTTGTGATTTTTGAGTTTCGTACAAAAATGAAAAGAACATTTTTGTTTTAGTCAAACTTGTTTGAACTAGGAATTATTGCATTTGCTTTGGTAAAATTGTTGGAAAGAAAAAGATTTCTCCCTCCCATAGGTAGGAATTCATCGAAAGAAAAGAATATTTCATGCATGTAGCTAGGACTTGCATTATGCTTCTGATTATGTACTCACCTCATGCATTCACCTAACTGTCCAGATAAAATTAACGGTAGAACTAGGTAAAATTTTATAGCAACTTGTGTGTAAGTTAGAGATGTGTTTCGGCATCGTTAAGCGTGGCAGCTATCGTTATTTGCCAGCATTGTATGTCGGGGGTATTGTAGTCTTCCACGTACTTATCGGTATATCGAGCTCCTTCATGTACCCACCAAGTACCATAATCCATACTTGGCGTATATCGAAGGGTGTATGACATACTCGGTAGTATATCGGAAGGTCTCTTGCCGAACGGTTGTGCATTAGACAACACCACTACGGATTTGAGCTCCCACGTACCTTGCGTATATCGGGATACACCAATAGGATTCCTGAAACCAACTGAGTTAACCCTTTGGCCGTCTTGGCAAAGCAATACATCGAGAACACTCAGGGAGATTAGCACACACGTACTGTCCAGGTAATTGGGTATGCAGGAAAGGGTACGGTCCCAATCCTCCTTGTCGCGTCATATTGTTGGACCCTATAGTATATAGCGGTTTACGATGCCTTGATAATTCTGTGAGGTTCCATAATTTGAATCCACTCTTATCAAATAAGTTTTCTTGTGGCCTTAGTTTGCGTAGGGTTTTGTCTGGTCTGCTTTTCTTTTAGCTTGCCTTAGGAGAAACTGTTTGTTTTAGTCACTCTGGCTGACTTTCCTTGGAAAAGGTCTCGTAGAATCCAAAACTTACCACCCGAATATCCCCTTAACTAGGAGGTAATTTCGAGGGCAAGAATGGATCCTCAAGCCAAGGTCGGGTCACAAGAAGTGGAAAACCCCACTTTGAATATTGGAGGACATTTGTTCCCACATACCCCTCCAGATTCACCTACCTCTCATCCCTCACAGGATGAAGAAGCACAAGTTCCCACTTCACAAGACCTCTCTCCCGTTATGCCAAGAGAGCCTGGATCGTTGGAATGGATAAATCAACCCCAGGACGACCCCATAGCAGCTGTTGGTCCCTCAGTAGATTATTGGACATCTTCTACCGGCCACCCAGTGGCTCATTTTTCCATTGCATCCCCACCCAACTGGACTACTCCAGAACTCTCTAGACCCTTCTACAGGCCCAACCCCACCGAGATTTTAGGTCCTATTCACGATCGTCTGGAACGATTACGAGTTAGGGGTGATGAAATTCGAAGACAAAGTCTCGAGCAACGACCTGGGTATAGAGACACCTCAGTTCATCTGATACCTTTTGGTTCACCCGAACCATCCCTCCACAACCTGACCACTAATAAGATTGGTCAACCCTCGCAAGAGTCCAGTCCTGCACTTCAAGTGAACCAACATGTTGAACAACAACGGTCCAACACACCTGTTACTACCACGGTTAATTTACCAGTTCCTCCCCCACCTCAAAATTTGAGAGGAGGATACTCCTTTCCCCCTGATTATCTTATTGGTAACATTACTACTATGGTAGCTGGTCAACAACCTATGTTGGTTCAACCTTTGTATAGTACTTAGCCTATTATGGATGGGGGGAAACCCCCGCTTCCTAACCAGAACATATGCGGTGGAATCCCCAACGGACCTCCCATTGGACCTTCCCAACCCGTTATACCATCCACCATGGGATTATCTCATATTGTGGGCCCATCCAACGTAACTCAACCCTCATGGATTCAAGCGTATCCAAGTTCCTTTAACCTTGCGTCGGGTCAATCTAATCCCAGAATTGCACCATACGGGATACCCTATCCCGGAAACCCATACACTCTATGGGGGTAATAGCCTGTTTTACAACATGGACCCCAACCAACTATCCCTCAATCACCACCACCCCCGATCGGTCCACCCCCACCTCCCGTTGGAGGCGGTGGACCCCCACCCAACTTCGGAGGAGGCAGACCTCTACCCTCTGGAGGAGGTCCAACTCATTCTACCAACAATGGCCCCCACCCTTCCGGTGGTGGCGGGAATGGTCCACCAACCCCCCCCAGGAGGAGGAGGCGGAGGACCACCCTATTATGGTGGGGGAGGACATTTCCCTTTGAGCGGTGGAGGTGGTCCACCACCCCCTCCAGGAAGAGGCGGTGGCGGATCTAATTATTATGGTGGTGGTGGAGACCCTCATCCTTCCGGCAGAGGAGGTGGTGGGGGCCCCAATCCTTCTTGCGGCGGAGGTGGTCCACCACCCCCTCCAGGCGGAGGCAGTGGCAGGCCACCTTATTATGGTTATGGAACCCCACCTCATTGGAATGGACCACCTTATGGTGGTGGACTCCCTTATGGTTTGGGAGACACATCCCCCTACGGTCAGCTTCCTCCATGGTCATCCTTTAATCAGTCGATATGAGGTCCTACTGGTCCTTACATGCCTTACCAGTACTACTAGTACATGCAGCCTAATCAATAGTTGGCCTTTTTGGCTACTTTGGACTTACCTGATCTATCTCAGCTGACGAACGACCCCATCTACCACAGAACTAACTGGCCCCCGATCCCAGTGAAAATTTCGTCGGATATCCATAAGTTTAACGGCAAGCTGGACGAGGATCCTAAGCACCATGTGATGACATACCATTTATGGTGTTCATCCAACTCTCTGATGGACGACTCGATCCGTCTGAGATTATTTCAACGGACTCTCACTGGTTCAGCTGCAAAGTGGTACATCGAATTACCACCTCATTCTTTTCATGATTTCGAGTCTCTTGCTATGAAATTTTTGACCCACTTCCAACCTCCTATACGGTACGAAATTGGTACGGACCTTCTCACCTCTCTCCGCCAGAATACTGCTACTCATATCTCTACTCATATACATGAGTGGCGAAGGAGATGACGTTTGATTAAGGATCCCATTCTAAACCAAATCCTAGCAGATTGGTTCATGAAGTCTCTAATCCCTCACATAGCTCGAGATGTTTCCATGGGTGGTGTTGTCATGGAAGAACAAGCTATCGCTCGTACCCATTACCTAGACTTGGTCTACGCTCAATCAGGCACGTTGTTTGAGATTCTTCCCGATGCACCCCATGATACTTATGACTCCACGAAACCTCCTAAGGGACCCCAAACTAATGGCATCATTGGATCCCTTAATGCCCATCCTGCTTCTAACACTGTTGGATCGTCAAACCTTCATGGTTCCTCCCCATTACCAACTCAGGATGGCCACAGCACCACCAAATCGACCGCTCCTGCTGTAATTGGAGAGGAGAATTCTGTCCAATCAGCTTCATCTCAGAAGTCTGGCAGCAAGAAGAAGAACAAGGGGAAACCCAAGAATTCTTCCACCCAGCAGGAACAAAAGAGCACTTCTGATGATACGAAGCAGAAACGAAAACTAAAGTATCCTTGTTTACTGTGCGGAGATGATCACTTCTCCAAAGAATTTCCCCATAGAGAGGAAGTCCGAAAGTTTCATAGGGGTAAACCAACTCCCATAGTCTTCAGCGATCCATCTCCCACTCAAAACCAATAGATGATTGCTCAACCTCCTCCATCCCAGGGGGAACCATCCAATACCGTGCATGTTCTCATGGTGCATAACGAAACGATCAATTTGAACACTCGCTCGCGATCATACGACTCAGTCCCATCGAAGGAACCTGCTAGAAAATACTGAAAAAGCTTCCAACTCCTTACCTGATGTCACTCTACCATCAGCTTCTCTCACCATTGAGAAGCCATCCTTAGATTCGATATGCGACCGCCCAAGAGCACGATTCGAAAATTTGTTTTCAATCCTAATGCTCGAGTAGCACAGAATTACAATATTGTTGAGGACTTGGCCCAAGATACTTGCGCCATGTCCACGCTGGAAGTTTTACAGAATTGTCCTAATCAATGTAAAACTCTCCTTGCAGCAATCGGTGTAGTTGACCCTGATTCTTCAAATACCATCATGTTTCGACTTGACTACTTCAAGCCGAGAATTTCCCATCAACTTGCATTCCAAGTAGCTGCAAACATTGCTAGAAAAATTGTCCATCGTACCCTTTTGGATGAAGGTGCCTCTACTTCTGTCATGTCGATCACCTGTTGGAGAGCCATCGGCTCTCCCAAATTGAATTGTTCTCCTACCACATTGAAAGCATTCGACGGCCGTGGCTTTCAACCTCATGGGCTCCTACAAGGTCTTGCAGTTGATTTGGGTGGAAAGACCGTAACCATTAATGTGGAAGTGGTCTCAGCCCCGATAGATTATAATCTCTTGCTTGTTCGCAATTGGTTTTACACCATGCAGGCGGTAGCCTCTTCAGTCTTCCACGTTGTACAATTCCCCCACCAAGGACAAATTGTTACTCTTGACCAATTAGATTTTTTCTCACTGGACACTACTACTCATCCTGGTGACCATGTTCCTTCCATTGGACAAACATCAAAATAGTATGAGATTATAGGGGTTGGCCTTTTGAAAGATTCATCTCTCACGGGCATTTTTCCGACTTTGCACCCCCCTAATCATGTTGCCTCGGTGAACATAATCTCCACAGAGATTTCATCTTACTCCACTGATACTTGGCTTGTACCAGACAAAGCCACGACACACTTGATTGGAAACGCAATGTCTCTTTGACCCACTGAATGCATTTACGAGGCTATCCAATCAGCACCGAAGGACCACTTAACTATGGCCTCCCCATCCTGTTCTCTACGACAGGCATCATCTCTACCTGACGTCTTACTTTGGACTTTTCATTCAGATGAGTCCACCATGGAAGTTATGAATGTTGATGATGGCCCATGGGATGACCTCCACCATAGGTCGTCTTTTCTTCCTCCTTTGGAGTACATAGAGGACAACATTAGCATCATCTTTTCACTGGATATCTACTCGTTCCCTCATTCCCCCATACTTACATATCTTTCAGACACTGAGGGCAACTTGGCCAACATTGAGCCTACCACCCCGGTAAACATTTCGGTGAAACTTGGTATAGTGGAACACATTTGCATAGGCCAGAAGTGTTCCCCTGAAGAAATAGCTATTGGTACGACCTTATTCAAGCGATTTCGAGACGTATTCACTTGGTCCTATGAGGAGATTCCTAGGATAGACCCCACGATTGTTTCTCATGAAATAAAAACCTATCCAGACATCAAACTTGTACATCAAAAGTTGCGATCGGTACACCCTCGGAAGACTGCAGTGATCAAGGCAGAAATTGAAAAGCTCTTAAAGGCTGGCTTCATTTATCCTATCCCATTGACGGATTGGGTCTCAAATGTTATCCCTGTGAACAAAAAGTAGGGTACCATTCATGTCTGTGTTGATTATTGGGACCTTAACAAGGCTTGTCCAAAGGACAATTACCCGACCCTGTTCATTGACCAGATTATCGACAACTGTTCCGGAAGCATCATCTTTTCATTCATGGATGGCTTTTCTGGTTACAACCAGATCGAGATCAACCCAACTGAACAACATAAGACAACTTTCATCTGTCCTTGGGGGATGTTTGCATACCGCAAACTCCTGTTTGGCCTTAAAAACGCTTGTATGACGTTCCGGCGGGCCATGTCATATGCCTTCCATGACATTAAGGACTTTGTGGAACCTTACCTGGACGATCTACCTGCTCATTCAAAGCAACGTGAGTTCCACATGGATCATCTGATGGCCATTTTCTTTAGATGCAAACGTCACAATATTCGTCTGAATCCTCATAAGTGTATCTTTTGCGTTGAGTCTGGGCACCTCTTAGGATTCATTGTCTCGAAGGATGGGATCCGCATTGATCCCTTACAGGTGGAAGCCATTGTCAACCTACCACCTCCGACTAACGTGACAGAACTTCAAATTCTCCAAGGGAAGGCGACTTATTTAAGGTGTTTTGTTTGTAACTTCGCGGAGAAGACTAAGGGGTATATGAAACTGCTTAAGAAGGACGTCCCATTTATTTGGGACGATCAAGCACAAAAATACTTCGACAACATCAAATATGCCATCACGCATGTCCCTGTAATCCAACCGCCAAACCATTTTCGAGATTACATCTTATATATCGTTGCTTCTGCTACCACTATCGCCATGGTTTTGGTACAGGAGGATCCAAATTCCCAGGAACATGTAATATACTATGCGAGTAAGGGTCTCATTGACGCTGAAGCTAGATATTCACATGTCGAAAAGCTTGCTCTCGCGGCAGTCATCACCATCCAAAATTTCTGCCACTATATCTTGCTTCGCACCACCACCATCATTGCAGACTCAAACCCCATGTACCACATACCGACACATCAGGTACTTGGGGGCAAGTATTCACGCTAGATCATGATACTGCAAGAATTCGACCTTCTTTTCGAGAAAGCCAAGTCTAAAAAGTCCTTGGTGTTTGCTAAGCTTATTTGTGACCTTCCCCATTCTGATATAGAAGTCGAGCACAATGACTCTTTTCTGGATGAATCATTGTTTCTCATCAGTACAACTGATCCATGGTGTGTAGATATTACGTTATATATTCAAACCCAACACTTCATCCCCCAACTGTCTCGTGACAACCGTCGTAGAATACGTCACCATGCAAAGTATTATCTGATCATCAGTGATACTTTGTACCACTGTGGCATCGATTCAATTCTTTGATGCTGTCTAACTCATGATGAGGTTGAACGCGTTCTGAATGACTGTCATGCTGGTGCATGTGGCGGTCACCTCTCTGGGATGGCTATGGCCCAGAAGATTTTGCGCGCGGGATATTATTGGCCTACTATCTTCAAAGATTGTATTGAGGCCGTGAAAAGATGTCCTCCATGTCAACACTTCCATACGAAGAAGCACACCCATCCCGCCCCATTACACCCGGTTATTGCCGTGGGCCCCTTCGCAGAATGGGGCATCGATTTTATGCATTGTAAGCCTACCTCGGTCGGGGGGCATAGTTACATCATTGTAGCTATGGATTGCTTCACAAAGTGGGCTGAGGCAATGCCTACATACCAAAACGACGAAAAAACCGCTGCACTCTTCATGTTCAATCATGTAATAACGCGGTTTGGAGTTCCTTAGGCGATAGTTACCGATCATGGTTCTCACTTTCAAAACTATATGGTTGATGAACTGAGTGATAGATTGGGTTTTCGCCATGAAAACTCAACACCCTACTACCCGCAGTCCTATGGATAGGTCGAGGCCATTAACAAGGTATTGAAAACTATGGTGCAAAGGATGGTAGGTACGCAGAAATCCAACTGGCATAATATGCTCTTTTCAGCGTTATGGCCCTACAGAAATTCCGTTAAAATTGCCACAGGTTTCACTCCTTTCCAATTGGTGGATGGATTGGAGGTTGTCTTGCCGATAGAGTGCGAAATTCCATCTCTACAACTCGCTGTCGAACTTCTTCCTAACACTACTGCCGAGGAAGAACATTTCCTGTACTTAGCAAAACTTGACGAGTCTCGCCGAGATGCTGCTCTTGCTAATGAAGCACACAAGAAATGCATCAAAGCTCAATACGACAAGTCAGTTGAAACTCGTATCTTCAATGAGGGTGACCTGGTCCTCACATACGACCAGAAACATGACAAACTAGGAGCAGGAAAGTTCGAGTCCATGTGGCACGGACCTTACATTGTCAAACGTGTTTTGGAAAAAGGAGCTTACGAGCTTGAATATTATGACGGAATATCTTTGGGTGAACCCCGTAATGGGCTTTACCTGAAAAGTTACTACGCCTGAACCTGTCATGCATATACTTTCATGTATATACTATACCTGGTGTGTTTGTGTGTTCTTGTGTGGTGTGATGCGTTATTTTTTAGTGTCTTTAGATCTTGTTTCCGCTTCTTATACTATGTTCTGTCTATGTGTGTAGATGACAACATGCTACAAATTCACGGATGGTGCCAACCGACGTACCCGTAACCTTACCTCGGCAGCCTAGGTACTGTATTCCCCAACAGGCGAGCTCATCAGCTCAGGAGGAAGTTGTCTTGGATTCACAACCAACAATGCCGTAGAATATTAGGCGGTAATTGGAGCCCTAACCGATGATATTTCCTTGGGTATGAACAGCATTGTCATCCACATGGATTCTCACTTAGTGGTTTCCCATCTTAACCGGGTCTATGCTATCCGTGATCCTACCCTACTCCGTCTCTTTAGACAAGTTCATCTCCTAGAAAGGTCATTTGAATCCATTCAATACCTACACATTCCACGAGAATTAAATTTTGTTGCTGACTCGATGGCCAACTTCATTCTAGATTGGTACATCGCACACACATAATACTCATAATATGTAAAATCATTTATAACATGCACTGTATTAAAGCAAAGCATATAAATAAGATCACATCATTCATCATTTTTGAAACACATAATGTATAAATAGTTAGAATGTCTGTATATAGATATAATCTCAAAAGGTAGTGCTGATACAAAAATCTGAAGCATGACGACTTTCAGTGAGTCTCTACAAAATCTGAAGCCTCGCAGCTTTCAGTAGTACAAAATTATGAGGCCTCTAAGCTAACAGTACACACACAGTAACAACATATGGCCTATCGCCTGGCCCATACAACCCTAGGAGGTCTAGCAGCCCTAGCCTGCTGAGTCTGGAAACAATCGACTGCTCTCGCAACCCTACGAAGCAGCGTGTTGAAGCGCGCATTAGCTCCAACCGTGTGTACCTGTAGGGGCCGTGGCACCTCATCTACCGATGGCTCAGGGATGTCTAGTGTAAACCCACTCAGGTTGGAATAAGCTCTATCCATCTCTGCGATGGCAGCGTGCACAGCCGGACCCACAACTGCTCCCTCTCCTCTCTCTCTCCTAGCAAGAAGAGAGGTCCCCACAGGTCATACAGGTCCCACATCTGCACACACATGTTGTTCATCTGTCACCACTGTATCAAAAAAATTATAAATGCACAAAACTTAAAAAGTACAAGGGTCATTTGTTCTTACCGAGATCTCCCCATGCTGCTCCCTCTGGCAGTGCCAAGTCCGGATCATCTCTAAAGTCCTTGCAAATGTATGGAAAATCCTCCACCATCAGTAACTGGCCCTCCAGCCAAGTGAAGAACTCAGGAGGGTATCTAATAATGGGTCCCCCACCATGTCGGGCCATCACATTAGTCCACCTAGCCATGTGAGGATCTCTAGGATCCCTGTCCTCCAGTGGTACCTGAGGACGCAAAAGGGGAACCCGTTCCAGTAAGAACAAGATCACTATCGATCCTTAGAAAAACTGTTTGAGCTCTCCCCACCGACACTTTGTCAGCTGAGCTCACATGTTTGCGAGTACTCCCCCGCACTAGTTGAATATCTTTGGGGACATACAGTCCTCCGCATAAAGCATCTATGCCCTGGTGGATAAGTGAGGAGCTTAGCTCCCCACCATCCTTGTAATGGTGAATAATATGGCACGTAATGGACATTCCCGTACATATTTAATGGGAATCTTCCCACTAGATGAATGGGTGTTGGGAACACAATGCTGTTGGATCATATCATCCACAGTCCGATCACTCCCACGTGATCCAGTAAGTAGCACGTTGTCCCCTCTTTGAGACAATCTGGTCAGAAAGTAGATGTCCTCGACATCTATGGTAAGCTCGTGCTCATCGATCACAAAGTATTGTTGGGCCGCCTCCCAGCATCGGAGCATATGAGTCAATAGTGGGATTTGGGATCTCATCCCTTGGACGTAGAAGAACTTGAGGAGCCCACAGTTCCTCAATGCTTCCACACACCGTGGATCATTTGCAGCTTGTTCATCATCCAACTCGTGTTCCCATTCTCGCCATTCTAGAACCATTTTGATGCTTGGAACTTGCCAATAGGAGAGTATAAACAATGTTAGAACTTGCTTGAACCACTGGTAGTCTTTCTTTTGAGCTTGGTTTGAGTTTGGGGATGGACGTCGCCGTCATCGCACCCCATTTTTACAAACAAAGCGACGTCGTCACAGTCCACCTATGGGACCCTAGCGACGACTTGGTCTTGTCGTAGTTCCCGAAAAGGCCAACTGCGACGAGCCGAGGGCGCAATGGCCTTTCCCAAATCAAGATAAAACCCAAAAAAAGACTGAAATTCAAAAATGTAAACCACTACAATCTTGATGGATGAATTTTAGGGTTACCTGCTCCTGACGATGAGTGAAATGGCTACTCGTAGCTCCCAGAATCGACGAGTGAAGTTCTGGCTCCAAATGGCACTACTCCCAAATTTGCCAAATAGAACAATGATGACTATATTTGGTTTTTATATCTATTTATAAACAAATGGGATATTCCTTTTCAAATATTTGATGTTGTTATGCCATTTGCTATAGTTTGGATCGGTTTTATTATATTTGAATGTTCGGTTAACTATTTGACCTAGTTTCTGAGTGTACAGGAGTTGTGAAGTGCCTTTCTACGCCATTTTCATATTGGAACGGTCATCTCAGGTATGAACACCCCTTGTGTATTTTTTCGTTTATCTTTTTCATTGCATTAGATTTTAATTATTTAATGATTATGAGCTTACTCTTTGTTCTTTATCGTGCTCTTGAAACTATGAGAATACGTTACCGAGTTACGATTTATCACTTTTCCGGGCTCGTTAAACTCCTATGGAAAAGGAACCCCTCGGAGTCTATGTTTAAGCTCTTTTCAGGCTCTCAAAATACGAAAAGATTGCCAATCGAACTTGTTGCGTTCACACTTGTAAAAGAATTTGAACGTCCATCTTCCTGGTGATAGTTTACCCCTTTTTCGGACCAGGGGGCACTAGTTACGAAAAAGGTATGCTCCAGCCAATCATGACTGGAAGAGTCCTCTCCCACATTGTTTTACCCTTTTTCGAGCGATGAGGCTAACTTTACGAAAAGGACCATTGGAGTCTTCTTTAGTTCTTTTCAGACTCTCTAAACATGAAATGACGACTGATTTTACCTTCTATGGACTCGTCAAACTCTCACATTGAAGGGATCGCCATGGGATGAACCCCTCCTATCCCAGGTTTGAAAAATATTTTGGATTGGACTCATCTATGAGATGAGATATACTCAGCATCTGGTTACCCTCATCAAGCTCGTAAAAAACACATGAGGCACTAATCGTTCATGATGGGGAAAAAAGGAAAACTTTTGTATTACACCTTTATCAGTGGGAGTACTTAGTCGTTCTTGAACATGGCAGTCATCTACATTTGCATACAGCACTTGGATCATCTATTTGTCCTCGAGTTCTGCTTACTTCCTAAGTCTTGTTACTCCTTTGAGTCATTCAAAGAAAGCTTCCATCATCAGTTGCATTAAGAGTTAGTGTCGTACTCGTCATGTCAATACTACCAAGTCATGCCATGCCCATGTTCAAGAATACTTTCACTATCCATTATCTGCAGTCAGTACACCTTCAATCATGTCGGCTTACTCTGAGTCAATCACGCATGTTACTATACCATCCGATTCACTCTACACATCTTTTGTCGTGTTTCATGTCGACTGATGGGGGATTCATCATGGCCCTCCTTCGATGGATTCATCTTTGTCGACATCAACTCATCATCTGAGGATTGAATCTAGAAACCAACCAAGTACCTTGGCCCTGCATGCCTTAATGGTAGGTTACCTCGCTTTCAACATGAGTTTACATCATCAACTCTTGATTGAAAGATTTCATCTTGCGTTTGAATTCAACTCATTTATTCACGTTTGATGATATGTATTGTGATACCTTGGGTATCATTGACATTAATTGTGATTTTCCTCGCACTTGTTAACGGTATACATCAATGACCAGTAATCAAGTGGTTTCTACCATGTTCGACGTCAAGATATTTGTAATCACATGGTTAGATTCATATCATTGCGGGTTCATCTTGAAGACCCTGGGGAGTCATGTTTTACCCAGGTTGTGATGGAGTTTGTATTGAGTCATATCACATGGATCCACATTTGTATTGGTTGTGGTTGTGTTACCATCTCATCATGGATCTATGCTAGTGTCTAGTAGCCATGATTGTGTTCAGTTGGTCATTACTACCATGGATATGCATTATATTGGTCGGAAGCCATGTTGTGCATCATATGAGATTGTTAGTTCAGAGTCAGTTGTACTGCAGCAGCATCCTTCATCCGACAAGTCCATTGCCATTATTTCTGTCAAAGCATTTCACCTATCCAATCTTTAAATAGCTTCATGCTTTGGGGGGCATTCTGTTACACCTAAAATCTTCCCATCATGAGATTCAGTGTATACACCCACGGAGTTACCTTGATTGAGTGTTTGACCTAGAAGGATTTGTACCCATTTGTACTGGGTTTTGAGAGGTTGTCGCAGGTTTCACTCATGCAACATGCGACGTCGCACCTTGCTCCATTACAAGGTGTGACGAAGTCAGTTTATAGACAAAAATAACTTATTCGAGCTTCTTCTCGAAGCTTGCTGACTTGAGACCCTATCCCTAATCTCTTGGGAGAGCCGACACTCAATTCCTAACACCATGGAAGGATCCCTTAAGCCTCTCCTATCATATCTCAACCTATCTTATCCATACCCTATCCACTTAGTCCTATTTAAAAGAAGCTCACTCCCATCCTAAGGGAGGAATTCTATGGTACTCTTATGCTGGTGAAATCAAGCCCAATAGATATAATACTCTAGCTTGGGGAACACCTACTTCTCTCTAGGAGCTTTGGCATGGCTTGTCGGAAGGAGCTTGTAGTGTTAAGGCTATGGTTGCAATCCTCTTTTCTATTGTACTCCTCACTCTTCAATACAGTTAATATAATTGCTTTCCATAAATGTTGTCTCCTTGATGATGTTTAGAGCTTTCCTCCTTAACTGTTAGCTTAGATCTATCATATGAGATATATGATTTCACTTCTCGTGGTCTGTCACATGTTCAACAAGGTTTAGCTACTTGCGATCTAGCAACGCTGGAGCATTGGACCAATGAAGGAGAAAGGGATCTACAAATATAAGGTAAACGATATGCTCTTACATTTGTATTTCTATATGATCTAGGAAAGTATTTTATGTTCTATCTTATTTGTTCTAGACTTACGTTAAGCTAGGGAGACCAAGCCTTGAATCTGCACTCGGTATATTGCCTGCAAAACAGTGTTTAACTGTGCTTCCAGTGAGTATAGTCCTGTATCCTTATAGACTTCATTAAAATAATTTTTGGCCTTCCTCTATCACTCTAATTGTCCTTTAACAACAACTCCATCTTCATAAAAAAGATCCCAAATAAAGTTAATATTTCTTCTGTGAGTGGCATAAGAATGGAAAAATTTTGTATTGGTGTCACCTAACCCAATCCATAATGCTCTACTTTTAAGGCACCAATCCATCTCCTCCTGTTTTAAAATTTGATCATTTGTCATCTCATGAAGATCCATAATTAAAATAATATCCTACTCAGAAATGGAAAGATCCAAATTTTGTGTTCAAATCCTTCTAATTTGATCTTCAATTGTATTAAAATCTGCCCAATACTTCTATTTTTAATCCTTCACCCACTTATTAACCACATGTTTGAGATTTTTTAATTTAAGAACTAGGCAGTCCATAAGATTTTCGACAACATAAACCCAATTTAACCAAAAGCTTCTAACCAAATTACAGAAATTCTCATTTAACAGCCATGAACAATTGAATTTAAAGGGATAATTTAAATTTGGATTAATCCCATCTAATTGAAGGAAGATTGGTCAATGATCAGCTATTTTTTTTTTATCCACCCAAGTTCTATACCTCTAAAAGGTCTGTAAAAAGGCTAACTTAATAATGAACCTATCAATTCTTTTGAGAATCCCCTCTCTGCCTCCACGATCATTTGTCCAAGTAGGCTCTAAAACAGTGGGAGCAATATCCACTAGATCAAACCTTCCAAGAAATCTGTAGAAATATCCGGCCAAACCATCCATCCTATCAGAAGGACCCCATATTTCTGCATGAGAGGTAGTAAAATTAAAACTCCATCTATTATGAGATTTCCCAAATCCAACAATCCAGAATGAGCTAGAGAATCCAAAAAAAAATCTCTATTTTTGTATGGCCCATAAACATTTAAGATAGACAAATCAATATCAAGGTTACATAGCCTTCCTTCCATTAATAAACCCCAAGGAGTCATGAAAGTCCTAAATTGTAAAGCTCTAGGGTTCCAACAAGTTAAAAGTCCTCCTAACAAACCCCAAGCACTAATTGTGGAGATTTTATTACAAACTAGTTATATAATATATAATAATAGATATTGATTAGTATCTTTATTTTATTTAGTTTAATATCTTTTATATATTAATGATGAAACTTATATATATATATATATATATTGATTGCTTATTTTTAGTATTATAGTAATCATGTTTTTTCATTATAATTTTAGTTTTTTTTAGTTTTATATTTTAGTAAATATATAAAAAGTAGTGATACATTTATAAAAAAAATTAAATAAATTATAATATAAAATTAAAAAATTTACCACTATATCATTCTTTTGTGTGCACAAGAAGATTTATAAAAAAATTAAATAAATAACAATCCAAATTTTAAAAATGTACTACTATATCATTTATTGTGTGTGCACAAGAATCTAAACCTTTAGTTAATATTTTCAACCCTCATCTCTTAACTCTGCACTAACCCAACATACTTGTCAACTACTATTAATGAGACACTATAGGTTGACCTTCACTAGATAACACCTTCAACTTAGTGTGACATGGCATATTTGTAGTGCGACGTGGCATTTTTTAATTAATTTCCTTAGGAGACCCATTTTAGTCCCCAAATTTGTTGTATTGGTGTGTTATATCCTTTGCATGTAAATCAATGGTAAAATTCGATAGTCGATTGGAATAGGTCGACTGGAGTTGGAAGTTGATAGACGATGGAATTCTAGTCAACTGACTGATTGGAATAGTTTTTTGGTCGATGACCACAACCGGTCGATGGGAAGTCAATGAACATTGGAATGACTAGAATCCCAATGCACGATCAACCAAAGTTGTCTCAGTCAAGTCGACTGTAACATAATAACGGAAAGTAGTTAGGAAGTTATGGATTGCGATTAATGAGCAGTTGGTTGTAACTAACTCGGGTACCACGAGCTAGTGTATGTATTGCATCTATAAATAATATGTAATGGTTATGTAATAGAGATAAAAAATTAAGGATGTAATGAAGTATGATTTCTTGTCTAGTAAATCACAGTTGTAAATGCTTGTTAAGAGTGTTGATTAATAGATGAGTGGTAAAGCTCATTGGTTTGTTGTTTTTCCCTGTTAGAGGGGTTTCCAAGGTAATTTTTGTGTATTGTGTGTATGTGTTGTGTTCCATTGATAATGGTTTAATTGTGTTACAACTATAAGAATCAATATGCATGCTCACTATAAAAAGGTAGTATAACCCAACACAAATTCCATACACAAAAAAACCTGGCAAGGCTTGATAGTCTTGAATATCTTTGTCAATTAACCATTCTAATAGGAAATCCACCAAAGTTAGTTTTCCCATTTGGCTACAATCATCAGCCCAAAATTTATATGTTCCCAAACTTTTCTAGCATAAGGAAAATACACAAACAGATGTGTAACAATGTCATTCTCTCTTTTTCATAATATGCAAATACTTAGACCAATCCAACTCCTTTTCTACCCATTATCCCAAGTCAATAGCTTATTTGCAAGTACCAAACATAATAGAATTCTAGTTTTTAAAGGATAGGGAAACTTCTGAATGGATCTCCATCAGCACAATCTTTCCTTAAGAGCATCTTCCTCCACCCTGGCTGCATATCCCAATTTAATTGTAAATTTTCCTAAAGCTACATTCGTGGACCAACATAGTCTATCTTCTTCATCACATAATTTGATAGCACTATGTTGTAAGGAATGTATGTACTATCTCCCCTCATTTGCTAAGGATACTTGAATTCTTATGTATTTTGTAGTAATCCAACCTTGTCTCCAAACATTTGTTGAAACATGTGAACTTGGGTATCTTAAGCAAAAGATGTGAAATTATATAACACAGCAAATCATAGAGCTGAGAATACCTCACAGTGAAAAGAATGAGCAAAAAAGATGAATTGCAGTGAAATGAGTAGTAAAATTAATCATGCATTGGAACTCAGATGGAAAGAGAAATGTGTGTTATGATCTATTAATCAATATAGTTAACAGATAAGTTACAATGGAGAGAATTTGATTATATTAGGAGAATTTGAATCCATGTCAATCTGGAATAGGAATTGTTACCACTGGAGTGCTCCAGAAGTCCCAAACTCAACTCAACTCAACCAAAACTCAGTCAACTGAAGCTACTGTCAATTAACTGACCAAGGAGGGTGCAATTGTGATTTTTTCATGCAAATAAATAAAAAAAGGGCGCATTAGATCACAATTAATGGTGATCGGAACTCAAACCCACACTAGAGTTCAGGAACTTAGGTGGACTGGACTAGAACATAGAGTTAGCTCCTAAAATGTAGGGAACTGACTCTAGTGAGCCTAAAATCATGCATGCAGGGTGCATTAGGTGGATAATGGGTCCTAGATGACATCTGCACACCACTAGGGGGGAAATAACATCATCAACTACTAGGAAAAGGTAAATAATTCTATATAGGACAAGGATGGAGTATTAATTATCCTAGAACCCACCCTTAATCCAAACTTGGAAATCCTAGGCCCTGATTACTGAGACCAAAGGTCACCCATACAATCAAATAAATGATAAAAATAATTGTTCATGAAACTAAGGAAATGGGGAAAACCTCATGGGAAAAATACCCCCCCTCAAAAATGAACTACAAGGAACTCAAGCAACCCTCACACAAAGTAGAGATCTGAGATAGGAAAATCTCTTCTAAGTGAAAATTTTTGTGAAAATGTCTACAATATTATCCTCTATAGGAAAATAATGCAGTGAGATGGTCCTATTGTGCACTAGTTCCCTGATGTAGTGCATGTGAACCTCAATGTGTTTGGTCCTTTGCTTCTGAATTGAATCATTGGAGATCCTTATGGCACTTTGATTCTCACAGAAAAGGTCTACTAAAGGAGAAGTGTGAATTCCAAACTCTACCAAGATCCCATGTAACCAAATTGCCTGAATAGTTGCATTCACAACCCCTCTGTACTCTGCTTCTGCTGAAGAAAGTGTGAGTGTTGCTTGCTTCTTTTTTGACCAGCAGATTGGTCCCGATCCCAACATGAACACATATCCTGAAGTAGATTTCATGTCAGTGTTGTCTCCAGCCCAATATGAGTTAGTAAAACCAACCAGATCTAACTGAGCACCAACAAAATAATGGATACCAAACTCTCTAGTACCCTACACATAGTGCAAGATCCTCTTTGATTCCTTCCAATGCAGCTCATGTGGCTCCTGCATGTACCTAGCCACAGCACCAACATCATATGATAGATTTGGTCTCAAATGTGTCAAGTACAACAAGCTACCAAACAACTGTCTGTATAGAGTGTTATCAACCAAATGAGTAGAACCACCTTCTTCCAATTTGATGCCAGATAGGAAGGGAAAAGTTGCAACTTTGCAATCAGTCATGTGGAACTTTTTGACCAAGTCAGATGCATACCTAGACTGTGAAATCATGATCCCTGAATCATTTTGAGTTACTTCAAGGACAATAATCTGTTTCAATAGTCTTATATATTTCATGGAGAAGGGTTTACTCAAAGCAAACTTGATGTTCCTCAACCCAGTAGATGAACCATCAGTGATGAGCAAGTCATCCACATACAAAACAATCAACAGTAGGAAACCTCCCTTCTGTTGCATGTAGACATTTCACTCAGATTTGCATCTCTTGAACTTTTGTGACAGTAAGAAAGAATCCATCTTGGCATACCATGCCCTTGGGGATTGCTTGAGCCCATACAATGATCTCCTTAGTCTGCATACCAAGGATGGATCATCAGTGCACCCCTCATGTTGTTTCATATAGATCTCTTCTTCTAATTCACCATGCAGGAATGCACTTTTCACATCCATGTGATGTACGTCCCACAGTTTCAAAGCTGCAATGGCTAAAACAAGTCTCACTGAATCCATTCTTGCTACAGGAGCGAATGTCTCATTTTAGTCCAAAACCTAAACTTGTGAGTACCCCTTTTCAACCAACCGAGCCTTGTACTTGGTTGAATATCCATCAGATGCAAGCTTTCTTTTGTAGATCCATTTGCACTAAACTAGATTTCTCCCTGGGGGAAGAGAGACAAGATCCCATGTCTCATTGTTTTGCAGTGACTCATATTCTTCATCCATGGATGCCTGCCATCTTGGATCATGTAAATCCTCTCTGAAAGGATGTGGAACAAACCTTACCATCATGTAGAACCTCTCAAGGAGAAGTGGATATGTATGACATTGTACAAGGTTTCCATATCGATGCTAAGATGTTGTTCTTTTATGGTTAGATGGATCTCCAGCTACGCTCTTAGCAGCTTTAAGGACTTTTTGAGCCCATTTTTGCTTTGGATTGGGAGTAGGAGTTGGATCTGGATATGGATCTTCTTGAACTTTATACTCAATATCAAGATCTGATTCAACTTGGTCCTCATCTTCGAAATATGAATCTGGATCATTAGGAGAGACATCATCCTGATATTTATCAGGTGCAAGTGGAGTAGGCATAGAATATGGAAAAAAATGTGAGAATTTATATTCCTTTGAGGCATGCTTTTCAACACCTTTTGCTATCAGCTTCCTAGATGAGATCTCTGCAATCTCAACTATGTCAGGACCAAAGAAAAATTTCTTCGGTGAACCTGTGTGTGTCATCCTATAAACAAGTAACAAATTTGTTGTCAAGGAAGGAACATACATAACATTTTTGAAATTTCTGTGCTCCAATTGTATTGTACCCTTCCTTGCAGCAGAGATCTGAGAATCATCTCCCATGTGAATACTAGGACCATCGGTAATATCTAGAGAAAAAAAATATTCTCTGGAGGAAACCATGTTTTTGGAGGCTCCATAATCCATGAGGAAGTCTTGTGGTTGTGAGAATCCATCCTTCAATGCATGGCATCTCTCATTATCATCTATCTCACATCGAGAATCAATCTTCCTTGCTCCTTCTGGGAGGCTAATGTTGTGTTGTTCAATGAGTTTGGTCATTTGATCTATCTTATTCTTCATGCAATATCTCTCTAGATGGTTTCCTTTATTGCAATACGAACACTTGGTCTTCTCAAACCCATTTTGCTTATCCTTCTTAGAGTTGGAGGCTCCTTCTAATGGATTAGAATTCTCCTTATGCTTGGATTCAAATTTCTTCTTTTCATTCCTTTTCTCCTTCACTTTAGCATTCACACTTTTTGAATCTCCAGCCATAAGAGCTTGATTTTTGGAGGCCTTTAAGGCACCCATCTGGATCAATTTGTCTTGTTCTTGGATGAGAGATTTAGTGAATGCATCTAAGGAAGACATTTTCCAATTGGGGATTGACAATATCCCAGAATGGAAGGTAGAAACAAATATTGAAAATTTTGGACCAAGCTTGCTTAGGATGGATAGCACCATCTACTCATCCTTATTCTCAATGCCACATTGTTTTCACTACATAACCAAGGATTTGAATTTAGAAAAGAACTATTGTATGGTTTTGAAATTGTTGGGTTGAAGAGCAATTAATTCATTCTCCAGAATATGCCCTCTCAACTCATCTTGCTTGTCGAAGAGAGTCTCAAGCTTCAACCAAAACTCTCTTGGAGTCTTCAATCCTTCCAGGTGGAAGAGAAAATCTATGGAAATATGAATACACATGAAACCAAATGCTTCATCTAATATATTCAGGTACTTGGCCTTCTCAACAGTTGCCTGAGGTTCGACCTCCTTTCCCATTGTGACCCCGTACAGTCTCTTGTTGTGTAATACCATCTACATATCAACCGTCCAATAAATATAATTGAAGGGTGTCAGGATCCTTGGAGACAAAGGAACATTTGAATTCTCCATGTGAAACTGCTGGAGTGAATACAAACTAAAAATACTGCTCATGTTGCACTAAAAAACCTTCAAAATCCTGCAAAAAACTCTCAAATTTGGAGATAAACTTCTATTGATCACTTCTTTAGGACAATAGGAACTTTTATGTATATCCTTCACACCTGGCTAGACCTCAAAGGATTTCTCCGATGAATTCAATGCAGTGACACCAGTATTTGCTGTGGAAATCCAGAGGCTTCTGGTGCACTACTGAAAGTAGCTGCTCAACTTATGCTCTCTGAGATCCGATACCATGTGAAATTCTAGAAAACGGCAGATTATAGAGATGAGAATACCTCACACTGAAAAGAATGAATAGTAAAGATGAATTGCAGTGAAAAGAGAAGTAAAATTAACCATGCATTGGAACTTAGATGGAAATAGAAATGTGTGTTATGATCTGTTAACTAGTATAGTCAACATATATGTTACAATGGAGAGAATTCGATTATCCTAGGAGAATTAGAATCCATGTCAGTCTAGCATAGGAATTGTCACCATTGGAGTGCTCTGGAAGTCCCCAAATCAACTCAACTCAACCAAAACTCAGTTAACTAAAGCTACTATCAGTTAACTAACCAAGGAGGTCGTAATTGTGATTTCCATGCAAATCAATCAAAAAAGGGTGCATAAGATCACAATCAGTGGTGATCGGAGCTCAAACCCCCACTAGAGTTCAGGAACTCAGGTGTACTGAACTAGAACACAAAGTTAGCTCCTAAAATGTAGGGAACTGACTCTGGCGGGCCTAAAATCATGCATGTAGGGCACATTAGGTGGCTAATGGGTCCTAGATGACATATGCACACAACTAGGGGGGAAATAACATCATCAAATACTAGAAAAAGGTAAATAATGCTAAGTAGGACAAGGATGGAGTATTAATTATCCTAACAAAAGACTCATTTACTGTGAAGAAATACTGGTATACCTATAGAGAGTATAAAGTTGTATTTTTCTCCAATCCATGGATCCTCACCTATTCTTGCTTTCTTACCATTATCTACTTTCTAATAAATCCATTTAATGAATAAAGGGGAGGCATATACCAGGCCTCTCCAAACAATTGAACTTTCATGAGATTCTCTTCTTTCAAACCTGAACCACTCTTCAAATGTTCTTTTCCTCAGATACTTTGATTTCATTACCATACCCCACAAAGCTTCATTATTGACCAGTTTCCAGAAACTTTCTACTTCCAGTGCCTTACTAAAATGGTATATATTTTTTATCCCCCAACCTACAAACTCTTTTGGTTCTACAATCCCATCCCACTTCACCAAAGGGACTCCTTGCTTGATCATTTTCCTGGTCCACAAAAATCTAAACATTTTTTCCTAATTTTGTTTAGGATACCCTTAGGTAATTTTGCAATGGTCCTCCAGTATACTAGAATAATCTCTAGGACCACTTTCAACATGACCAAATGACCACCTCCTAAGATCCAACGAAGGCACCAAACTATGATTGGAGCTTCAATTTTTTTATATAACCATAACAAGTCCTCAAACTTATAACTATTTGGATTTAATTGAAAAACAAGATATTTTACTCCAATATCCACTTCATTCATGTTCATGGGAAAGAGTGTTTCATATTTTCTCCATACCCATTCTGAAATTTTATTATACAAAAAATTAGACTTTTTAGTTTTATCTTCATACCAATTGCCAAGCACTATATATCTATCAATTCCCTTAATTTTTTCAACTCATGTATTGTTCCCTCTGTAAATAACATGATATCATCTACGAAGAGCATATGTGAAATGATAACAGAATTTGATATCTTTGTCCCTTTCATCTCACCTCTTCTTCTAGCATCTTTAATTAGCAGACTAATCCCTTCAATGACTAGCATAAATAGAAAAGGTGAAATTGGACATCTTTTGTCAAGACAATCTTCAAGACAATATAAACCTTCATTGAATATAAACCTTCTTGTGAAATTTCCACAACATCATGTATCTTCCTATTATGGAGAAAACCAAACTACTCATCTGAAATGATATTTGATAGAATACCCTTCAATTTGTTAGCAATGATTTTGAAAATAAATTTGTAAATTAGATTGCACAAAGAAATAGGTCTAAAATTGTCGAAAGAAACTGCATCCTATTTCGTTGGAATGAGTGTAATGAATGTTGTATTGATCACCCTAGGGCTTTCCTCGAGGTCCTGCATTCTTCCACCACTTTTAGCATGTCATTTTTTAGTAGATCAAAAACCCCAACTAGAATTTAACGTTGAAACCATTCAGTTCAGGTCTCTTCCCTTTCTTAAATGAATATAGGACAACTTCTATTTCTTTCGAAGTAACTTCCGCTTCCATGGAACTATTCATCTCTTCACCTATTAATCTAGGCAAAAATCTAATGATATTCATAATTTCCCATATATTAGCCTCTTTTGGATCCATAAACAAAGTTTAATGTGTCACTTTTCCTGCCTGCACATTTTCTTTGAAGGATTTAACCCTATTGTCATTTAGGTGCTCTATCTACTAGATAGTATTAACCTACTTTCGATGATTTGCAAAATTATGAAAGAATTTAGTGTTATTAACGGATTCTTATAGACAAAAAGATATGCTTTTTAACCTCTAGGAAATTTCATCTTTTTCTAGAAGATCCTTATTTTTTCCCTCTAATTCATGTAATAGACTGTAATCATCATCCGAGAAAGTAACTATAGTATTATTATCAAATAGATCTTGTATCTTATATTCAATGTCCTTTAAATCCTGTTAAGACTTAAGATTCAAATACTTTGACCAAACTTTTAATACTTCTTTGAATCTGGCAATGTTATTTGTGAATTGTTGCATAGTTGAAACCCCATCTAGTGTGGTCAATTGTCTCCAAGAAGAAGTAACCAACTCTTGGAAATTGTCTTCTAGAAACCAAGCATAATTATTTAATTTAAAGAAGTTGGGTGGTGTTAACTACTAAATCTCACACACATGCGACATTTTGGTTATTCTTGCAGCAAGGCGTCATCAACATATAGAATGCAGCTCACCGAAGGAATCCTCAACAAATCCAAAAAGAAACATGAATCCAAAAGTTCCCAATAAAATTCAAATGAATAGGTTGCACAATTGAACCCTCATTAACCTTCGCTATAACATGTGTTACCAGTTCAGAGCCTGTGCGACCCAAGCGTGGAAATTCCTTCGATATTCGTGTGACTGTCAAATCTCACCCAGTCGTTGCGCAATTGAATGCTCATCATTGGTCCATCACCTCCACAATTCAAATTTGGGCTCCTTACACTCCTTGTGGCATTAAATATCCCCCTTTGTGTACTTGGAACCACTTCATGAGGTGATGGCATTCACATTTGGAGCTAGTTGTTTCTTGGCCACCTCTTGCCCTATAAAAGGAAGCCATGCGCATGCATCTTGTAGAGAGGAAAAAGAGAAAAGTTATGTTACTATATTTTTGTTAGAGCTCCTTCATAGCTCACCTCTTCCTACCTTTCAAATCATTCCAAAGCTTCCTTTCCTCCTTCCTCCAAGGAGAAAGAGTTTCTCTCCATTCTTATCTCAACCCACTTAGCATTTAGTTTGGACAAGAAGGACCTATCTAAGGGAGATTGTTGGCTTCCCTTGAATCCTGCATGTCCTAGGTGTTGTACATGTTTGACCATTGGGAAATACAAAGTGGTTTTGCATACATTTGGTTGTTGGATTTTGCACCTCTACCCCACTGTCTTTGTTATATTTTGTGTAGTTTTATTTCTTTTATTCAAGTTTCACTAACAACCACTTACAAGATCACTTGGAGAACACACTCACCCCACCAGGAGAACCAAGGACTGAGGCCTTGCTGCAACCTACAAGTATTTTACCCTTACCAAGTGGAAGGATGCACCCTTGTGCAATTTTTTCCACAACAGTTCTAATGGCGACTCCACATGTTTTTGTTTGTTTCTTTTAAACTAGGTTGTTTAATGCTAAGTGATTAATTCAGGATTCTTTTCATTTTCAGGAGATCAGGTTTACCACCTCCAACTCCATAGTTTGGCCCCTTGTTGGTCACGCTTTTTTTTTTACACAGTAGCATAGATCCTGATGTCTTGGCCGCGGCACTACAGTGAAGAAACGCCTTCAACGGTCACAGTACCCACCCAGATAATTAGTTCACTACCTACGCAGTATTCCTCTTTCTTACCCACATAAATTTTATGTGTACTTCCCGCTCTACCGCGCGTCTATTTGTAATTATTTTTCACTATCACACGATAGAGTGACAGTTTTGTTGTCACCTAAACTGTAGTTACCCCTATGGATGTATCCACTCATGGATGGCAATAGGGAAGGGCAACTCAAAAGGTGCAACCATGATCACCTAGACCTCCAATAGATGGTTTTCATGCCAGTCGAGGCAACCTTCACTTTATGTTATCTAGCCCAGACAACAAAGGGGGAGACCCGATCTACTCCCGACAGGAGAGATCAAAACCAAGACAACAAATAAAGTTAATTCTAAGTGAAGTAAGGCATATGGTTTATCCTAGACCTTAGGATGAAGTCACAAGACAAATGAGGGGTTCAATGAGTATAAATTTGGTTCATTATTGATGTGAGAGTGACTTATGATTTGTGAAATATGATCCAGGATTAAAGTACTAGTTCAATGTGAGAAAATCCACTGCCTTGGGAACCGTGTCCAATACAGGGTAGTTTAGGGGTTGAATTGGGGCTAACTAGTACAAGTAACAAGCTTGATCATGATACATGATGACATCAAAGGGTTTAGTTCACCATACCAAGGTCAAACCACAAGTTAATCCAACAATCTAGGAAAGTCGAATTGACTTGGAGAGAAACTAGTGCCTTGGGAATTGGGATAATGGAGTCAAAGTAAGGTTAACTTGTGGTTAAGGACTCCTATTGCATGAGACAAGTGGGAAATTAAAGTCTTGATGGATGAATAGGTCTAGATCTAGAGATTTAATGTTTTACCCTAAGTGGACAACAATCCCTTAAAACAAGGAATGCTATCTCCAAGGCAAGATTTGACAAGGTGACCTACTAGACCTAGGTTTTGAATTATGCATGTTCCAAATCCACAAAGAGCTCATGTACCCATGTCCTAGAAGTGGACCAACTCACTTCTCCAAGGTGGTGCGACTTTACCCAAGGAGGCTAAAAAGTGGGATAAATGACTCAAGACAAGTCCAATGGCATCCAAAATCTAGATCCAAGTAGGTTAGTCAAGTGAGAGTATGGATCTATAATTTAATGACAATCCGATGGCTAAATATTACTAGATCTGAGTTTAAAGATACCAAGTGGTCCAAAAATGGGATTAAATCCCTTAAAATGTGGAATAGGGCCCACAAGGTAGAAATCAGAAAAGTGACAATATGGAGGGTAGGTTATTGGATGTGTAGATCATGAATCAAGCGGGATCTCAACTACCCACATACTAGATCTAGGTCAACCCACCAAACTAGGAAGCGCGCCCTTGCTTGGAGAGGCTAAATGCCTTGGGAAGAGGGTCAAATGGAGGCCAATCCTCACCAAACTATAGTTTCAAGATGTCGTGGATACTATAGAGGTGGGTTTTAAATATCTTACCCAAGAAGCCACTAGATCTTAGTAGATCTGAAAAAATGTAAAAATGAGGGTTTGAAGAAATAAGGGTTTTATCAATTTATGAGCTATGTCAATGGATTGGATCAAGATAAGAGAAACAAACCTGTGGATATTACCTGGGTAACCTTGTAGATGCCTTGATGATGATGATCTATGCAAACCCGATCAATTTGAGAAGCTTTGAGGTAGTTTTCTATGCAATCGATTTAGTCCAAGAAGCCAATGCGCCCTCCCTCCTGCACAACAAACGTCAACGATATTAGATTTGATGTAATCAAGAGATAAGACTAATGCCACAAGAGAAGTAACAGAAATATAGCATGGATCACAATTATACTAATGATAACCCCCTGATACAAGCAAATGCCAAGAAAGTCGATTTGAAGAAGCCTTGCAAAATCGCCCTTGTTGAAGTCACCCTCCTGTAGACAAGACAATGATTTCCAAAATAGATAGATCTTACCACAAATTCCAAATGCTAGGTTGCAATAGACTTTCCAATCACCATCTAAGAACACCAAATGCAAAGGAGACCACAATAATTTCCACAAGAAAGTTTTTCTATACCAATAATCCAAGAGCCAAAGACCCCTTACAAATGAGAAGCTCTCTCCTTTAAATAGGAAGGAGAGGCATCAAAATCCTAACCACTTTTTGAATGAGTGGCTAAGATTAAAAGATACAAATGTCTAATCAATGGTTGAGATGAGCTCAACAATAAAATACATGGATCACTTATAAAATATAATATAAGTGGACAAAATCGCCCTAGAAGAGGGGAATCCCACCAAATCATGATGACAAAATATAATAGGAAGCTTATGGTGGGCCCAAGGAGTAATTTTGGCCACGCTTGGTCAATACCCATAGCACAATAACAATAAAATAGTCATCAATATACCCAATCGTGCCTCTATGGTCAAATCGTAGGCCTCAAAAGACCTCATAAATCATTAGAAAGTGCCATAAGTGATGGATGCGGGCCCCGATGAAGCTGAAACTGCTGGACGAGGTGTGGAAGACATCAATCCATCATCACTGATCATCCCATGCCAAGACATTCCCTCAGTAGCCCAAATCGAATTCCTCAATAGCCATTTCTACCAATCCTGAAATGCCTCGGGAAGCATGAAACTGCCCCAAACTGCCTCCTGGAGTGCCTACACTGTCAATATGAGGGCACCAGTGTGTCCGAGAGGGGGGTAATATGGTAAAAAAAAGTGGCTGGACCACCCCCTCCAAGCACAGCGCCCTAGGTCAACCGGAAAAAAAATCACATCTGCTCTGACAGGGTCTCCGACAGACCAAAACTGCACTGGGATAGCCTACTGAGGCTCAATCATCACTGTAAGTGCCCGGAACCGAAAAAAAATTGTCTCATTGGACTCAGAAGGTCCAAATCCATCAAAGATGTGTACACATACACCATATGAGTCTCTGCATGATGATAAAATATATCCAATATACCGGAACAGGTCAAATAATAATAATCTGTAAATGATCAAATACTCCTGTAAACCATGAATCATCATCATAAACCTATAGCTGCTGCATAGAATCATCATGTACATGTACATAGACCATATATCATCTATCCATATCATCACAAGGTCCAACCATCTCATGTCCTATGGTTGACCTTGGTCAAACTAGGTTTAACCAAGTCAACATGACCAAATATAACTTAGACCATCATCGAAAGCTGTTGAAAAGTGTCAAAGGTTAATGCATGCTCTACAACTTATTCAAATAACAATTATAACACAAAGTAATCATTACTGGCAATCTAATGTCCAAATATATAATGTCATTAATTATTATTATTACTCAGACTAGACTTTCAAGATCATACTCACTTCATAGCTATGATCAATTTGCTAGTGAAGGGTGAAGGCTAAAATAACTGGCTAGGCTAAGGGATGACTTGACTGACTTAACTTTGTGACAATTTGGCAAAGGGAAAGGGAATACACACCATAGTATATATTGAATGAGCAACAACACAGGGAATGGCGGTGTCTCACAAATGGATAAGTTGTTTAGAGAGTGCTTATTCAACTTAGGCATCATGTCTATATCAAGTTGATCCAGGTTCATTAGGATCATTCAATTTCATTTCATGGCCTTTTTGGCCTACATAACCCTTCGTATCTCAGGTGTGTTGATAAGCACAACTAGTTGCAGCTTGCATCCAGGGCATGTTTTTTATACATGTATAAGGTTAGCAATTGTTTAGATATAGCTTTTAGGAATCATTGCTTTTTGGACCTTTCTTATACTCTTCGAGGAGTATTTTTCAGCAGTTCATCGCTCTTGCCCTTTTTAGTTTCCATGGGCGAATTTATCAGTTTCCATAAATAGTACATGAGCTTTCAGTTTTAGCCAACAACATCTCAAGTGACTAGGGGGAGTTCGAGCCAATGCAAAACATCGGGACAATCGACCAGAATGATTTAGGCCTACAATCCAACTCACCAAAGGTAAGTTTTGTCACCAACTCAGAGCCGAGACACAGTAAACAGGGAAGCTCATCCAATACAGAGGCTACAGTGGGGAAAAGTCCTCCATGCCACTAGTCAAGTAGTAAGTCAGGGTGATAAACTAAAAGGTAGGCAATGGGTGGATGAAGACAATGAATAATGGAGCCAACACTAGCAAGGCAAGGTATGGTGGAATGATCGCCTCTATTCTCCCTAAGGAGGGTAAAACCAATGAGTATGAATAGTGAACTTCTAAGTCTGAGTAGGGACAATATAATATATATAATATGATCAACCAGGTCCGCATATTTATATGATTACCAGATCATGACACTAAGTGCTAAGACATGATATAAGAATAAATATAAAAGCAATATAACCATAACACAATGATATACCTACTGAGTCATATACCTGAATGCTCATCACCTGTACCTTCATCTGTCCTCTGAAACTGCTGCTGCAACTCTAGGCACTACTGACTGCTCTGTAGAAATGGTATAATGGCTACATCGGTCATCTCTCTGAGTGTCCTGAGACTCAGTCATGGCATGGGGAATACAACTGCTGTCCAAAATCTGATAGTGATCCAATATAGATGCTCATCTCAGCATCTCAAATGTAAGGGAACTGGCTGAATAGTGTACTAGCATCAAAAAAATAATGTACGGTAGCCCGGCTACTATATATGTGATAACATCTGGCTTCAGCTGGGACAAGTGCTCTACTAAAATGAGCGCTCGAGAACCTCAGAATCTCTAGTCCTCCAACCCTGCTACTCGAATACACGATCTAGCACTCTACCATTTTGCTTCCAGCTTTTTATTTGTGCAACCTATTTCTGCATTCACAAACATCAAAAATACCTCATGCCGCATGTGTGGGAAAAGTATAAAACCAACTGAAATAAAATCTATTCTATGTCAGAAATATAAATGCGGAAAATAAATTAAACTACTAACATAATTTGCAAAATTTGAAATTTATTGTGCAGGAAAAAAGAAAAGTGACAGGTACTCAATTAAACTAGGAGCTTACAAAGGAGCTTTAAACAAAAAGGTGCTAGACTCAATGGCTGAAAAGACTAACTACTGCCCAAGTAGGCTTATTTGGTTTCCTACCTACTCTAATCTACCAGGCAATGCAAGCGGGGAGATCCCAACTATGTGGGATCAGGGATGTGATCCCTTAAGTCCCTCTAATTGATAGGATACAAAATACGTCGTCCACTACCAGTGGTTAGAAAGCACGTGCCATCAATGCATTGCTCTACTGTAAAAGGTCCAACCCACAAGTCATCTGCTTGTCCTGATCTTATATGCAACAAATGGTTGGGGATGATGACTTGGCTTCCTGTAGGAAACCTATTTCTATTGACCGAATTAGGAATAACTCCAATGTTACGATAATGCATGGGATGGATTTCAGCAGGGTTTTGCGATTGAGGTGTGACAATCCTTGAGCTCCTCCTAGAAGGAACTGCATCAACTCTGGGTGGACCACCATCTAAGGAAATAGCAATTCTGTCAACAAGGACCTCCCTAACTCCTCTTCTTGTTTCTTGGACTACTTCATTTGACTCTTCCTCATGGGGGGATACAACTCTTTTAACAACTTCACCTACAGTCCAGAAATCTCTATGTTCTTCCAAGGGAGGTGGCTCATGAGATATGACAGTTTTGTGACTAGAGCCTTCCCCTGAAGGAGCTAGAATGACCATGTTTTCCAATCTAGTATAAACTGACTCAGGATAAAATGTAGAGAAACTAGGAATGTGAGAAAGATCATGAGTATGATGACTATATGACTCAGATGGTAGAAGAAAATTAGGGACATGAAGATATGCAGATAAAACGTGACTTTGAGGCTCTGAAGGAGTTTGAAAAACAGCAAGGTTATTTAGATTAAAATATCCTTCATGTGCATCATTAATTAAGGCATCCTCTTCCCAACTTAGAGAGTTATCATGAACTTGAATTAGGCTACCATCTTCTAGAGATAAATGAGATAGAGAATCTTCTACATCAGAATAATGGGAGGCTTCAGACTCTTCATTTGTTTCAACCCTAGTAGATGTTGCAAGAATGTTTTCCCATGGGTAAATAGGTGCAAATCCTTGGCTTTCTCTTTCCCTATTATGATCAGTCAAAGCAAACCATTCCCTAACAGTAAAAGGAATTCTTTTTCCCCTCCTAATATCATCAAATTCATCTTCATGTATTGGATTCTCAATATTTTCTTCAACATTTGTTTGATCATGAAGGCTTTCTAATTGGGGATTTGGTTCCAAATTTTGATCATCAGGCAAATGTTCACTTCTTCCTATATCTCTTATGCCATCATCAACTTCCTCAGGTGCTTGATTTTCAATAATAGGTCTTTGAATGATTTCATTGTTTTGTTCATGACCTTGAGGTTGATTCTCACTTCTTCTCAATTCATCTATTTCCTCAGCAAATTCATTTCTAAGTAACTCCAAATTGATTGTTCTTGCAATTTCAATTACTTGCTCTTCTTCCCAAGGGGGATCAGAATCTTCCATGACCATACACATATTTTGATCAACTTCATAGTACTCATCCTCATCTTCAACAAGGTTAGTTTTGGCATTATTCAACAATTCATCCCCATATGTGTTTTTTAGCCCTTCATCAAATGATTCAACATGTTCATTATAACAAGGTTCTCTGTTAACCCGAATCAAAGCTCCATCGGGGTTGGGAACACAAATAAATGATAAATCCATCATAAGGTATCCACCTAGACCAACCGCCCATTTTCTAGATAACAACATTCCATATGCTGGGGGTAAGTCAATGACAACTACATCCACCATGGTAGAAATGTCTGAACATGCAAAAAGATAAGCTCTAAGGTTTTTGATCAAACCATAAGATGGCACTCGTCGGGAATCTATACCACAGACATTTCCATAAGGTCTAGTCACTTCAAGTCCCATTTCCTTCATAACTTGTAAAGGCATAACATTCATTGCTGCTCTAGAATCCAACATACATTTGTGAAGGAGCATGTTTTGAATGTGCAAGGTAAGGTAAAAGGGAGAGTGACCACCGCTCTTTCTTTCATAAATGGCTGAATGGATGTTTATTGGTGGATCCTTCTCTATTCCACTAGGTTGTGTTCCACTAAGCTTTTGGATATGACATGATTCTAGGACCGGTTCAGGAGTTTTCTCTTGGCTAATACCATCGAAAAATTCCTATACTTGGCATCTAACAGAAGGCACCTTCATCAACTCAGTGACAAGGATATTACACATTATCTTACTTAATTCTTTCTTCATATCAATCTTAAGATCATAATCATCCGTAGCAAGATTTTCCTCTTCCTTTTTATCTTCATCAATCTTTTTATGTTTATCAAGGAGAGAAGGTTGGGAAGTACTTCATCGTTTATAAATCTGATACTTTGGTTGCTCTTTAGGCTTTGAGAGCTCTATGGCACAACATGAGGAACTAGGTTCTTCAACTACATCTTCTTCTTGCTCCCAAGGCTATTCTTCTAACAGAATTCTTCCAAAGTCTTCATCATAAGACAAGTCATTTATAAAGTTGATGTTTTCTGGTTGGTCATCATGGTCAATGGTGTCAGAGGGTTCTTCTTCTTTTTCATCACACCAATTGACTTCCTTCTTCTCAGAGTTTTCTGGATACTCAGGTTGTTGCCTATCCCTATCCCCATCAGGCCTCCTACTATTATTCCAGTAAGGTTTGGGGCCATAAGGATTTCTATGTCTCTCAGGGTCATTCAAACTTGCCACATTCTTTGTTAGGACAGTTAATTCCTTCATCATTTCTTGCATGACTTCTAAAGTGTCCTTTGATTCCTTTGGCACACTCACAGGTTCCTTTGGTTTTCGAAGTCTAGGGTCAGATTTAGAAGTGGATGGGGTAAATTGATCGAAATTTTTTTGTTTCCCCATGGATGCTACATTTTGTTCAACCATCTTAGCATTTGATTGAGTGGTCTTTAAGTCATTTGGGTTTTTATCCTTTAGCTGATAACCAACCCATCCCTCAAAAGCATTCAAGTAGTGAATAACAACTGCTTGGTCTTTTGGTCTAATTTCTTCAAGGATAACAGCTACAGTCTTGTCGAATCTTATGTTAAACTCATGGATTGTTTCATTTTCTCTTTTCTTAATGTCAAAAAGTTGATGTAAGAGAAATTTCCCATCTAACTTTCGGGACCACTCACTATTTAGCTTGTTGACAATGTTATCATATCCATCAATGGATGAGGCACGCAACCTGTCAAACCACTTCCTACCATCTCCTTCTAAAGATGCCAAGAGACCCCCTCACGAACACATATTCTTCAGATGCTCCATATGCTTCCATGTGTTCCCATACTTTATCAATGTGATCTTCTATTGATATAGCAGATACTCCATCAAATCTAGGAACCTTTTCAAAATACTTTTCAGGCATGTCATGGGGTGCACCCTTGATTTGGGAAAATTCTAAAGGAGATGGCTTTGCCTTTCTTCCAAAAATCCTAGGATTTGTGGAGGAGGAAAATTCTAGTTTCCAGAGTTTGTTTCGGCCATTGGATTCGGTAAGTTTGTGTTTAATTTTGAACTAGGAGATGAGGGAGGAACGAAATTAATCAAAGGGGATCCTGAAGCTCTGTTTGGAGAATCGTTAACCAATTTCCAAAAGAAGTTAGATGGCTGTGATTTGGGATCTCTTTTACGATATGTAATTGGGGTTCCTTCAACTTGATCCAAGTTTACTTTACTTCTCGTGTTATAAGGATGTAAATGAGCTCGCTCCTCAGCGGAGTCACGGTTGGGAGTCACCAGGTAGATTTCTTAAACTCTTCTACCAAGAGATGTGTCGTTGTATATGCAGGAGAGAGTGAATAATGACTACTAGTTTGTCCAAGGTAAGCCCTATTCCTTTCAATACAAAAATTTTGGGCAAAGAGAACAAGAGGGCTTTAAGAAAGGTATGTCGAACCAGGGTAAGCTACTGCCTTCTCCGGCAACGGCGCCAAAATGTTTTCACCTAAACTGTAGTTACCCCTATGGATGTATCCACTCATGGATGGCAATAGGGAAGGGCAACTCAAAAGGTGCAACCATGATCACCTCGACCTCTAATAGATGGTTGTCACGCCATTCGAGGCAACCTTCACTTTATGTTATCCAGCCAAGACAACAAAGGGGGAGACCCAATCTACTCCCGACAGGAGAGATCAAAACCAAGACACCAAATCAAGTTAATTCTAAGTGAAGTAAGGTGTATGGTTTATCCTAGACCTTAGGATGAAGTCACAAGACAAATGAGGGGTTCAATGAGTATAACTTTGGTTCATTATTGATGTGAGAGTGACTTATGATTTGTGAAATATGATCCAGGATTAAAGTACTAGTTCAATGTGAGAAAATCCACTGCCTTGGGAACCATGTCCAATGCAGGGTAGTTTAGGGGTTGAATTGGGGCTAACTAGTACAAGTGACAAGCTTGATCATGATACATGATGACATCAAAGGGTTTAGTTCACCATACAAAGGTCAAACCACAAGTTAATTCAACAATCTAGGAAAGTTGAATTGACTTGGAGAGAAACCAGTGCCTTGGGAATTGGGATAATGGAGTCAAAGTAGCGTTAACTTGTGGTTAAGGACTCTTATTGCATGAGACAAGTGGGCAATTAAAGTCTTTATGGATGAATAGGTCTAGATCTAGAGATTTAATGTTTTACCCTAAGTGGACCACAATCCCTTAAAACAAGGAATGATATCCCCAAGGCAAGATTTGACAAGGTGACCTACTAGACCTAGGTTTTGAATTATGCCCATTCCAAATCCACAAAGATCTAATGTACCCATGTCCTAGAAGTGGACCAACTCACTTCTCCAAGGTGGTGCGACTTTACCCAAGGAGGCTAAAAAGTGGGATAAATGACTCAAGACAAGTCCAATGGCATCCAAAATTTAGATCCAAGTAGGTTAGGCAAGTGAGAGTATGGATCTATAATTTAATGACAATTCGATGGCTAGATCTTACTAGATCTGAGTTTAAAGATACCAAGTAGTCCAAAATGGGATTAAATCCCTTAAAATGTGGAATAGGGACCACAAGGTAGAAATCAGAAAAGTGACAATCTGGGGGGTAGGTTATTGGATGTGTAGATCATGAATCAAGCGGGATCTCAACTACCCACATATTAGATCGAGGTCAACCCACCAAACTAGGAAGCGTGCCCTTGCTTGGAGAGGCTAAATACCTTGGGAAGAGGGTCAAATGGAGGCCAATCCTCACCAAACTATAGATCCAGGATGCTGTGGATACTATAGAGGTGGGTTTTAAATATCTTACCCAAGAAGCCACTAAATCTTAGTAGATCTGAAAAAATGTAAAAATGAGGGTTTGAAGAAATAAGGGTTTTATCAATTTATGAGCTATGTCAATGGATTGGATCAAGATAAGAGAAACAAACCTATGGATCTTACCTGGTTAACCTTGTAGATGCCTTGATGATGATGATCTATGCAAACCCGATCAATTTGAGAAGCTTTGAGGTAGTTTTCTATGCAATCGATTTAGTCCAAGAGGCCAATGCGCCCTCCCTCCTGCACAACAAACGTCAACAATATCAGATTTGATGTAATCAAGAGATAAGACTAATTCCACAAGAGAAGTAACAGAAAGATAGCATAGATCACAATGATACTAATGATAACCCCTGATACAAGCAAATGCCAAGAAAGTCGATTTGAAGAAGCCTTGCAAAATCGCCCTTTTTGAAGTCGCCCTCCTATAGACAAGACAATGATTTCCAAAATAGATAGATCTTACCACAAATTCCAAATGCTAGGTTGCAATAGACTTTCAAATCACCATCTAAGAACACCAGATGCAAAGGAGACCACAAGAATTTCCACAAGAAATTTTTTCTATACCAATAATCCAAGAGCCAAAGACCCCTTACAAATGAGAAGCTCTCTCCTTTAAATAGGAAGGAGAGGCATCAAAATCCTAACCACTTTTTGAATGAGTGGCTAAGATTAAAAGATACAAATGTCTAATCAATGGTTGAGATGAGCTCAACAATAAAATACATGGATCACTAATAAAATATAATATAAGTGGACAAAATCGCCCTAGAAGAGGGGAATCCCACCAAATCATGATGACAAAGTATAATAGGAAGCTTATGGTGGGTCCAAGGGGTAATTTTAGCCACCCTTGGTCAATCCCCATAGCACAATAACAATAAAATAGTCATCAGTATACCCAATCATGCCTCTATGGTCAAATCGTAGGCCTCAAAAGACCTAAGAAATCATCAAAAAGTGCCATAAGTGATGGATGCGGACCTTGATGAAGCTGAAACTGTTGGAGGAGGTGTGGAAGACATCAATCCATCATCACTGATCTTCCCATGCCAAGACATTTCCTCAGTATCCCAAATCGAATTCCTCAATAGCCATTTCTACCAATCCTGAAATGCCTCGGGAAGCATGAAATTGCCCCAAGCTGCCTCCTGGAGTGCCTACGCTGTTAAGCTGAGGGCACCAGTGTGTCTGGGAGGGGGGTAATATGGTAAAAACAAGTGGCTAGACCACCCCCTCCAAGCATAGCGCCCTAGGTCAACCGAATAAAAATCACATCTACTCTGACAGGGTCTCCGACAGACCAAAACTGCACTGGGATAGCCTACTGAGGCTCAATCATCACTGTAAGTGCCCGGAACTAAAAACAAACTGTCTCATTGGACTCAAAAGGTCCAAATCCATCAAATATGTGTACCCATACACCATATGAGTCTTTGCATGATCATAAAATATATCCAATATACCGAAACAGGTCAAATAATAATAATCTGTAAATGATCAAATACTCCTGTAAACCATGAATCATCATCATAAACCTATAGCTGCTGCATATAATCATCATGTACATGTACATAGACCATATATCATCTATCCATATCATCACAAGGTCCAACCATCTCATGTCCTATGGTTGACTTTGGTCAAACTAGGTTTAACCAAATCAACTTGACCAAATATAACTCAGACCATCATCGGAAGCTGCTGCAAAGTGTCAAAGGTTAATGCATGCTCTACAACTTATTCAAATAACAATTATAACACAAAGTAATCATTACTGGCAATCTAATGTCCAAATATATAATGTCATTAATTATTATTATTACTCAGACTAGACTTTCAAGATCATACTCACTTCATAGCTCTGATCAATTTGCTAGTGAAGGGTGAAGGTTAAAATAACTAGCTATGGGAAGGGATGACTTGACTAACTTAACTTTGTGACAATTTGGCAAAGGGAAAGGGAATACACACCATAGTATATACTGAATGAGCAACAACACAGGGAATGGCGGTGTCTCACAAATGGATAAGTTGTTTAGAGAGTGCTTATTCAACTTAGGCATCATGTCTATATCAAGTTGATCCAGGTTCATTAGGATCATTCAATTTCATTTCATGGCCTTTTTGGCCTACATAACCCTTCGTATCTCAGGTGTGTTGATAAGCACAACTAGTTGCAGCTTGCATCCAGGGCATGTTTTTTATACATGTATAAGGTCAGCAATTGTTTAGATATAGCTTTTAAGAATCATTGCTTTTTGGACCTTTCTTATACTCTTCGAGGAGTATTTTTGAGCAGTTCATTGCTCTTACCCTTTTTAGTTTCCATGGGTGAATTTATCAGTTTCTAGAAATAGTACATGAGCTTTCAGTTTTAGCCAACACCATCTCAAGTGACTAGGGGGAGTTTAAGCTAATGCCAAACATCGGGACAACTGACCAGAATGATTTAGGCCTACAATCCAACTCACCAAAGGTAAGTTTTGTCACCAACTCAAAGCCGAGACACAGTAAACAGGGAAGCTCTTCCAATACAAAGGCTACAGTGGGGAAAAGTCCTCCATGCCACTAGTCAAGTAGTAAGTCAGGTTGATAAACTAAAAGGTAGTCAATGGATGGATGAAGACAATGAATAATGGAGCCAACACTAGCAAGCCAAGGTATGTTGGAATGATCACCTCTATTCTCCCTAAGGAGGGTAAAACCAATGAGTATGAATAGTGAACTTCTAATTCTGAGTAGGGACAATATAATATATAGAATATGATCAACTAGGTCCGCATATTTATATGATCGCTAGATCATGACACTAAGTGCTAAGACATGCTATAAGAATAAAGCAATATAACCATAACACAATGATATACCTGCTGAGTCATATACCTGAATGCTCATCACCTGTACCATCATCTGTCCTCTGAAACTACTGCTGCAACTCTGGGCACTATTGACTGCTCTGTAGAAATGGTATAATGGCTACATCTGTCATCTCTCTGAGTGTCCTGAGACTCAGTCATGGCATGGGGAATACAACTACTGTCCAAAATCTGATAGTGATCCAATATAGGTGCTCATCTCAACATCTCAAATGTAAGGGAACTGGCTAAATTGTGTACTAGCATCAGAAAAATAATGTACGGTAGCTCGGCTACTATATATGTGATAACAATTCTCCTACGCCACAAACATTTAATTTTCCTTTTATCTGCATGAAACAATATTGCATCCCCAATGGTTGCTCACTAATGAACTAGAATAATCTAACTTGCAATAGTTTTCATTAATTCTATAGTAACTATCCCACTTAGACTAATATTTGGGAGTAAAGAGTCCACATCTCTCGAAACTTACTTAGGTAACCAACCTTGAGGAAAACAATGGGACTCATTGTTTTCACTAGTATTCAAGACATCTTTTGTTTGTGTTTACTTGACATGTTTTTAGGATCAAATCCAATGTAGAATCCAATTCTTGCACATAAGCAAGGACCTAAAGACACTTGTATCCCCAAGTATTCTTTTCACCTTCCACTTCTTATGACATTGGTGAATCACAAAGGGGTGAGAAGTGTGAAATACCTCCATTGCACACTTTTACTTCATTAGCACTTTGTTTGCAAAGCACCCTTAGCATCTTTTAGAGTTAAAAGTTGATCTCCATTTGCATTTACTTTACACTCTTATAGCTAGTTTGCAACAATCAATTTTCTTACTCACATGTGTTTGCACCACTAGCACACACTAAGGGACCTAAAAAAAAATTCACTCCAAGTATGCTCTTCACCTCACACTTCTTGTGATCTTGGTGAATTAGAAAGGAAAGGAATTGTGAAATACCTCCCTTACACACCTTAGTCAAAAGTAGACCCTTAAAATGAACTTTCTAAATTACCAACCAGCTAAAATTCTCCATAGGAGGTGAAAAAAAATACATTCTAGTTAGGTAGGATTGATTGGGCTAGGCATCCATTAATGCCCACCAATCTAGTTTCATTAGCAATATTTTCAAACATAGAATTGTTGGCTTATAGGGTACTATCAAAATCCCGCTATAAGCAAGTGTTCAAATAAAACCCAAATCAGAAGTGCACCATGAAAAACGAGGTGAAAGTCAAGGTATATTTTCCCTACTCTCCCCTATGAGTCACTCAACTCTTTGTAGGGAGACGACACTATACCGTGCAAGTCAAACCACTAATCCACATTTGACGCAAGGTATCTTAGTGTCCAAAATTAATACATCGCCAAGGAGAAATTGTGCATGCAATTGACTCCTGAAGTCATCTATTGTTGTTGGGAGGTGTTTCCAAGTCTTGTTGATTGGATTATTGGCCCTATCACCAATAGAACTAGCTCTTTGTTACCTTCACTAGTCAATTATTGCATGGATCCCATTTTCACCATCAGTTGTGCTTTTGGAAGGCCCAATTACATTTGAGAGGAAGGATTTTAGGTATTTTTAGATCATTTACACTTATTTTCTTTCTAAATACAATTTCACTAACTTGTAATTAAAAAGAACCTAGATGTGGGAACTCTTGCACTAAACCAACTTCGCACATATCACTCACTCGTTGCACCATATTGCATCTGTTGTGGTTGGAATTTTTTTGCATTTTTTCAATTGTGTTTAATTCCACCATCACTTTCATTTGGCACAAAGCTTTCATCGTAGAGGAAGAAAACAACCCCCTCAAGCATTCCCAAACACTACAAGGCTTATGCCTTCTCTCAAGGGGTGTTTTTACAGCATCTCCACGTGGTTCACGTGGAAGACACTCTAGTCATGGTCGCTCCCAGTCCACATTGATAGGATCATCAGGGTGAGGCCGCTCCTTGATCGGTTCATTTTATCCTCTCAGAGAGAATTTTAATCCTTCTACCTCCTCCACCATCATAATGTTAAGAAGAGAGAATATAGATACATTTACCTCCCCTCCTCTTGGAAGAGGCTCCCCTTTGGATTATTCTCTTAGGAATCCTTTGGACCACTTTGATCCCTCCTCTCTCATAGGAGTTCATTCCTTATTTACAGCACCACCTCATTCTCCCCCTCGTGGAAACCGCACACAACATACTATGGTAGGACCAAATCCTCTTAACCTACCCTTCATGGCTAGCCTAAATCTCCCCGATTTGGCCAAATTGATCAATGACCCTATTGCAAATGATACCACATGGATAGATATGTCGGATAAAATTCCTTCCAACATCCCTAAAATCGAAGGGAAGCAAGGAGATGACCCCTTCAATCATGTCATTTCCTTCCACATATGGTGTTCCTCCAACAATATAGTGGAAGGTTCAGTAAGGCTTTACCTCTTTCAGCGCACCTTCACTGGGATAGAAACCAAATGGTATGTAAACTTTCCAACATCGACTAATTCCACCTTTGTGACATTGGCCACTACATTCCTCACATATTTCTAGCTCTTGATTCACTATGACCTTGGTCTCGAAATTTTAACAAAATTTCAGAAAAACACATCTACACACATACAAGATCATATCCATGAGTGGCATAGATGTCGTACCTTGTGTAATATCGACATACAACATCAGTTCCTATTAAATTGGTTCATCAAATCCCTCCAGCTTGCTATAGAAAAATATGTGGCAACCTCCACGCCTCAAACTTAGGACGAGGCCATCATGAAGGCCCAACATTTCGACCTTATCTACGCATAATTTGGATACCTATACACTATCCTCCCTTATTCCCCTTGGCATTGGTCGTTGGATCATACACCTGTGGTTTCGTCACACTCAGTGGATGGGCTTATTGGGTCCATTTCACACCAAGGAAAAGTTCCTCCCCTGCTCTTGTGCCATTCAATATGGCCCCGCAGTATTCACCCATGCCCACTGTGTCGTCACCAACTACCCATGTACCAACTTCCCCACTTGGTCAATTATATTATGGACCCTAGAGTACTACTTATCTAACATTATCCAGGTAGAAGTGGTTCCTACACTGCAAATGGCACAAGTCGTTCCTACATCTACATCTTACGGAACACAAACTGCATTTATCCCACCACTGGGGTATAACCCTTACTATCTGTTTCTGTGCCCAATTGGTCAGACCCCTAAACCTCACATGGGGTTCAACCTTGTTTAGCCTTTTTTCTCACAACTAGCTCAATAGTTTGAGCATTTGAACACCGCAAATACTGAAAATCCTCAAAATTCAGGGAAGAAGAATGGGAAGAAAAAGAAAAACCAGTAGTCAAGCATGGGGGCAATCCTCCTCCCCAACAAAACCAGAACCTAGGTAATCATAATGTGGGGACCAACAACCCCCGTAGGAAAGGGAAGAATTCCAACCTGAGGACCAATTACTCTTGCTCCATTTGCGGAGAATATGGTCATTGCACCCATCATTGCCTTCTTATCATTGACTACCAATAGTTGGTGGAAACCAAGAAGAAGACAATGATAAATCCGCCTTAGGCCCACAATCCTCCCCAACCCCAAACCGTTGTCTTACAACAACCCTTCTCCAATCAAGGGGTCATTATGAAACTGTGAGATCCCCATCCCTTCGGCGATGCCTCCTTCCAAAATATCTACACTCTGGATGTTAATATTCAGACTCAAGCCAAAGGTTATGATAGGCCTGAAGCTCCCCAAGTGGAAGACGTCCCTCTCCCCTCGAGGGGACCTTTGCAAATACCATACCCAAGTGCCGAATAGATCCCATGGATTCCCAAAGTATCACTTCAATGCACACCTAATAACCCCCATATGAAAGTCGCCCACAATTACAGTATTGTGGATGACTTGGCTTAGTCACATGTCACAATGTCCACATTAGAGGTGCTATAGTCATGCCCAACGCAACGCAAGAAATTACTCAATGCACTCAGAACCATTGATCCTTCTAACTCGAACCTCATGACCTTTGATCTCAACAAAGGTGAACCGCAACTACCCTCTTCAATCGCATTTCAAGTCCCCATCACAGTAAAGAACATTGTGATTCATCAGTGTATCATCAATGAAGGTGCATCCACTTGCGTAATGTCCTCTAATGTTTGGAAATGATAAGGATCACCCGAGTTGGTTCCCTTGTCTATCTCCCTTCACACGTATGATGGGATACCATCCCAACCTAGAGGATTATACCAAAATTTCCCCATAGAGCTGGGGGGAAAGATGGTCATGATCGATATCGAGGTAGTCAATGCTCAACTTGACTACAACATCTTCTTAGGGTGTAGTTATATGTACACCATGAAGGAGGTCTCCTCCTCGGTCTTCTATATCATGATGTTTCCCTTAAATGACAAGATTGTCACCCTCGACCAGCTCAATTATTATGATCCCAATGGCACTAGAAACCCTAACAATATCCTACCTACTATCTCCGAAACAAATCAACCCCCCTATGTTGATATTGCCCCGACATGTACAAGGAATCCAATTTTTTAGGAGTGTACTCTGGACCACCACCCGAGATCCCAACATCCACTGATGGCCTAATGTGAACAATTTTCACTGCCAACAATGGGCCCACCTCCTCCTCAACACCATCATCAGCACCATCGTTGAGCCATGGAATTGAACAAACGTTGATTCCATCAGTACCTATGATCTTCCATATCCATTTCTTGTACCCCCCCCCACCAGCATACAAGGGAAACTAGTTATGGCTCAGTTTACTCTACCTGGACTCACTTTGGGTATTCCGGTATGGTACCTTAAACCACCCTACCAAGAAAAGGCCTCTAAACCAGTACCCCACTATGAGTTTCTCCTTGTTTCAGTTGTTACGCCTACTAGGCCAGTTATGTTGTTTGTACCATCAGTTATACCTATGACATCTACAGTCTCTAACCTTGTCCCGGTTAACAAGAAGCAAGGTACCATTCGAGTCTATACAGATTTGTGTGATCTCAATTTAGCATGCGCTAAGGACAATTTCCCAACCCCATTCATCAACCAGATCATCGATTCATGTGTCGGTAGTGAAATGTTGTCCTTTATGGATGGGTTTTCCGGTTATAACCAAATATAGATCTGCCCCCAAGTTCAGTACAAAAAAAAAATTACCACACCATGGGTTACCTTTGCATATAAAGTTATGCCCTTTGGTATAAAGAACATTGGTTCCACTTTTCAATGCGCTATGGCATACGTTTTTGACGACTTAGCTCACATCATCCTATCCTTTTTAGATGATATTACTGCTAATTCTAACGATGTGACCGCCTCCGTGATCTTCGCACCATCTTCACATGTTGTCTCCAATACAGCATACGTTTGAATCCCCTCAAGTGTGTTTTATGTGTCATTGTTGGTTGATTATTAGGATTCATAATATCCAAGGATAACATCACCATCAAACCCTCAAAATTCCAATCTATCCTCAAACTACTACCCCCAAAAACACAGCAGCAGTTGCAAAGCATCCAAGGCAAGGCCAACTTCCTTCGGTGGTTCATCCCCAATTATGCCACTCAGGCACACAACTTTTTGTACCTGATTAGGAAATAAATCCCCTTTAAATGGGATGACCATTCCCAAATCTCCTTCGATGCTATGAAGAAATCCTTGTCTTCAGCTCCCCTCATCGCACCTCTGGACTTTGATAAATATTTTATCCTTTATATGTCGGCTTCAGCTTCTGTTGTAGCGAGCATTCTAGTCCAACCAGCCGAAGGTCACCTTGAACACATCATTTACTATGCCAGTAAAACCTTAGCAGGACCAGCACTCAATTACAATCATGATGAGAAGCTCTCATTAGTCGTCATTCTTTCCATATAGAAACTACACCATTACATTTTTCTCTGCAAAACCACGGTGGTTGTTGACTCTAACCCCATGCAATGCATAATTATCCGCAAGCTTATCAATGGTAAGTTTGCACGTTGTATTGGTATCTTACTATAGAGTTTGACCTTGAGTTTGTGATACCTAAAATCAAGAAATCATTAGCCCTAGATGAGTTCAACACTGATCTTCCACCCATGGCCTCGAGAAAACCTGTTCACGACCACTTACCTGACGAACATCTCTTCCTCATCACTAGCGACGACCCATGGTACAGAGATATCCTAACTTATCTCCATACTCAGAATTTACCCCCCCACCTATCCTGCGATGATTGTCGACATATCAGTCATCAAGCACCAAGATACCTTCTCATAGGATATGTCTTGTACCATCGTGGCATCAACACCATCCTATGTCATTGTCTAACATATGAGGAAGCTGAACAAGTTCACAATGACTGTCATAGTTGCGCATGTGGAGGACACCTCTCAGGACTGGCCACTACCCAAAAAATATTACATGCAGGTTATTTTTGGCCTTCAGTATTCAAGGATTGTGTCTACACAGTCAAAATATGTGTGAATTGTCAGGTATTTTCCTACAAAACACAGCCACCACCTACCCCTCTCCATCTAATAATCACAATTGGACCATTTGGAAAATGGGAAATTGATTTTATGGAGTTTCACCCTACTTCGAAGCAAGGCCACCATTACATCATTGTAGTCATCGACTACTTTACCAAGTGGGTCGAAGCCATACTTACGTTCAATTGCAAAGGCATCACTGTTTCACGCTTCTTCTTTAACCACGTCATCTCACACTTCGACATACCCAAACAATTGGTCTCTGATAATGACACCCATTTTCATAATGAGACATTTGAGGGACTATCACAGTTGTTAGGATTCAAACACAACTTTTCGACATCTTACTACCCCCAGGCAAATGGCCAAGTTGAAGCTGTGAACAAAGTTCTCAAAACTATGCTCCAACCCATAGTAAATAAGAACAAATCTAATTGGCATCACATGTTATTCTCGGATCTTTGGGTTTATTGCATCTCGATCAATACCACTACATATTTTACCCCCTTCCACCTTGTACATGGAGTAGAATTCGTACTTCCCATAGAATTCCAAATCCCTACCCTCCAATATGTTGTAGAGTTCTTACCTAATACTCCTGCCCTTGAGCAAAGGTTGTTTACTTTGGAACACCTCGATGAAGAATGTTGTGACTCACTTCAACAAAATGAGGCCATGAAGGTTAGTTGCTACCAAAGCACACTACGATAGACATGTTCGACCTCGCACCTTCAGTGAGAGATACTTTGTCCTTGTCTTCAACGCCAAAAAAGACAATAAACCAAGACCCGGTAAATTTGTATCTAAATGGACAGGTCCTTATGTCATTCAAAAATGTCTTCCCAAAGGGGCATATGTCTTGACTAACCACAAAGGTATTACCCTCAACATCCCCTTCAATGGGTTGTACCTTAAATGTTTCTACCCTTGACTAAGGAAACCCATAGGTGAGATATGTTTTTAGTTATTATTTATGCATTGTCAATACCTCTGTCATGTTCTTTACTACACTTGGGTATGTGTGTCGTATGTGAAGGATTACGACCAATACATTCAAGAGACCTCTTATTTTTCCATTATAAGAACAAGACTCCATCCCTCGGAAAATGTGTCTAACTCCTCTCATAGGTATCATCTTGAAAATGGCATATAGGCAATGCCTTCCCTCTATTTGCATTGAATTTACTAGATCTTCTCGATGATAACCATAAGGTCTGCATACCCGGTAATGATATTCCATCAATATCACTATTGTGGGTAGCATTATTCCCCCATGGGTGTATGCACCATTGCATCCCTATCATCAGTTGACACCCATGATGTCGATCCCCCACAACCCCGAGGAATCCAATACAGCTTGAAAATATCACCCCTAGTTCCTCATTTTATAACTACACATCTATTCCCCCACCTTCAATAGTTGATGCCATCATATTCCTGCATATGTTACGATTAAGATTCACCATTTCCCACTCATACCTCCATGAGCACTCTACCTTCTACAATATTCCTCGTATCTCCCTCCCCGTGAAGATACAAATGGGGCCCCACCCTCTGAAACAACCAATTCCATTATGTCATTCCCCTAGGAATAACCTGCATGGCATTGATTCATGGGGCACCCATCTCTCCATTTGCAAAATAACCACCACCTCATCATGGAAAGCATCCCCCAACTCACTCGAAACCATGGGGACTCCACCCATCATCAAATTGGTCCCTTGACACATACGAAACTCTGGGGACCCCACTAATTATTCTTTATGTACAAAAATTTTCCCCAATCCACATAAAACTGTGGGAAATCTTGATTCTTTTGGCTACAACCTATGGTCACCTTTGATCAAGGTATTTGAGTCTCCATATCCCTAGCATTATTAGTTTTTTCAGTCATCATTTCCCTCAGTATTGTGTCTCCATCAAATCCCCTTCACTTGTAGTTTGTCTCCCTCTGTTTCACTCTATACTTTTCCTTAAGGAATGTTGCCATCCACCCTCCCCCTGTTTACATCAATCAAAGGAAGTTATGAGCCCCACACTTAGCATCCAGTATTGTGTCAGGTACGTCAATCCGATAGTTGGTTACAATATGGTCTTGGTTCCTATGATGAGACCCTCGTCTTCTCATGTGCTTCAACTCCCATCGACATCATCTCATCATATTTTGAGAGTTGCAATAGTTGCAGTTGTACCTTGGGGTCCCTTTCAATCATTATAAGGGATCACCTCGAACTAAGTAGGGAGAGTCATTAGTGCTCCCTAACTTAGTGGTTTCCCCTATGCTCAATTTCAACACCTCTATCGCATTAGGGGGAGACGTACTTTTGAAGGTGGCAGTGTTCACATTTGTAAAAAATGGTAGTAGTCCATTTGGTACAGTAAAGTTCCCCCTAGCAGAGATTTACCACTAATATGGTCCCCCACCGCCGTGGACTCATCATGATCATCAGCAATTCCACTTCTTTATTACTCAGTAGCAGTTATAGGTTCAGTGACTCTCACATGGATTGAAGTCTCCTTCATCCTTGTCCCAACAGTATCTCTGAGTTGGCCCCTCGGTCTTCTATTATTGTAATCCTCTTGACAACTTTCCCATGAGCATGGGTATGCCTGCCTCATTTGTATACCACAATATTCTTTATTGCAACTTCACTGGTCATCACCGGAAATCTTCCCCCATGGGAGAATCCTCTCATCCACCTATGGTTTTTCCATTATAGAACAGGAGGGAAACACAAGAAAAGATGATGCATTATCGACTCGACAGTCCCTTATGAACCGCATACATCATGGGGCATATATTAACACATAAATCTCACACACATGTGACATTTTGGTGATCCTTGTAGTAAGGCATCATCAACATATAGAATGCATCTCACCGACGGCATCCTCAACAAATCCAAAAGGAAACATGAGTCCAAAATTTCCCAAGAACAGTCAAATGAACAGGTCATGCGGCTGAACCCTCATTAACCTACGCTATAGAGTGTGTTACCAGTTCAAATCCCACATGACCCAAGCATGGAAATTCCTTCGATATCTGTGTGAATGTCAAATCTCACCCACCAGTGGCACAATTGAAGGATCATCAATGGCCCATCACCTCCACAATTCGAATTTGGGCTCCTTATACTCCTTGTGGTATTAAATATCCCCCTTTGGTTACTTGGAACCACTTCATGAGGTGATGGAATTCACATTTGGAGCTAGTTATTTCTTAGCCACCTCTTGGCCTATAAAAGGAAGACATGGAAATGCATCTTGTAGAAAGGAAAAAGAGCAAAGTTATGATGTTGTATTTGTGTTAGAGCTCCTTCATAGCTCACCTCTTCCTACCTTTGAAAGTATTCCAAAGATCCCTTGCCTCCTTCGCCCACTTAGCATTTATTTTGGAAAAGAAGGACATGCACCTCCTAGGTTTTGTAGATGCTTGACCATTGGGAAATACAAAGTGGTTTTGCATAAATTTGGTTGTTGGAGTTTGCATCTTTACCCCATTGTATTTGTTATATTTTGTTTAGTTTTCTTTCTTTTATTCAAGTTTCACTAACAACCACTTGCAGGATCACTTGGATAACACACTCACCCCACCAGGGGAACCAAGGAATGAGGCCTTGCTGTAACCTACAAGGATTTTTCCCTTACCAAGTGGAAGGATGCACCCTTGTGCAATGTTTTCCACAACATGTGGTTTTTTGTTCTTCTAGCTCAATTTTCAACAATATTGCTAAATGGTCGAATGCCCCACCTATACCTACCCATGATTTGATAATTTTGTTATATGAAATCAAACATTTAGCTAAGATAAATATTTCTAATCTATTTAATATACCTCCCCTACCCCTTCTTGTGTTTCACCAAGTTGGGACAAGTTTAACTGGTTCTACATCAATCAAATGCCGTGTTTGAATAAAGTTAAAGAAGAAATCCCCAAGGGGATCTTTCCTTTCATTTTTCCCCTAGATTATCTTAGAGAAAAAATAAAATTCAAGTCGCCTCCCAGTATTATATTACCTCCAAATACACTCGAGTCTGCTAGATTCTCCCAAAAAATCCTTTTGTCACTATAAGGTCCATACACATTGAACAGTTTGAACTCCTTCTCTAATTATTTTTCTTTCAACTCCACCAATATGCCTGAAATTACAAATGATGAAGAAATAATATCAAAATTGTTGTTCCATCTAGTTACCGATACCCCTAAATAACCTATTGCATTTAAGGAGTTGAAATTCCAATCATTGAGAACCGACAACAAGAACTCCACCACTTTGTCACTCGAAAACATTGTCTCTTGAAGCATTGCTACATCCATCCTATGAACTACTAAAAAGCACTTGAGGGCTAACTATATGTGGGAACCCCCTTCCCCTTGTATTATTAGAGAGAGAACCATCATTTTGTAATCTTTTTTTAGGCTTTCTTCGCTCTAAGGGCCCTATCGATAGTATGTTGTTTTCCTTCTATAATATCTTTCTTCACCTAGGAATTAGCTAGATAAATGTTTGATTTCCTTCCAAACAATTGAGGGAACCTCATTTTCCTTTCCTAATCCTCTTACCACTACCAACAACTCAAGCAAAGGATCCCTTTTCTACCTAAGCAGGTAATTTGACTTCACACGATAACTAGTCTTCCTTTCTTTGAAAATGGCTCCCACTCAAGGCCTATTAATCGAGTGAGAGGTCTCTATACCAAACTAATTAGGAGAATTTACAATCAGAAAACATCCCTAGGAGACAAAATACCCAAATTTAGGGATCCATTGGCCACTTTGCACAAATTTTTGAACTCATCCATTATTATGGGAAATGGAGAAAAATCAAATTTGAACCACTCAAAGGAGTGGCTAAGGAGACCATACTTTTTTTAGAGCCAGTCAGGGGTGGACCTTCTATCATAGTATCTCCATAAACTTATTTTGAATGTTTCTCCAGTGAGGCCACAACATTTGATAAAGGACTTGGAACTAGAGTTGCATCCTTAGATATACCTTAAACCTCTTGAGTTGAGTGCTCTTTTGTTTCGGAGAAAACTTCCAAAGGATTTTCCATCTTCAAGGATCCCTCATCCCTTTATTTTTTCACCCAGTACATATGCGATTGCTTTATTTTTTAATAATTGGTAGGACATGTGGTTTTAAGATGACCTACCTCATGACAAATCAAACAACAAAACAAAAGTTTCCAATAATCTAGTTTTTGAATGAAAGCACACTCCACCCATTCAATCTCTAACTAAGCTAATAGACCATCTATGAGGTTAAGCTCCACTAAAACATGAGCAATCCTTCTATCCTCTTTTGTATCCCAATCATCCTCGCAATCCACAAAACAACCAAGATAGATCCATTTTTTCAAAAAATATTTGATTCCATAATCTAAAGGAAGTCTAGGGAGTAGGACCCAAATATTTTGTATATTTAGAGGCTTGGACCTAGGATCAAATCTTGGAATCCAATTCTTCAAGCACAAACCTGAATATCCCTAAGACCAATCATTTTCCAGCAAGTTTGAAACATCCGCTTTGGTTCTTGATGTAAAACTAATCCATCCTCACACTAATAAGTGATATAGTGTATTATACCTTAAAAATGGCACCCAGTTAGTCTTCAGCGAGGACTTAAGTGAGAAAAAAAAAACTTGTTCCCCCATGAACCTACCTACCACAACAGTGTCCATTACCCCTTCCACTGTTTCCATGGCTATGTCTAGTCTAGCCACCATCTTTACCTTCTCCTTTCTCGCTGTGATGCACTTCTTCTTGTGCACAGACCCCGAACGAATCCCCTTATCTTGTAAAAACACATATGATCTTATATTATGCTTTTCCCTGACCTCTGATACTTGTTTCCCCCATCCTTATTCTCTAGAACTAACTTTTCAGGGATAACAAGAACCTACAAGTGTCCCTCCTTCAAACAACCTAACAGAAAAGAAGAAGTCTAAGGTATAGACTTCTCAACATGAGAGTGCGAAGAAGATGCTATACTACAAGGTACCTTCATTTGTTTGATGTATGAATCCATAATGAATGGATTATGTCCATGTGTACTTTCATAATAGATGTGCCTCTTTAAGAATACCATCATCCAAGTCTTGAAATCCACCTATATTTTCTAATGATAAAATCTGTGGTGAGCCCTATGCAATCCTAAGTACGAACTCTGGTCAAGTTAAAGACTACAATTCCTCACATTCTTGCAGTGCAGAACATTTGACACAAAAAGTTCCTCTTCTCCATAGTCCACTAGGTCCCTGGCCTCTTCCTCCTCCATGGTCCTACACTTCAAAAAATCCCTAGACCTTTTGACTCCCTAGCTGTAGTAACCCTAATGGCTACCATTACCTTCATACCTCATCACCGAAAGAAACCATAGATCCCAAGTTATATCCCTCCATGGTTTATATTTTTTGGTTTTTTTCAAACCAACAAATCGTTGAAATTAATCAAATGTATCACATCCATGGAGTCCCCCTCCATTGAGACCAAGCGTGATCCCAAATATTTGCATCTGATGTTGAAAAGGGAGAAAGATATCTTGTGTGTGTGTATGTGCATCTGTGTGTGTGTGTGTGTGTGTGTGTCTATCTCTATGTGTGTGTGTGTGTGTGTTGTGTGTCTATAATATAAATATATGTAATACGTGCAAAACATAAATAAAAACCAAGATATCCACGTGGCGGGATCATGGATTGCTTTCACAAGCATGTCTCTTGGTCAAAAGAAAATGAAACTACACACACACACACACACACACACACACACACATATATATGCAATACATGTATGTGTGTGTGTTGGTGAACCAATACTACTATTTAGTTTACATATTTTGTGTTAATTTTCCCTTTTCAATTTGCTTCCCCTGAAATGGACCACACATAAAATCCAAAACATGGAAAAAAAAACACATCAAAAAACAAAGAAACACAACAGCGATCCATGCCATACATGATAGTTTTTATGTATGGCATGGATACCTACTATGTTTCTTTGTTTTCTAATGTTTTGTTTACATGTTTTGGATTTTATGTGTGGGCCTTTTCAAGGGAAGCAACTTGAAAAAGGAAAATTAACACAAAATATGTAAACTAAACAATAGTATTGGTTCACCAACACACACACACATACATGTATTATGTATGTGTGTGTGTAGTTTCATTTTCTTTTGACCAAGAGACATGCTTGTGAAAGCAATCCATGATCCCGCCACGTGGATAACTTGGTTTTTATTTATGTTTTTCATTTTATCAATTTGCAGAACCCAAGAGTCAAAGCTAGGGAATCCCCCTCAGAGGTCCTCCTAAACTTGCTCTTCTTTCTATCAATTGAGTGGTTATTTGGCAAAGTTGGTATTTTATTTGATCATTCGATAGTTTTGAGCATTCATTAATTTGTCCTGGAATATTACTCTACTTGGGTAGGCCCAACTACACTCACTCATGTTGGAAGAAAGTTTTCATTGATGCCAACAAGACTGAAAGAGAGTTATAGTGCAAGACTTGATAAGTATGACAAGTCTTGATAGCCGTCAATGATGATCAAATTTGATGAAGTCCTTCATGACCTTAAGATTGGGTGAATCTAGCAAACGTCAAGAAAAACTTAGTTTGGGAAAATATTTGAGTTGAAGATGTTAAAGAATGATCACTTAAAAGAATACCATGTTTTCGAAAGTTCTTAATATCTTAGCAACTTCAAAGTGAAGGAATGCATGACAAGTATAGTAGCAGCGTTTGTGGACAGAATTGAGAATTTTTTTGAAAAAGTTCATTGAGAAAAAGGAGTAAGTGCAAATTCCCATTCCTAAAAGGTCATACAAGCAGCCTTTGAAGCACAAGATATGGACATAATTGATGGACACAAACAACATCTAAAGTGTTGATGCTCAACATCGACAAGCTTTCGAAGAGGTCGGAGCATTACGCCAAAGGTGATCTTACTAAAAAAATTGCAAAATAATTCTGTCTATAACACCATGTCCAGAGCGATGTGCTTGTCATTTCCATACCCCATTTCTCCATTTTCGCTTCTGTTTGACCACTTCGATGGATCCACCAAGTTGTGTCTCAGTGTCTCCATAGTCTGGTCGATGTCATGTTGTGGAGATTTGTCATTTCTCTCTCTAGGAATCGTCATGTCAAGATTTTTATGTCATTATGTTCAGGTCGTCATGCCAAAATCGAGTCCGTTTGACCCTTTTGGAAGTCTGTCAAAGTTTTAGGAAGCATGAGTTTTGCATCGTGACAACAAAAAATTGTTAAATTGGCATCCTCTATTAATTGGTTAGCTGCACTCGTCCACCGATCACCTCATCATGCCTACATACTAAAAATTGAAAAATCCTCCTTGGGGTCTCCTTACGCTAAAGTGTCAATATCCATGGTCGTAACGAAATTTAAACCACCCCATTTTGCATTACAACTTCCATAAAATTATCCTTTGTCATGTTTCATTTTATTTTCGTCAACTAAAAATAATTTGCTTAATTCCATAAAAATCCTACACCTTTTATTTCCAATTTAACCTCCTTTTGTTCGTAATTAAACCCCCTTTTTTATTTATTCTCAAGACTTTATTTTAAAGGTTCCCTCACCCAAATTAAATTAATTCCCTTTTTATCCCTATTATCCCTTATTCATTTAATTAACACTACCTACACCCTTCTCCTTTCTCCTTTCGCGTCGTAAATATTTTTTTACATCCTCTTACATCCCTTATTTCTATTAAAAAGACTCATTTCCCCTAATATTAAGAATACCTTCTCCCTTATCAAGGCCTACCCCCATTTTCCTAACCCATTTCAACTACCCTTTCCAATTATCCATCTTCTTTTAATATATCCTCTTTACCTTTGTCCTTTTCACTTTATTCCTCATTACTCCCTTTCCCATTTGTCCTTAGAATTCCCCAAAAATTTCATTGAAAAGTGGAGCCCTTTTGATTCATACCCCGTGCCATGGTTGGTCTCATGGTTAACAAAATGCTGCACTTGGAAGGCGCGCCCGAGGAGAACAACCCTAACCCTCGGCACATAGCAACCAGCGTTGGTGGCTATTGCGTGAAGCTCGGAGGGGAAGGCGTTAACGGATAGTTGCCAGGGTGACAGGGAATCCACCAGTGCCAGTGGGCACAAACGCAGACCGTTGGGCAAAGAGGGCAATGCTTAGGGTTCCAAGCCCTAGCGCCCCATCCACAGGTGTTACCCACACAGCCTCCACACGTTCAAACGACCTGGAAACTGACAGAGGCAGAGGCAGCTGTAACGGTGTTGTGTGGCAGAATTCACCAGGAAACAAGCTGGAAATTGGCAGAGGACAGTGCAACGACGCTCTTCACATCATGAGAACACAGGAAAAGGAAGCGTTAGACCGTTGCACGCAGCAGTGGAGAAGAGAAGCAACAGCATACGCAGAGAATCTCGCAGCGGTCTGAATCGTCAGGGAAATAATGAAATGTCGGAGCTCGGTAGCATCATAGGGCACCACAGGACGTTCTTCAATGCATTCATATACAGTGGGTGAACGGCACGACCAGGACGACCATGGGCAGCCTACAGACACCCGTTACAACGTTCACACGTAAGCCATAATGGGCACATATTCCAACAGATAGTGGCATAACGAAACCCTAACCCTAAAATGCATCTTCACACATGAGTTAACGTTCAAATTTGTACCCTTTCTGGCCCTTCCAAAGGGCTCTTCCTAGAAGTGTAAAGTTAAAATTGCCATTCAAACAAAATTTAAAATCTGAATTTTACCCTAGGACATAATTTATAGCAACATTTCAAAAGAAACGCAATATTTGAAATTACCCATCTATATAAATTTCAATTTCTATGTTGAAATTCCTATCATAAATTATAATCATTCACTCACTCATGTCATGCACTCACTGCTTAGCTTTGGAAGGTGACGAGTGATGATTGACCACTACGAGGTACTAGCCACTGGGATTTGACTCTGAATCCCGTGTCACTTCATGCTGAGATCTAAGGTGTGACAATGTGTCAATGACTATGGATGTAACAATAGAGAACCACTACTAGGCCCAAAACAAGGTCGAAACATTGTGCCTACTACCTATGTGAACCTGGCTACCAATGTCCACTCATTTTTCATCAAAATGAAATTCAAATTGCCTCTTTGATGAGTCCTCCTCTACAAGACTTCATTTCATGCATGAATGTCACAGACTCACGACAACTCTAAACAACACTCAATGGCATGCAACTACAAATAATGACATACATATAGAACCACAAACCAAGTAGAGGTTGATTTATGCATTGATATAGAGAGGTGGCACTAGGCACACAATATGGAGAAACAATGAGTTAGAAAAAACATTTAGACCAAAGTACCACAATGGTTATTAATAAAATTTAAAAAAAACGATTTTTGGCTCAAGAATTGTCTTCAATTTGATGGGTGGCATGATCATGATCATGATCATGTAATCTCCCTCCGTCCTTCCAAACATATGTGGTTTCTCACCACGTTTGTCTTTGATAGTTGCCACCAAAATACGTATAAAAATTACACGTCCTTACATCCTCTTCCATTTAAATCCTCATCACATAGTCATAACTAAAAGGATTATTATGCATGCACATCCTCACCTTATAATATCAATTGGGTCAAGGCATAGAGACAACCATAAATTATCAAATGTGTCAAGACGCAAAGAGTAAGAGACAACTATAAGTAAGTCTTATATTAAATTTACCATATAAGTCTTTAATTGGCACTATCATCTGAGATTTGACACGTTGGATTGTTGTGATCTTCTTATCACTCCTTACCAATGAGATTGTAAGGCTTCTTTGATGGTGAAGTCCATAATTTTAAGTCTTCTTCCTCATTCTCATGCCTTTTGGTAAGACAATAAGGAGGGCACTGGCCCGCATTAGCATGGAAAGCGGTTTCGACATAGAAGTATATACATTAATTATTTCATTAAATAACTTAAATTTCATGCCAGAGACTATGAATTCACCGAATCGTGGATTGGTAAAATACACATCAAATGTTAGAGCCTCGAGTTCTTAATTGTAACTCATGTATCTAGATTTTTTGCAAATCGAGCCATTAACAAACTTCTTTTGTTGTTCTCGTTCAATTTAAAAGGTAGATTGTCGAGACTCAAACATGCAGCGAGTCGCAAGGCTCCAGTTGACTTCGGCTTGATTCCATTTCCCCTCCATCCCATACATGTATGTTGTCGTGACAAGTGTTGAACAACAAAATTTGATGCCCAAGCCCCTATGATGCTAGAGTTGCTAACTTGCTTGGTATGGAGGATTTTTTTTTAATGTTTCTTTGAGCTATGTATTACTTTTTCTTAGGCGCCTAATGTCCATCATTCTTACATCTCTCAAGCTTGGATGGTTTCCCTCTCTCCAGTTTGAATTAAGGTTTTGGTTGGTTTTATAAGTATATTTTGGTTGTAGGTTTATTATAGCCTCGTTTTGCTTAGTGGCTTCTTATTGTACATAGTTAACAGTAAGTAATTTTCTCATGGTTCTAGTTTTATTTTAAGACTATTTCTAGTTGTACAACGTCTTGCACTATGCATAAGATCATGCAGACACCCCAATATGGTTATAGCATAGTCTAAGTAGTTTTTTTGTATAATGAAGTGTGGTCTAACCCAAAAAAATACAACAAAATAGTTGTTATTTTAATGAACTGTAAAATTAATGTTACATATATGTCAAATTAATGTGTTCAAATTTGGTTTTATTGAAAAGATACCATTTTATCATGTAGATATTAGGGAGTGCTCAATTATTTAAGATTGTAAAAATTTGAATGGGTAATATTTGTTTTTTGCATTTTTGAGGGGGAAGGATTTAGTTAATTTATAATTGTCAATTGAAGTACAATTACTGAAATTGCCCTTCATCTTTGAAGGGATCCAAGAACAAATACCCTTCCAATAAAAATTAAGACCCACCCTTCAAATCTAATGACTGATTGTGAGTCGATGGACTATGACATTGTCTTGGGTAATACATATGGTTTGTTCTGTTGAGGGTATTTGAAAGTTCAGTCGTTGATTAGAACAAAGATTTCACATACATTGCATATTTTTGCACATGCTTGGGGATTAAAAACACTAGAGCAGCATGCAATTCACGGAATGGTAATTTCAAGCATAAAACTTGAATGGGGGGTGTAGATGTGCCTTTGTTGCATCATCAGTGATCTGGAAAGCACCAAATGGGCAATCCCTGGGTATCCCAAATCGATACTATCCACACGCTAGTATGAATGATTGGGTTAACATTTTGAATAAATAGAGTATTACGCGGAGGAAATGCGCATCATTCTATCATTTTTGTGTAATGAAAAACTGAAAGCAATGTCTGTTAATATCACGGCTCTTGGGTGACTAATTTTTACCATCATTTAAAAGACTGTAGTGGACCACCTGAAATTAACCTTGAAGACCAGTACAATTTTAGTTTATTGAAGTGATTATGGGGCAACTTCCTCGTTGCAGACTTCAATGAAAAGGGTTGTGGGTTGTAAGTGAAGCTATCTAAAGCTTTTATTCAAGCACAAATAGAACCTCAACCTTGTTTGTGCATCCTTTTATGAATTCATGAATAATATGAAATGAAGGTGGTTTACAGCCCACTTATACTTTCTCCCATTGGACTATCAATCATTCCCTGAAAACAATGAGTCTCCCTTAAACATGGAGCTCTTCATGAATGGTTAAATAGGAAAGTATGAAGTACAAGCTTCTGGAGCTATCTCTAAGGGTGAGCATTGGTTACTGCAGCTCACCCTCACTTGGACGCACATGGAGAACATTGAAACACTAAAGGACACAACAACCTTTGAGCTTCCAGCAGTTGCCAAAACTTTTCTTTCCTTCATTGCAGTTGCCTCAACTCTTCACATACCTTGTTGTGGCCTTTAAAGGCATGGTGAAGCTTCCAAAATGATCATCTCACGCTGGAGGTAAAAGGTGGGTTCCGCTTGCTTTTCACTTCTACCATTTTCCCCCTCATACTCAGTCATCCATGAGCCTAATAGGAGGCTATTGCATATAGTGCAAGGCCATCCATTAGGGTGAAGGAAAAGTGTCATTCCACCAAAGGTACGTTTTGTTTTCCTACATGCATTTCATTTTCTCCTGTATATTTTTCCTACTGATGTTTTCATGCACGCAGGTTACTGCATGACAATCTGAGCAGGGACTCCTCCCGCTATCTTAGTTTCACCAAATGAACTTGAGTTGTTGAGAATTGCATAAGGTCTCGGAAACCTCCCTTTCTCAGTGGTTAAGCCGGTCGTGATCTATTGTACTGATGACTTTCAAATGTCGTCTTTAATAAAATATGATTTTGGGCATATCTGCGTCTTCCTTCATCTTTCATTTCATCTCTGCTGTCATTTTATGTTTTTTTTTTACATTCTACAAAAACTATAAAATATGTACATAAGGACTGTATATATATTTTTTATCTATGTTTATCATATGCACATAAAAATACTGATTTTTAACCTTTAGTCACGGGCCTTTTTGGCGCTGTACAATTCGAACAAAAGTAGCCATCCCACATAGTTATGAAAACTCTTTCGTTTTATGCATCCAGTTTCATTTAATGAAAAAATTCTAAGTAAACGACTACTCAGCCAAATTTAATGTTTAATCATTAATATCATTGCATAAACGAACTCTCATCTTCAATTGCTTTTTAAAATTCCAAATCTGAACATAATGGTAAATTTCTTTTTGCATATCATTAAATGTTGTAAAAATTACTTATATGCAAATAGGAAATATACATTGTCATTGCATTTCGGTACTAACGCTACAAAAGTTAAGTTTATGTTTTATTTAGTTCAATTATTTCATTTTATTGAACTTAGACTTTGGAGTGCAATTAAAAATTCAAAGATTAATGAAACTGAATATTTCCTTCTGCACCCTTAAAGATGCTACTTTTATTTACACTTGCATTAGAACAGATTGAATTATTGATGCATTTACATGCTTGCGACTAAATTTTAGTTTCTCGGCCTTTCATTATTTTGTAAATATTTTATAGTTTAAATTTATTTTATCTTTCATTAGTTAATCAATTTCTCTTTCATAAATTAACGTATGCAAGGTTATATAGGTCTCGTTTTGATGCATTAATAGACTAACGTTCTCATTTTGAAAGTGTACTTGTATTTAGTCAAGCTAATCCAACCTCGCTTTCATTTCATTCATGTACTTAACACCATTGATCAACCCTTTATATCCTATCTACCTGAGGGATCTAAATGCAACCCAGGATTCCATCCCATTCCTCCCCTTGATCAGCCCACCAAGGGTGTTTAAAGTGTTGTTTCCCTAACCATGTTGTTTTAAGCATCAACATAAAGAATATTAAACTTGCATCCAGAAGAAGCTTTGTTCAAGAGTTAAGAGGAGCTATTAGACCACAAGAAATCCTTAAGGAAGAATTGTATCTTAAAAAGTTATTGAGAAGTTGACCTTAAAAGGAAGAGACATAATGTTTTGAAGAAGTTATTTATGTTATTTAAAGGGACACTTAGGTCAGCCCAGTTGGGGAGAAAAAGAAAGGTATAAATATGAGGCCAATCAACCTCATTTGATGAATGGGGTGTGGAGGATCTCTAAGGAATCTACGATGCACGGGTGAAGGCCTATAGGAAAAAAGAGCAGGTTTGAGGAAGAGGATAAAAAGTGATGAGAAAAGCAATAAATTCAAGCTGATGAACATATCATTCTCCAAGTGCATTCGGGGACTGAAGAAGGAATACCAAGGAGTAGACCCGAGGAATACCATGAATAGCTATAATCAGGGCTAACTGAGGCCAAGGTTTGAGTTATGATAGTACTATTCAGTATTGATTATTTTTTGGGCATTGTGAATCCTTTGTGATAGTATGTTTTGAGTTAGAATATCGTCCTCCATGTTTAAATCAATGACTAGGTACTAGATCAAAATCACTATGGTATGCATGTTTAAGAAGTCTAGGGTTAGTACTACTCAGTAATCCGAGGATGCTTGTGAAGATCCTACAAAAGGTCTAACTCAGAGCTAGAGAACTTTATGAGTTGGTGTTATGACAAGTGAAGTATAAAGTCTAGAGAACAATCAATGCAAAGGACTAAGGGAAAATTTGGTGAAAACCTATGTGTATAATTTGCTTAGAGTTAAGTATAGACCTTATGATGAAGTAGCAGACTTTGAGAAGATCGCAAACAAGAATGGTGAGAATTTTATGTAACATACCTTGAATAACTCTCAGAACATACTTGTAAAACGTGTATAATGCATATCTTGCAAAGAACAGACTTGTGATATGTGTTGAGCAACAGACCTTGAAGAAGATACAATCATTAAGAAGTGAATTGAATAGAGCTTAGTACAGTAAGAGTTCCCTGAATCCTAGACATCAAAAGAATCAATGACATATACCTAATGAGACTGTGCATGACAAAATATTGGTAGAAGTAGAAGAAGTGTATGTTGAAGGATAGTTCAACAATTGGTTTAGTAGTTTTGACAAAGATCTATTTTTGGGACAGACCTAGAAGTCTAGTTGAGAAAAGAGTTGAGTTGAGGAGAGATTGAAGCTAACATATTGACAAAGTTTGTCATTACCATCATTAGTTAAGCAGTGTGCAAAAGTTGAATCTTTTTCCAAGGAGATTGAATCCTTCTCCCCGTCAGTGGAAAAGCATGGGAATTTGGATCTTCCATATCAGTTGGTGTTGAGGCTTGTGAGAGGTTGGAGACTCTCTCTGCGGAATTGGTTGACACAAGTTGGAGATTGTGTTCAGGAGGTTGTAGCATTATTATGTTGGAGCAGGAGATCCAGGGGGTTAGAACCTCCTTTGAGTTGGTGCTCATAATGTTTGGAGATTGGATTCTCCTCATGTTTATGTAAAAGACTATGGTTTTATCAATATTCTGTTATTGAGTTTCCATATATATCTTATGTAAAACTTTTTTTGTTTGTTGATGAGTCCTTATTGATGTTGATCTAAATACAATTAATGATGAATGGTTTTAATGTATGAATAAGTTTGAAGCAACTTTGAATTGAAAGAAAAATTAATTAAAGTATGGGAAATTGATTCACCCCCCGACCTCTCAATGTCCTTGGTTTGTTCAACAATTAGTATTAGAACAAGTTCCTTCAAAACGGTTTTACCACTTGAAGGAGATCCTTGAACATTCATCTCTTTTGATGAATGAAACACCATTATTTGATGGGACAAAATATGCATTATGGAGTATAAGAATGAAATGGTATTTGAAAAAAATAGGACGTGACATATGGAACTCAGTTTTCACTAACCACACTCCACCAAAGAAAGTGAAGTCCATGGCTCAGAAGGATGCAAGGAAGAATAACTCAATGGACATAGAAATTATACTTGATGGATTGACAGATTCCATAGAAGAGAATGTGGGTCAATGCACCTCAACAAGAGAACTATGGCTCAAACTAGAATATCTCTACTCAAATGAAGAAATGATAAAAGAATAAGAAACCAATCCAGCAATAAAAAAGGTAAGAATTGCCTTGATAATTACACCAATTAAGAGGTTGAATATGAAGAATTCAATCTCCAAAACTAGGAGGATAATGAGGAAGGAATCATATACCTAGAATATGAACTTATAAAATATCAACAGGAAATACAAAAGCTAAGACACATCACTAAAATGCAATCCAAGGAAATCAATCAACTCAAGGCTCAACTAGGAATTGAAACTAGTTGTACAAAGGAGGAAAGCTCATCAGAAGATTATGACTCAAATGAAGATTCAATCCCAAGGTCTAACTTTGTGACAAATCACGGTGTTGATAAAAAAATTTACTGCTAATGCTCAAGAAGAACTAGAGGAGACAAAGAAAGAGATAGTATCCTTGACCAACCAACTGCAAGAAAAATATAAAGTATGTCAATTAACGGATATTGAGATTTCCTCATTAGAAGATAAATTAGAAAATTCAGTTATAGCAAACAAAAAGCAATTTGAATAAATACAAAAGACCAAGGAGGAAGTGACAACACAACTGAAAGCAAAAGATGAGATATGGCAAGCAAGAGAACTTGAAATTTCTTCCTTGAAGAAGGAATTGGAAAAGGCTATTGTAAATTTGAAGTTTGAAAAAGGTTCTAACATCTTGAATAATATACTTAAGTCTCAAAGATTCTCATTTAATAAGACAAGGATTGGTTACAATAATCAAGCAAGCAAGATTAACAATTTAGAAGAAGCACTTGCAAAACTAAGGGAAGAAAACCAAAAGCTAATTGATCAGCTACAAGAGGTTCAAGAAGACAAGGATGGATTAGAAAAATAGTTGAAGATTAATAGTGATGAAGAGAGTAAATTAATTGAAGAATTGAAGGGGAAACTAATAACAAAGGAAGAAGAAATTCATGAGTTAGAAATAGAAAATGTTAATTTCAAAGAAAAAGTTGAAAGGACTGTCAAGAAACAAGAGTTAAATCAAAAATACCACAAGAGCACATAATCATTGAATGAAGTTCTCAAGAGGCAGAGGTCTACATTTGATAAATCAAGGATTGGCTTTGACCTTAATGATATTACTAAATCTCCTCAAGCCAAATCTAAAGGAAATCCAAATGAAATAGGTCCATCCTTCTCACATGGATATAATGAAATAATAAGACAAGTTGGTGAACCTACAAATGAAAGAAGGACACACTCTTCCGCAAAAAACAATTTCAGAAGTCATGCAACCTCTGAATGGAATTATAAGTTCAAGTATGAACCATCCATTAATGGTTACTATTTTTCTTGTGATGGTTATGGACACAAAGATTTGAACTATGAATCTTACTTTAGAAGAAGATATGATTCTACCAAGTATATCATAAAGTGTTGGAACTGTAACAAGCCCGTGCATAAGGCCTGGGACTGTAGAAATCCTAACAAATGTCATCCATCGGGAAATGAGAAAGTATTGAAGAAAGTATGGATAAGGAAAGAACAAACTGATAATCTAGTCTAGGGGACTTTATGTGCTGGTGAGGATCCATGAAGATCCCAAATTATATTTTGAAACTCTCACAACAAAATCTTGCAATACTGAATCTCAAGGAAATATCAACAGAAATTGAAGCAATAAAATTTAAATCAAGAGAAAAGGTTAGTGAGCATTTGGCACCTATGGATGATGAGCAAAAGATGGAGGAATATACTGTCGGGACATAAATTTCTATGAATGAAATGATACTCTATTTTTAAGGTACCGAATGACTATGTACTGAATATATGAAGAGCTCCTCATAAAGTAAAAGTTCTCGAAATGGAAAGTGTGAAGACATCCCTAAGGTTATATTCAAATGTGTTCTCTTGTAAGATTAAATATAAAGATAAGTATTGGAATTAAGGATAGATTTCTTTGAAGAATATATAGCGATAGGATCGAACATAGTAGGTTTGGTACATATTTTAAAGACAGTCATTGTCACAACCTTCAAGAAATTAATTAACAAACTTGAAGTCCTTTTGAACAATGTCTGCTAATAGATTTAAAAGATTGAATGAAGAATGGTTAAGGATAGACCTGGAACATATCTTTGGATAGACTTAAAGAAGCACCTTGAGGAAAAGAACATGGGGTTTCATGTTTTCAACAATTTATCTTGCAGAGAAACCTTCTTGGAGCATTGTATTGTTAATATTTTGACAGAATGCTTATGGAAAGCACTGTTGATTTTTAGGTCAAGAATTTGAAATGCTTTGCAATATTGGAAGGGCCAGACTAGAGAACCTTTTTAAGAGAATTTTTAGACCATTAAAGGACTATTGAAATCCATTGGAAGGTTACCTTTTGAAGGGCACTCTTTGTACATCTTTGAGCACTATTCAATGGAAAGTCAATTGCACACTTGAGGATAGATCTAAAAAGTAGTTTTGAAGAATTCTATGAACTGTTATATAGCTTGTCTATGAGTCAAATTGTAATTGAGTTGAAGTGACCTAATGTAGATATTTGAAGACAAAAATTTTTGAGAACTATTAGACAAGGTTTGCAAAAGGACACAAGGATGTGAAATCTGAGCTTGAAGAAGAACAATTTGCAAATCATTGTACAAAGAACAAGGTATATATTATTGTTAAAATAATTGATCAAAGAAAGTATTTGATGAAAACAAATGTGAAGCAATGCTAAATTAATTTGAGGAGAATCAAAAGTGGCCCTTGTCCGTCAAAGAACAGAACTTGGGATATCGATCGAAACGTTCAAAACAAAAATACAACTACAGAAATTTAGCACTTAATCATCAAGGCTAGAGACATGAAGAGTAGATGATAACAAATATCGTAACTTTAGGGGGAGTAATACGACAAACCAATCATCAAGATGGAAATTCTTGGTTGAGCTTGACAAGAGGAGTTACACAGAAAAGTTGTTTTTTTCCTTTGAAGACCAAATTATTGAATTGACTTATGAAGAATGGAAGAGATATTGTTTATTTCTCTTAAATTGCACAAGATTCATCATAGATTTTAACAAACAATAGATGAATGGGAAGCTCCAACTCAGTGGGAGGAAAGTCATTTGCAACAGAAATGAAGTGCTAGACCATGACCATTAAAGACAATAAGTTCATGAGACAAAGTTCAATATTTTGACAATGAAAAGCATCAAAGAACTAGTAAAACAAATCCTAAAGATAGGGGGGCAACTTGAAGAGAATTGATGCAAGACCACTTTACAAGTCAAGGATTAGATCATAAGCCGAGGGGGAGATAGTCATTCTACAAAACGAGGAGAAAAATATAGAAGCATTATATGAACCTTTTTCATTGATGTCAAAGGGGGGGGAATCCTAGTAAAACATGAAATGTAGAAGATCAAAGTCAAGGGAAATAATGGTATATTTGTTCTTGCTCAAATTTGATCATGATGAAAAGCTCATTCTCGGGGTGAGTTAACATGATGTTTTACTAGATTTTTCCATCAATGCAAAAGGGGGAGATTGTTGGGAGAAAGTTGTAATTGATGGACCAACAAGACTGAAAGAGATTTATAGTGCAATACTTGATAAGTATGCCAAAAATTGATAGCCAATGATGATCATATTTGATGAAGTCCTTCATGATCTTAATATTGGGTGAATCTAACAAACCTAAAGAAAAACTCAATTCAGAAAAATATTTGAGTTTAGGATGTTAAGGAATGATCACTTAAAAGAATACTCTATTTATGAGAGTTCTCAATATCCTAGCAGCTTCAAAAGTGAAGGAATGAATGACAAGTACAGTAGCAGCCTTTGTGGATAGACTTGAGAAATTTTTTCGACAAGTTCATTGAGCAAAAGGAGTAATTGCAAATGCCCACTCCTGAAAGGACATACAAGCAACCTTTGAAGCATAATATATGGACCTAATTGATTGACCCAAACACCATATAAAGAATATTAAACTTACATCTAAAATAATCTTTGTTCAAGAGTTAAGAGGATAACAAGTTATACAACTTGATGAGAACTTTATACTCAAAACAAGAACTCTAGCCATAAAAACTCATATTTTTGCATAAAAAACACCCAAAAAAAACCCGAATAAAAAAGAGGTGTTACCAGTAGCACCACTTTTTTTGTGGTTAAAAATATTGAGATGGACCAAAACAATACTTATTGTTGTATACAAAAATCTTAAAATCAAGCCTTGAATTAAAAAAACTAATGCTACCAGTAGCACACTTTTTCAAAAAATGGCATTATTATATCATTTTGTCATAATTCAAAATTGTATTTATTAAATCTCTTAGTAACACTATATAAAACTTGTACTCTGTTTAACACAAATTATTTCACCACTCTTTCTACATAAAATAAAAGAATTTCTAATAATATTAATAATAATAATAAAAAAACTAAATTAAAAAACTCTTCCAAAAAGGTTTTTTTTTTTAACTTTATAAAAAATAAATGATAAAAACTTTACAAATATATCATTTAAAAAAAAATTAATTAATTATATATATATATATATATATATAATTAAAAAAAACATTTTAAATTTATTTTTTTAAATTATAAAAAAAAAACAAATTATAAAAACTAAAAAAAAAAAAAAATTAAAACACTTTAAAATTTTTAAAATAAAATAAAAAACAAAAAAAAAAACCCTAACACCTCTCCCCCCACCCCCTCTCCCTCCTCCCCTTCCCCCGCTCCCCCAACCTCCTCCCTTCCCCGTTCACCTCTCCCCTCCTCCCCTCCTCCCCCCTCCCCCTCCCCCCTCCCCCTCCCCTGTCCTACTCCTTTCCCCTCTCCCCCCCCTCCACCCCACTCTACATCCCTCATCCTCCTCCCTCTCACCTCTCCCCTTCCCCTCCCTTCCCTCCCCATGCCCCTCCCCCTACGCGCTCTCCCCCCATACCCATCCCCCTTGGCCAACCTTTGCACACACGAGGGGCAACGGCGCCGCTCGCTTGTGTGCCAAAGTACCACCCTGAGAATCGCGTTGCCGCCTTGGGAAACCCTTTGGGATCACGAGGGAGCGGCAGCACTGCCCCTCATGCACCCAAAGGGCCACCCAAGGCGGCAACATGATTCTGAGAATTGCGTCGCCCCATTGGGCGGCCCTTTAGGCGCATGAGGGAGCGGCGTCCCCGCCCCTCGTGTGCCCAAAGGGCTGCCCAAAGGTTGGCCAAGGGGGATGGGTAGGGGGAGAGCGTAGAGGGGGAGGGGAGGGAGGGGTTGGAAGGGGAGAGGGGAGAGGTAGGAGGATGGGGAAGGGGGATGGGGGTGGAGGTGATGGTAGTGGAGAAGGAGGAGGAGGGGGAGGGGGGAGGAGGGAGACGACGTGGGGGTAGATAGGTTAGGTTTTTCTTTTAAATTTAACTTTTTTAAATTTTTTTAAAAGTGTATTTTTTATGTTTTTATAATTTGTTTTCTTTATAACTTTTTTTTTTTAAGTTTTTATAAATTTTAAATGTTTTAAAAATTTTATTTTTGTTTTAATTTTTTTAGGTATTTTTTATTTGGATTTTATTTATATATATACTTTTTTAAATTTTGTTTACATTTTGTTAAAAAAATTGTTTTGAAATTGTTGTTCATAAAAATTTATAATTTTTTACTTTTTTGAAGAAAAAAATTAATATGTTTTATCATTTTGGTTTTTTCATATTTCTTTTTTTAAATTTTGTTTTTTTTACTTTGTTTTTCTAGGCCCCTTTGAGCTGTGGGGAAAATATCCGCTCCTCCCCTAAGCCCTCTTTGGGTGCCCAATGCGCCACTCCAATGGGTGGCGCAAATCTGAGGAAAATGTCAAACTTGACAAATTTTTGAGAAAATATTTTTGTAATGTTTTGACTTTAAGATTTTATTTTGAGAGAAAATATTATGTTTTTAATATGTTATTTACAAATATATGGTATACTTTTTGTTCAGTTTATGTGAATCAACATTTTATAGAAAATAATGTTAAATAGAATCATTTTTAAACATAAAATAGCTGAAAATATGTTAAATATGGTTTGTAATGTCTTTATTTTCTCTTTTTTTCACAAAATTGCCCGAAAAATGACTTATTTAAGAGAACAAATTTTTAAAAAAAAGCTTCCAAAATGTATATATTTTTCATTCTAACTAGCTTATAAATGTTAACAAAATTCAAAATGTATATGTTTTTTCATTATAAGTAGCTACTAAATGTATAGGTTTTAGTAAACTTTGAAAAAATGCCTTTGTAAATAAAAGTTATAGTTTTCTTATGACCAAGAAGTTTCAGAATCACAAAACAATGGCTCAAAATGAAAAATGGTGCTACCAGTATACACACTTTTTGAAACGGAGGTAAAAACAACTACTAAAATTGACCCCCAAAGAAACAAGAACAATGTCGGGTTCTCGTCAAGTTGTATAACTTGTTGGATCTATTATGTCGTCCACAAGAAAACCTTAAAGAATAATTGTATCTGAAAACGTTATTGAGAAGTTAGCCTTAAAAGGAAGAGAAATAATGTTTTGAAGAAGTTATTTGTGTAATTTAAAAGGACACTTAGGTCAACCCATTTTGGGGAGCAAAAGAAAGGTATAATATGAGTCCAATCGACCTCATTTGATGACTGGGTGTGGAGGATCTTTGGGGAATCTAAGGTGCATGGGTGTAGGCCTAAGGATAAAAGAGAAGGTTAGAGGAAGAGGATAAAGAGCGATGAGAAGGTCTGAGGAAGAGGATAAAAAGTTATGAGCAGAGGAAGAAATTCAAGTTGATGAACAGATCATTCTCCCACTAGTGCATCCGAGGACCTAAGGAGGAAGACCATGATGAGCTATGAATGGGGCTAATTGAGATCAAGTTTTTAAATATGATAGTATTGTTTAGTATTAAATAGTTTTGGGCATTGTGAAGCCTTTGTGACAATATGTTTTGAGTTAGAAGATCCTCCTCCATGTTTAAATCAATGACTGGGTACAGATCAAAATCACTATGGTATGCTTGTTTAAGAAGTCTAGGGTTAGTACTTCTCAGTAATCTGAGGATGCTTGTGAAGAGCCTACAAAAGGTCTAACTCATATTTAGATAACTTTATGAGTCAGTGTTATGACAAGTCAAGCATAAAGACTAGAGAACAATCAATGTAACAGACTAAGGGTAGATTTGGTGAAAACCTTTGTGTATTACTTGATTAGAGTTAAGTATAGACGTTATGATGAAGTAGCAGACTTTGAGAAGATCACTGAGAAGAATTGTGAGAATTTTATGTCACATACCTTGACTAATTCTTATAATAGACTTGTAAAACATGTATGATGTAGATCTTGTAAAGAGCAGACTTGTGATATGTGTTGAGCAACAGACCTTGAAGAAGATACAGTCATTAGCAAATGAATTGAATAGAGATTGTGACAGTAGGAGTGCCTTGAATCCTAGACATCGAAAGACTCAATGGCATATAACTAATGAGACTATGCATGACAGAATATTGGTAGAAGAAGTGTATGTTGAAGTACAATTCAGCAGTTGGTTTAGCAGTTTTGACAGAGATTTATTTTTGGGAATGACCTAGAATTATGGTTGAAAAAAGAGTTGAATTGAGAAGAGATTGAAGCTAATAGGTTGAAAAAATTTGTCATTACCATCATTAGTTAAACAATGTCTAGAAGTTGAATATTTTTCCAAGGAGGTTGAAGCCTTCTCCCAGTCAGGGGAAAAGCAAGGGAAGCTGGGGCTTCAATCTCAGTTGGTGTTCAAACTTGTGAGAGGTTGGAGCCTCTCTCCATTGAATTGATTGGCATGAGTTGGAGCATGTGTTCAAGAGGTTGTAACCTTCTTGTTGGAGTAGGAGATCTATGGGGTTGGAGCCTCCTTTGAGTTGGTGCTCATAATGTATGGAGATTGGAGTCTCCTCATATTTATGTAAAAAATATGGTTTTATCAATATTTTGTTATTGAGTTTCCATATACATATTATGCACAACTTTTGTGTTTGTTTATGAGTCCTTATTGGTGTTGATCTACATACAATTAATTATGAATGGTTTTAATGTATGAATAAGTTTGAAGTATCTTTGAATTGAAAGAAAAAGTAATTAAAGTGCAGGACATTAATTCACCCCCCCCCCCTCTCAGTGTTCCTGGTGTGTTCAACACCTCATGGGAGTCTTGGATTCTCATATTTTGCATATGTATCCTTCTTCCGTCCAAGTATTTTTAGGAGCATGAAAGTGATAATGACAAGAAAGGTCCAACTCCCTCCTTCTCTAAAATACATGGGGCCCTCATTGTTATAACTAAGTGATGTACACCAACTCACTCTCTTTATACCAAGTAGATCATATTGTGAGATAATAGTTGTGTGCCTGAATGGGATGACATCCAAAATGATGTGGTATACACCATTAACTAAGATAAAATAGTATAAATATTACTTGGTTAATATTTCAAACTTCCGTTGCTCCACCCAACACCTACCCTTAATTTCATACGAAAACAATGTTGGAATCATAAGGAAATTTCATTTTTTGAAGTATTTTGCAACCTTCCTACTCAGGGTAGTATGGATGTAATATCCTATTATTGAGTTGGTGTTTTATTTCCATATCCAAGTGTTTTAACCCAGATTTACTTTTAAGTTGTCCTCTGCACTTTTCGAGCCAGTTTGGGCTCATTTTTGGACCTATTCTATTGCAAACAACTTCTTGTTCATGTCTATTCTTGTTTTCTAAAATTTCTATGCATATTAAAAGATGTGGTTGTAGTTGTTAGGTGTTATTTTGACTCAATTTTAATGAGAAACTTCATGAAAAATTCACTAATTAAGTTGTTCTATACTCTAGTGGATCCCAAGAGCCAATGTAATTCATTTTTCCAAGCCTATAAGGGAGAAAACATTTTGTTTTTCCCTCTTATTATTTTGTTGGTCCAAAAAGAAATGAAGCTAATCTTTCACATCCACCACACACATTCACATATCCCACCATTTCAATCCATCAATGAGTTGAGGGAGGAGAATACTCGAGTTGGGTGATCCTAAGAGGGATTGTGTGCAAATACTTCATTTATCCTCCTTCTTCATTTTAGTTCCTCAAACATAGGACCATACAAGGTGTGGGTAGTCTCTACCTCATGCAGAGCTACCAAATGGGTTGTCACTGGCTCAACCACTAGATAGGTGGAATTTTCCTTAGGTGATGGATTTTTCTTATAACAATATTGTGTAACTCATAGTTATCTTAGAACAATGATGTTTTTCGGGTTCATTGTACTATCATGTGAGAACCATGTAGACTGAGATACCCTCTCATCAACTTCAACTATTATCACCTTAAAATGATGGAGTAGTTTCTAACATCCTTGTATACTACCTAAAAGTTGTAGGTGGTGTGGACCTCTAGGTGTGCATTCATCACTATTACCAACATAGATCCATCTTAAAGGGGATCTACCAAGCGCTGAGAGGGATCAAATCTCTCGAAGTGCAAACCCCTTTTCAGAGTGCAAATGTTGAAGAAGCATTTTAATTTATCTAATTTGTGTATTTTTTTATATATATGCCATTTTAAATGTTTTAAATAGCTCGACATGTTATTTTTTATAATATTTTATTATTTTTTTTTAAATGACATGTGTCAACTCCAGGATGAGCAAGGAAGGAGTTACACATCTCCCATTAATGGGCTATAGAATGCGTCTCTTCGACGCAATCAAATCTTTAATTTGACCAACAATTCAATGAAATTTCACATTAAAGATCACCATATTCTTTGTTTGTTTATGCATGGTAGAGCTCACTATTCCATGATAACATTTGACATGATGTTTGGTCAAGAATCAACATCAACTAGGTAGTGCTACTTTGTTAATAAACTTCATTGAAACATAAGAGAGTGGATATTTAGGTTTAGGTTTGCACCCAATCACCACATATACCTCATTTTGTTCTTATAGGTAAGCTATATTAGTGACCAAAGATTTTGTTGTTTGCTTGTTGGTTGGATAAAAATCATTGATAGTGAGAGTTTTATTTAGATTTTTTATTTTTCAAGAGAACAAAAGAAATCCAGAATTTATATCAAAGGAACAATTCAACATTCAGTCCAATATGAAAATCTTGGATGCAATTGGGGTTGCCCAAGAATGCTTGCATTCAATAAAAACTAAGAAATTGAAAGCTCTGATTTTAAAAATGGATCTAGTAAAATCTTATGACAGCATTGACTGGGTTTTTCTACGGCTATTACCTATTCAAATTAGACTACCACCGGAAGTCACTGATTGGATCATGTCTTCTATTACTTATGTTAGGTTTGTTGTTCTTATTAATGCTTCCCCTTAAAAAAAAATCAAGAGGGCTTAGATAGGGCTTCCCATTGTCTTCATTACTTTTTATGTTGGTAATTGAAGGCCTCGACAGACTCACTCAGAAGGATAAAAGGTAACAAAAAAAATTATTGGTGTTAAGGTTTCCTCCATACATTACATTACACATTTATTATATGTGGATGATGTTCTTATATTTGGTATTGGGTTAGTTGAGGAATGGAGCACTTATAATGAAATTATTAATTTATTTTGTACTACTACAGGGATGGAGGTAAGTTTACAAAAATCATGTTTCCTATATAATGTTGTCAAGGATGATGTTGTAGCTCAAGTATTAAATCTATTTCCTTATAAAATTTAGCCCATTGAAAATGGGTTTAAGTACTTGGAATATTATCTAAAACCAAATTGTTAGTATTCAAAGGATTGGATGTGGTTACTAAGGAAGGTGGAAAAAGGATAAATTTTTGATGTTATAAATGGATTTCATTGGGAAGAAGATTAATTTTAGTAAAGGTAGTTATTAAAAGTATTCATGTATATTGGATGTCACTGACCAACATTCATATGTCCATTCTTCATAGTATAAGGAAGAAAATGATGCATCTTTTATGGTCTAGGAATGTGGATAAGGGAAAGTTTCATTTGGTGCATTGGGAAAAAAAATATGCCAAAATATTTGGGAGTATGGGGGATTAAAAATCTCTTATGGTTTAGCCTGGCACTAAGTCTTAAGAATCTGTGGAGAGTATTTTTTGGTATAGGTCTTTGGAGTGATGTTTTAAGAGATAAATATTTAAGGAATTGTTCTGTGGTAGAGTGGGTTCGTAAGAAAAGAAAAAAACAGTTTCATTGGCTTCAATATATGGTGTGGATTTACCAGGTCTTTTCCTTGGTTGGGCTCATGGATTCCATGGAAAATTGGAAATGGAGCTAAAGTGACCCTAGGGATCGTTCCTTTCATAGGGGGAGATAAATTTTATAAACTTTATTTTACTCTAATATCCTTTTTATTATATTTTGACATTACCAGGATTTCTCATATAAAAAATCCTAATTTCGGTATATCTGCATCTCCATACTAGTTATATGTCTCAGACTTGGGACTTAAAGGAGATCTTACTATTGAATGGGCTACTTTTGTCACAGGTCTAATCCATCTTGGAATCATACTCAAGGATGAGGAATACATTTTGATCTGGTTGTAGAATAATAAAAAATGGTCATGTTAATGTGAAAGATGCTTATGAAACCATCATTGTTTCATCCATTACAATTGAAGATAAATGGTGGTATAAGAAGTTGTGGAGATGGGCTAGACACAACCAAAGAGATACCAGAGAATGTTGTTCTACTGAACCCACGGTGTATCCAAGCGAAGGCCTTCGTTCTGAGCTAGGGTTCCCCTTGTCCCTCTATGAGGGCTGCTCCACGGATGGATTATCCTTTGGATTCGAGTCCAGAGGATCGTCGACGATGTTTAAATGAATATTTTTTAGCATTGATGGCCTCCACGCCCTCCCTACCTCCTCCAGCTTCAAATTCCAATGATGCAAGCTTCATCAAGCGAGCAATCGCGCCCTGAATCTAGATCATGTCCACAGCTTCAAGGTTGAAAGCTCTTTCCTTGAGTGAGAGAGGCTTGATAGGTCAGTTTACTGGAATTTTTCCTTCACCAAAAATAATGGATGCATGGCTCAACAAGAACTGGATTCCCCTTATCTCTGGGGGTCTGCAGCATTGCTTCTATGGAAAGGGGTTTCTTACCTTCCTTTTTGAAAACAAAGTGGACAGAGATCTAATCTTTAGGAGTGGCCCTTACTTCATGGGTCCTTGTGGTCTCTACCTAAATCGTTGGAGCTTATATTTTGATCTAGATAAATACGTACCATCAGTGGTCTCGGTTTGGGTTCTCCTCCCCCACCTCTCATTGCATTGTTGGAATGACGAAACCATGCAAGCAATCGGAAAATCTATCAGAAAACACATCGACAAGCGGAGACAAAGGGACCTTTGTTTTCTTGTGCAAGGATCTGTGTAGAAGTAGATCTGGAAAAAGGCTTGCTAGAAGTTGTAATTATAAATATGGATGGATGGGAGCACATGCAAAAATTATATTACAAATAGCTTCCCTTTAAGTGTAAGAAGTGTCATGAATACGGTCACTTTGTCAAAAATTGTCAAAAAGCAGCTCCAGAAGCCCCAGACAAGAACCAAGAGGAAGGATGGCAGCAAGCAAAAAGAGGAAGGAAATTGCCTCCACCGGTGCCTTCAACAAATGGGACACAATCCAAGAAAAACAAGGACAAAACTCAAGAAGGAAAAGAAGACTCAACCAGCAATCAATTTCAAGATTTACCAATGGAAGAAGGAGAAATACCAACATTGGAAAACATTCCAGTGGAAACAAAAGTGGAAGAAGTACCCTCCTTCACTAGTATTACCCCTTCTTCTCCCATAGAGGAAAGGATTTCTTCTGCTCTAGATGGTTCCACAACTCCTGGAGGCTCTTGGGATGATATGGAAAAACACACCAAAGTTGTACTGCAGAATTTTTCCCCAGAAAACTCACCTTCACATGAAACCCTAGATTTGCAGGATGTAGTTCCGCCTACGAACACCAGAGGAAGAAATTCGCAAAGGTAACATAGAGAGAAGGAAGCAGAAAGAGAAATGGAATTGGGAAGACATAGAAGACTTGAGGAAACAAAACTTCTCCAGAATGTCAAAAATCGAGGAGGGGCAAAATTGGACAGCAGATCCCGAGTAGGATCCCAATTGAACAAGAAATAATGAAATCCGTCTCTTGGAATTGCAGGGGTTTTGGCGGCTCGAGTAAGGTTGAAGCAATCAAATAAATGATTAAATCCGAGAGACCAGACTTGTTGCTACTCCAAGAGACAAAAATGCAGGACGTGACACTCTCACACCTTTTCTAGAAAGATTGCCATGGTAAATCCATAAGCTCAAGAGGAGCTTCAGGGGGTATTGCCATCTTATTTTCTAGCAAAGTCTTGATGAATTCAATTAGGGAAATCCAGTGACTGACTCCTAACTGAAATTTGGGAAAAGGATAACACTAATTCACTCTTCATCTGTAATGTTTATGGACCAACACATTACAGGGACAGGACAATTTTTTGGGAAGATATATCTAAGTTAAAAGAGGACCTGCATGTAAAAGACCTAATCATTGCAGGGGATTTCAATGCTACCAAGTCGCAGCAGGAAAAAAGTGGAGGAACTAAGTTCAAGGATCGCTTTGGTGAAAAGATGGAGGACCTAATTTCATATATGGACCTGCTGTATATTCCTATGAAGAATGGGAAGTATACCTGGAGCAACAGAAGAATTGGAATAGGTCATATTGCGGCTAGGTTGGACAGATTTTTTTTAAGTTCTACATTCCTTCAAAAAGATATGCTTCTCGCCTCTCATGCCCTTCCTTCTGCAGTTTCTGATGACATTCCCATAACCTTGATCCTTTCTTCTTCGGTTAACCTTGGGCCCATTCCCTTTCGTTTCAATCCGATATGGCTGCAAGATGGAAAAATTCTCGAACTTATTCAAAACACTTGGAACATCCGTTGTTGTGGGTCGCCCAACTACATTTGGGAGACCAAACTTAGATTTGTGCACTTTTCTCTTAAGAGTTGGGCCAAAACTGCTTTTAAAAATCTTGGCCATCTCAAGATAAAATTTCAATCTGATTTAGCTGCTCTACACTCTAGTATTAATCATGATGAAGTGACTCCCTTCTCGTTGAGCCAGAAAAAGGAACTGAACTTGAATATTTTAAATGCTTCCAGGAATGAGGAATAAGTGTGGAGACTAAAGTCTAGACATATGTGGTTAAAAGGGGGGAGATATCAACATTGAGTACTTTCACAAGCAAACCAAGGCCCGGCTTAGTCATAATACTATCAAGGAGTTGAAAGACCAAAATGGGAGCAAGATCTCCAGTCATGAGGAGTTGAAGACCCACGCTTTCACTCACTTCTGCGACCTCTACACCAACAACGATGAGGATGAATCAGAATCACAAGCCGACCTCCTCTCTGGTATTCCTTTGCTCATATATGATATTGAAAATAGGGAAGTAGCAAAGCCAATCTTGGAATTTGAGATCAAAAATGCAATTTGCTCCCTTCATGCTGACAAAGCACCCGACCCAAACGGGTTCACCATCAATTTCTACAGAGTAGCATGGGAAATCATAAAAGAGGACTTGAAAAGAATGCTCAACTGGACCTTAAAAAAGATAAAATCGGTGGGGCCACTAACTCATCCTTTCTGGCCCTAATCCCAAAAGAAAAGAAACCTCTCTTGCTTGACCGTTTTAGGCCAATTTCTATTTGCAACACTTCCTACAAGATCCTTTCGAAAATCCTCGCAACCAGAACGAAAAGAATCATGAAATGCCTCATCTCATATTCTCAAGGAGGTTTTATTGCATGACGTCAGATTCTCAACAATATCATCATAGTCCAGGAAGCTATCCACTCCATCATGGAAAAAAAGTAACAAGGTATGGCTATAAAACTGGACATGGCTAATGCTTTCGATAGAGTAAATCACTTTTTTCTCTTTCAAGTCATGATCAAATTTGGTTTCTAAAAAGTATTTGTTAGATGGGTTAAATCCTACATTAGCAACCCTTGGATTGCTCCTTTAGTGAATGGCAAGCCCACTAATTTTTTCCAAGCCTCTATGGGACTTCAGTAAGGTTGTCCCATGTCCCCTTTCCTTTACCTTTTGATGGCAGATTCAATGAGTAGGAAGCTTCAACATCTGCAAGAGTCTAGTGAATTAAAAGGATTGAATATTGTTAGAGGAGTCAAAGTCGTCAATCATGCTCAGTTCGTCAATGACACCATTCTGCTTGGTGGTGCTTCCATCATCATTGCTGAGAGATTCAACCGTGCATTGTCCACCTTTCTAAAAGCATCAGGCGGTAAATTGAATTCTTCCAAGTCAAAAGTTTATAGATGGAATTTCCCTCCAGGTATTTTGGCAAGGATAAAAAGAACTCTTAGCTTTGAAGGATATGCATCATGGAACTCTTTCAACTAACTTGGGGTCCCAATTTTCAAAGGGAATAAAAGGGTCACTGACTGGAAATGGTTGGTTGACAAGATCAAAAAGACATCTCCTCTTGGGGTCTAGGTTGCTCAACCCGGCCGGTAAAATTGTCCTTATCAACTCCATTCTTTCATCCTACCCCATCTATGCTTGTTCGATCTCCCTAGCTCCCAAAACAGTGATGAAAGAAGTTGAGAGAGAATTCAAAAAAAAAAATTGTGGCAAGGAGGGAAATCCAATAACTCAAAAAAATTCCACTTAGTGAATCGGGAAACATTTTGCAGGCCAAAAATCTATGGATGTGCTGGGGTAAGATATCTAAGTATTATGAATCTAGATTTAGGAGCCAAAATTCTTTGGAGAGTAGTCTCTAGATAAAAATCTTGGTGGAAGGAGATCCTTCACAAAAAATATATGAATGGAGGTAGAAGAAGGTGCGTGGAAGAGATCGACCAGGATAGAAGCGTCACCCCAATCTGGGACCTATGCAAGAGGGAAGCGTTCATCATCCAAGATCACCTCTACTGGATTCATGGAAGTGGAAAACAAATTAATATTTGGCATGACAACATTGGTTCAACCTCCCCTGCCAAATTCTTGGAGGATTTATCATAATTAAAGCATTAGATGGCTCAATCAAACATATTCACCTTATATGATCTGTCATCCTGGACAAACCGAGGAAGATGGGCCGGATGGATTGATTTGGAGATCCCAGACCACCTCATTCCAGTTTTCAATGCCTTCCTCTCCTTACTTCATGGCTCGACTCCTGTACATCGAAATTTGAATGATAGAAGAGGCTGGGGAAATTTGGGTATCATGTACTCTGTAAAGGAAGGATACCACGTGGTGGATGGCTCCAACAATAACAGGAACAAGGATAAAAAAATGGAACAAAATATGGGGTAAGGATGGGCTACCAAAAATCAACATCTTCAATTAGACTCTAGATCATCGCAAAACGCTAAATGCGGAGAATGTGAGGAAAAGAGGAATGGAAGGACCCACCAGATGTATTCTTTTCAAAGATTCTGAAGAATCAATTGAGTATATATTTCTAGAGTGTAAATTATCCCAAGAGTTTTGGCATCGAGCTTATTAGGATCTGCATTTCGGTCAGACCCTTCCAACTAATTGAAATGATCTTTTTTCCTGCTGGAAATATTATTACCATGGAACATTCTTCAGCAAACCTGATTTCAAAAGAGCTTGGGAAGCTCTCCCAAAATTCATCTGCTGGAAGATTTGGACAACTAGGAATAAGGAAATATTTGAAGAAAAAGGAACCTCCCTGGTAAAATTCCTTGCCTCTGCAAAGGTCCTCTGGGTGGAATCCTTATCCACAAGGGGTATGAATAACATCAATAAGGAACCTCTGACTGCAAAGGAAAAATTTTGGGTTTCCAAATTTATGTTCCCACCTTCCTCTATTTTCTTAGCCTAGCCCCCCAAGAGACCCATTTCTCATAACTAGCATATCAGAATGAGCTCTGAAGAATTCCAAATCTAGAAGAAGAAAATTGGCTACAATTCGTTGTTCTTTGATGGTGCCTCGAAAGGAAATCCAGGGTTGGCAGGTGCAGGTGGAGTCTTCTTTGACACTGAGGGAAAAAACCTGAACGATTATGCATGGGGAATTGGAAGGAGGACTAATAATGATGTTGAATGTCTAGCTTTAATAAAAGGATTGGAACTAGCAAGGAAAGAAGGCATTGAGGACTTGGTGGTCCTCGGCAATTCATTGATGGTCGTAAGGGAATAAAAAATCTGGTGAAGAACCGTAAGAATCCTGTCACTAAGCTTCACCAACTTCTAAAATACGTTGTTAATGAATATAAAGCTATCAACTTCCTTCATCTAATGAGATCTAATAACCAGCATGCGAATGTAATGGAAAACATAGGAGTTGGTATTGATTGTGGATTCTTAGTTTGCAATCAAATGATTTATGGGAAGACCTGGGTCCCTTATGCCTGCACATTTTTCCTATGTTGGTAAGACACCAAAGGTTTTCTTGCATCAAGAAGTGGTTAATATTCTTGGTTTGGAAAGAACATATCACCATATTTTTTCACTCTTCATATACGGGTTATAACCGCAACAAATATTTGGGAAAAACTCCATCCCTTCTTCGTGTCACTTCAGCTGATCGGGAGCAGCTCACACGCATGAGCCACATGGCCTCCATGCAGAATATGAATGTGGTGGAAGCTCAAGGTAAAAATGGTTTAAATGCAGGATGGGGTGCTTCAACCTCTGTTGCGTGAACCTGGTCCAGAAGCACAAGCATGGAAGAAGAGCGGAAGTTTTAGGTGTTGAAATGGGTGATTTAGTATCCCCTACCTCCGTTCCGGGCCCTTTCTCGATGCAGTGCATGTGTTGCAGGAAGCCTTTGACATCCATTGGGGGAATTGCAAATGTGGGAAACGGGTGAAAAGATGAAGTTGGGAAACAATTTTGACTTGTTTTTTACAAACAAAACTGCTAAATTTTATGTTTTTCAACTTCGACCTCTTCAAACCCATATCTCCCTTGGGAATTTCAACTTGAAGTAAACAAAAAGGTTTTAGAGAATTGAATTAGCTTTCTACTCGTATTTTCTTTAAATTTTTTTATGGACATATTGTGGGACAAATTTGTTGTCAACATATGGCATATACTTGAAAATTTTAGGTATAGATAATGAGTGATCTGTGTTGATGACGATTTTTTGATAGATGGTTATTCATTTTAGGGAAAAAAATTGTAGGCTCATAATCTACACACACTACACTGGATCCTGGACTATATTTTGAGTTTTTTAAGACTTGGGAACTATTTTTTATTATTTATCAAAACAATGTATGTTCATAAAATGGTGCATTATCGACACATGTTTTTGTCTTCACATTTTCTTTCAAATGTGACTCTTATTGCAAAAACTAAAAGTACCCTTTTGAAGAGGACGATCCAATTATGATCTCTATGAAATTTCAATTTTTTTGGTGTTGTCTTTGTTATGATATTGAATTTTCATTTCGGGTGATTTTCAAAGTAATAAAATTCTTAAGGGATAAGGTTTAGAAAAAAATTATTAATAAATAGTAATTCAAATCGAAATGAAAAAATTATTATATCATTGGAAACTAGATTCATAGATGAATCCATTGCTACCAAGTCCAACAAATAATACTTAAAATTTGCAGGGGTTCGGGCTTGCTGAAGTTGCAGGTTCCAGAAAGATGCCTCATATTTTTGCAGGTTTTGTTGACCATAAACTCTCAGTCGAAAAAATATCTTCCAAACTCTCAACCGAGAGTTTAGTTCAAACTATCATCCGAGAGTTTTTTTAAAAATACAGCACGACGATTGGTTCAGACTCTCGACCTAGAGTTTTTTTAAACTCTCGGCCTAGAGTTTTTTAAACTCTCGGCCTAGAGTTTGAGGTTGACTTATTTTTGCTTGATCATCCGCCCGCGCTCTGTTTTTTTCACTTCGTTTGTCACAAAAGTGTTTCCCAAGTTCACAATTTCACCCAAACATAAAGTTGGTCTTTGCGAATGAATATGGCCAGACCATGGTAGAAAAAGGCTCGGATAATATTCCTCATGCTCTTCACGATTTGACAGTCTTTCGGATGAGTTTCAAAGTTACATGAAGGATATGGATAACCAAATCCACATGCTTCGTGGGGAAAATTTTGAGTTCAAGAGGGAAATCTCTCACCTTTACTCACTTGTTCAAGCAACGCACTTAGAGGTCCGGAGTAGCAACAGTAAAATCAATGGGCAGGTTGCTAGCCTGGAAGAAACCTTTGACAAGGGTTGTCCCTGTTCTGTCATCTTGGATGCTAAAATTCTTGCAATTTATAGTAGTATCAGAATTGTGGAAGCAAATATTGACAGCATGAGAGCAGAAATCAGACAATGCATTATGGAGTTGAATGAAGGCATTGGAGGTTTGGCCAGAGGAAACGAAGGGATCCATGCTGGCACTCCTCATCAGTAGTCCGAGCTCCGTTTCCAACGTCTACACCTCAGCCCTGGTTCTGGATTTTCCTAGTTCTTTATGAGAAATTTTGTTTTACTATATGATGTTTGAGAAGCATAGTTTAGATTTTTTTTGGATTTGCATATAGCAGCAATAGAGAAAATCTCTCTCAGGACAGATGCCATTTCTTTTTTACAATGTTTTGCTTTTATATTCTGCTTCTAGAGAAGTTTGTAAGGAGCTTCAACCTCCATCGACTAGGGAAATATCACGACAAGTACAGATTGGTACAAGATGAACAAGGTGTCATGGTAGTTATCCTTCTTTGGGAACTGTCTCTCTGCTCAGAACTATGTAGCCCCTGTTTTACTTTTTATATAAAATCTTCTTACCCGTTTCTATAAATAAAAAAATTTGTGGAGATGGAGTTTTCCGTTAAAATTAAAATGTTTCTCTTGGATTTTTTTGGAGAAACGTATCCTAACTTGGGATAATTTAAACAAAATAAGTATTAGTGGACCAAATATTTGTATCTTATGCAAAAGTGCTGAAGAATCTATTGATCACTTGTTTGTGGACTATGTTTTTTATAAAAATGTTTGGTCAGAGGTTCTTGATGGGATTCAAATTAATAGAATATGGCCTCTTACATATTTAGAGAGGAATTTGGTACATTGGATAAAATTTTGTCCTCAATTTAAAATTCTGCCATTTTTTGTAATGTGGGGTATATGGAAAGCTAGAAATGCTTTGGTTTTTGAAAACTTTTCTCAAAATGTTTCTATGGTGGGCCTAAAAAATTTTGGGATATTTTAGGGAATTCTACAAATAACCGAAACCAGAATTATCTCGAATTCTTCAATATACAAAAATTGTGGATGGGATTCCTTGTGGCTATTTCGATGGTGCATCAAAAAATGAATTATGTGGTGGAGGCATGGTTATAAAACTCTCTGAAGAAAATTATTGTATGCTCTAGATGGGTTGTGGATAAGGCCCCAACTCTAGAGCTGAGTTATTAGCTCTCTAGGGATTATTAACGTTTGCTTTTGACAGAGGATATATGTCTCTATAGGTTTGTGGATTGGGATGGCTTGGCTCTCATCACCACTACTCCTAATTAGTCATACTTAACACACTTTACATTGATGTTTAGATTGATACCATGTGTAAGGACCTCTCTAGGTCCTTGGGTTTGTTAAAATATGGTAAACAATTATCATTCATTTACTACCCATTCATCTAACTATTAATTAAATTCTTATTTCATGAACCCTTAATGATTAAAACCAAATATATTTGATTGCATTGGGTATAGACCATCGTGCAAGAAGACATCATACAATCATCTCCCTTGAATTATCAACGCTCAGAACAATATAGAGGATGATGTCTATACAATGAAGTGACTTTAGAATTTCTAGGTCACTACTTTCGTTCTCATTAATTCCTTGTGTAATATGGGTTGGATCCAAATAGGGTGAATCCCACATATAGGATCCTCTTCCTTTTGTACCACTCTCCCTATCACTAACACTCTTATGGTAATTAGGTGTCATTTAAAACATTTTATCCCTAGCCTAATTTGATTTAGCTTCGCTTCACCTTGTCACAATTGTTTACCTATTGATATCATTATTACTTTCAAACCTTTTAGTCCTTACTAATTTACATGAATAATCCTCATATTGGATTCCTCCCGTAACACTCTTTAAGAAGTATCTTCATAATTTTAATGTTTACATTAGTTCATACATATCACTTGCAATACTACTAATTTTTCCAACAATGCAATCACTCATGTGTCCCATGAATCCCGAACTACTATCTCTACATAGGTACTTCGTACAACCATATGATCGACATTCATAACTTAGGGTATCCTTATAAGATGAATGGAACCTTTAGATAATGTAATATTTCATATACTCACTTGACACACATGACTAGTCATGAGACAAGCATATTAATCCATAATTAATCTCATCATATTATAAACTAGGACTGTCTTAAGGAGATTACTACATCATCTATTGAATCTCTCATTACCAATTAATTTTAACATGTTCACTGGTTAATTAGTTAATCCACATGTTCCCTTCCTCATTACTCGGGGTAATTGCTACACTAGACATGACTAAACCCCCCTTCCTTCCTCAATTTCTAGACACCCTACATGTAATTTCCCTATTTCATTACCATTCTTAACTTAGTTATCGGAAAGACACGTCTGGTTTTATGATTTACTTTTCCTTATCTCTTTATGAAGTTCTTATATGTAAGGTACAACTTATTAGTCTAACCATCAATAAGAATCTTATCTCCTCATTTAAGCATTTGTTACTCATAGCCAATAAATTTACATGTATATTTTTTTATTTTTTTACTCCAACTTGATAACAACTGCACATATGTCACCCTTCTAGACATTGACATACAATAATTTCCTTGGTTTTGGAACACATGAATAACTATTTATGGATCATCTTCTCCTATCTAAGGCACACCTGTCCTTCTGAACAATAATTTTCAAAACACAAACATAACTTAGAATTGGCTTCCTTCATGGATCCATGACTGCAATCTAGAATTACTGTCATGCGATTATTAATCACAAGATTGCTTGTCCTTAGTAATTTATTCTCAATCTTGAGCTTTAGACACATGCAACATTGACCACTTATGGCCTCCAACGCCTTCATTGCACCTATCTAGATCTTTTGGTTCCTTCCAATTATTACAAATTACCATTATCGATAGAATGAACATCCTCCTTGTTCATAGTTAGCTTCAACAACCTATTAATATCACTCATTATGACACACTAAGTCTCAATGCCGTGAGTCATGGGTAAGAGACTATGGCTCAAGAGAAAGGTAGGTATCACATTGTCCTCATGGCTTAGGTCTAGTTTTCTATGACCACATCTACCACGGGATCGCATTTGTCATGACTCGTCTCCTAACCTTGTAACTGTTTTCAGTTATCTTATGGTTACCCTATAAAATTGAATTAGATTCCCTTTAACCTATGATTTAAACATTAATTTATATTAATATAATATATAATCCATTTATATTTAAATCAAAATCAAAATACACAATTTTTATTAATATATATATATATATATATTAATAAAATAAGATTATTAAATTTAATCATCAAAATGTAAATTTATTATTATTATTATTATTTAAAGCATAACGTAAAAAAACTACATTTAAACCTAATAATAAACTTAAATGATTTAATTAATATATATATATATATATATATATATATATATAACAAAACACAATCAATAATTTCAATTAATACATTTATTATACATTTTATAATTAATAAAATATGTGAATTATCCTACCCTATCCTTATCTCCACCATATACCCTAACCTAACCTACCATAAAGAGGTCGATCCATATTAACATCCTCGGGCATATATCAATGCAATTCATTCTTAACCCAAACCGATGGCTTCATAAATTAACACCGTAATAAGCATACCTCTAGAGGATCATGCCACCGTGGCCTCATTCCATGATGCATCAAAGATGAAGGTGGGCCTCTATGCACAATTTCAATGGCTCAAATTGCTCCACAATTTCAATGAATACAAGGTTCCCGGGCATGCCATCTTGAATCCCCAACATAATATCTTCTAGCATAGCATTGATAACAAAACTCTCCACGTGGCCTCCGCTCACCATGACAGAATAGTCCACCTCAAATGCAACCTTATGCCTAAAACCTAATCCTATATGGCTCACATGGAGGACACGCAGCCTCCCCAGGTTGTCCACCGCTATGCACGAGAATGAAACCCTAAAAGAGTCAAATCCAAAGACTTCTCGTCATTTCCTCACCCGGTTTCTAGCAGAATCGGCTCTGCAATACAGCCACGGTGAGCGAGTTTTACAACCACAACTCCGCCATGACCAACGTGCTCTGCAATGGAAACCAGTCCAGGTATAACCTAAATCCTCTACAACGATGATCTTAGTTAGTTTTAGTGCATAGGGTGTTTTTTTTTCTCATGATTTGGAGTGGCAGTTGTTGGGCGCCCTCGCCTCTTCTCCTATCTTCCCCCTATGTGGCTCTTCTCTGCGGTTTCTCTCCCAGGATGGTCGGCTCCGTCATCTTGAGTGCTAACCTTGTTGCACCCCCTCCTCTCCTTATTCCTACAGTGTGAGGTGTCCTGGGCGTGGAGCACGTATGGAAACATTGGAATATTTGGGGCACAGATCCAGCCCGCCCATCTTCCAACGCAGGTCTCTCCCTCTCTCACGCGCGCAGGTCGATGGCTCTCCATGGCTTCTCTTTCTCGGCGCAGTGCCGCTAGTCCTACTCCTTTTGCGCCAGTCCTCCCTTCTCTATACACGCTGCACACCAGTGGTTTGCGGCTCTCTCTTCTACGCACAAATCCCATGGGCCTCCCCGGGCCTCCCTCCCTCTGTGTAAACCCATGCCATCACTCCTATCTACACCGTCACATTTTGCAAGCCCCTGGAGTGGTGGCTATCCAACCCGCCCTCCTCAACGTCGACGACCTTCCCCTCCATGCGTGAACTGGCCAGCTGCCTTCACCTCTGCGCACAGACCACCGGTGGCTCCATGCCTGGTGGCTCTCTCTCACTCTCTCTACCATTGTCTCTCCTCTCGCACAGTTCAGGCCCTCCCTTCACACACAGAGAGTGGCTCTCCTCTCACGCCCAAACCCAATGTCTCACTTGCACAGCCCGCAACCTCCTCCTCTGCACAGATCAGGTCACAGTGATACATTTTGTCAGGCATTGCTAATATTCTTCAACAGTACGGAGCTATTACAGGATACCCTTGTTTCGACCACGACTTGCAAAACAATTTTGATTCAAACCATTTGAGGTTTGCAATGTCTAAGCCAATAGAAGGGGTTTTTGCTCTTTTTTTTTGTTTTTTTTAAAGCCATTTTACAATTTTCCTTTATTTTTTTATATAGAAAAAAAAATTAACTTTTACGTTGTTTCTTCCTTTATTTATTTTGCGTTAGTAAAGAATAATTCACCCAAAGTATTTTAGGAATAGAAATTTAGTTTGTTTATAATCTTGCATTTACATATTCATGTAATAATGATGCAATTACTTTATATACAAATACAAATACAAATTCCTAACTCTCCTCCCCATTTTATGTAGGTCTAGGGCTTTCCTACAAGTTGCGGACAACCGCTTTTGTACAATATAGTGATCCCTCTGGTTCCAGTTTTGGAACCATGGCTCTGATACCATGTGTAGGACCATGTCCTAGTCTTTCTAGGTTTATCAATAAAACTACTCATTTTTCTTTGTTTACATACTGTGTCAAATTTTTGTTTATGTTTTGTGGTTTATGTTTAAATTTCATGCCTGTAAAAACAGGGTTTTACATGCTGACAATATAATGTTTTTCTTTTCTAATTTCTAGTTTTATTTTCTAACAATACATGTGCAACAATATATATATTTACGCATGTATTTCACATAAATATCTTTAGAAAAACTAGCATAAACAAAGATTACAGAGTTAGAAATGGGTCATTATACCTGTAGGAAAAATACCTGTAAGTATCTAGTAGATCTCTTTGCTTCTCATTTTCCCTGATGTATATCCTGCAACCAAAAGCCTTCCCAAACCCTTGAAACTCAACCAACCAGACAATGTGGTATGCCACCCTTCCAACTAGCGAGGTATCGCCAACCACCCAGCTCCAAAGGTACCCCTTTGGACCCCCGAGCCCAAACCGAGTACAACCCAACCAGTTCTATCCCACTGCAATTTATTCAACAAGAACCCCCTTCTCCTTGCTCTGTAATTTTCTTCTATCTCTGCCCAAAATTCGCCAAAACATGCTAAGGTGAAGATGCCCCCAAATTCCCCTCTCTTCTCGACCTTATTCTTCCTTCCATTGTTGACTCTGCCCTCTCCCTTACTACCCCTTCCCCATCATAAATGTTTTAGCCCCCAAGTCAGTCATCGAGCCCTTAACCCTTGACTCAAACATTAAATTCCATTATTTTAATATTCTTTCCTTAATTCAAAATATAATATTTATTTAATCAAAAAGTTATTTATGATAGTTTAAGTTTTGGGTCGATTTTCTCACTAACCGTAAGTGTTTTACACTTACACATTTCACCTTATTAATTATGATTCAACCTCGGTGACCTCATAATTAAATGTTTCTTAATTGTTTTATAATTATTTTATCATTTTTTTATGAACAATTCCAAAATGTATACCCAACACTTGTTCATCAATTTTATAGTATATCTATTTATAAATTACCTTATGTTCTAATTAACTTAAGCATGATCATAATAAAACTATTGGTTTATAAATTCATTCTTATCCATGCATTTTAATTAATTAACTAACCTTGTAATTAATATTATCTTATCAAATTAATAATGCCTAAATTAACATTACAATAATCATTTAACATTTTAACCCTTAGTCTTGACTATTTAAATTTATTAATAATCAATCAAGCATTATTAATCAATTACATTAGTTACTACTTAGGTTAACCATAATTCGTTTATTAATCAACATTACTAACATTAATCAATATTATTAACAGTAATGACAATAATTAACATTAATCAACATTATCAGCATTAATCTACAATAATTAACATTAATCCACCATGACTAACATTAATCAATGTTATTAACATTAATCGACAATAATTAACATTATTACTTAATCGTCTTTCATTATCACCTAATTCACTCTATTATCCTATTCAGATATTTAAACCAAAATTTACTAACTCGACATATTAATTTAATCTCCTAGTTAGATAAGTAGCAATAATGTAATAAATGCATAAACATTATAGTTCAGTTTTATTTCACGCAATTTATAAATATGTAGGTAAGTTATGTAAGTGTAGCTACTGCTTACATACCTCACGTAAGTGCACTAACAGTAATAAATCACACACGTCAATCATAATCACGAAACTTATTGTTTACTAACACATGTTTAAACATAGTTTGCAAGGTACAATCTTTTACCTAACTAAAATCTTATTAAATTATGACAATTATTACTGAGTTTTGACACTTAATCAATCAATGGTTTTCAACATACATAGTTAGATCACGTTTTCTTCCTGACTTCAAACTACTCCTATCTACCTACATCATCTACCTAATCACACCTAAATTCCACATCCTATCCTTTCCTCTGATGGACTACCCTGAAGTGTCAAGCCATGACCAGCTCCAGTTAGAACCTGTAAGCGGAAGTGTTGACTACATCGACAAAGCTTCCCTAGCAGGAAACCACCAGTCATCATCACACACCTTGGGGAGCGTGTCGTAGCACAACCCTCCCATGACTCTGGGTTTCAGGGATAAACAGTTGGTAGATCCTCCACCCCCTTAATGGAACAAGGGACTATGTCTATAGGACATAATAACTGCGTTGCACTTGTACTTAGTTTGTCGTCATATAACCAATCTGGGCGGTTGAGTTTCCTGAAACCCTACCCCACCCATACATAATAATAAACAACATAATAATAATGGGAAATAAATAATGAATCACCTGCATACCATTTATCTTTCGGTGGCCATGTCCCTGAGGCCCACCCACCTCATAGGATCCAGCTATCACTTTGCCATTTTAACCTGTAAGTCAGTCCTCCACATACAATCTAGAATATCGTGCACCAATCCTCAACATGTACACATACATTTCGTCATAACATAACAACAATAATCAATTCATTGTATTCACCATGCACCTGGTATAACATTATTTCGTTCAACAACAACTTTAACGGTATCCACGTACCCATCATTCATTAACTTGCATATATGAGACATAACTAACACATGATACATGTCTAACATGACTACGTATCCTAATACTAACATCACACACACACAAATATATATATATATATATATATATATATATATATATATATATATATATATATATATCGAAAAAATAATAAAACCACATGTCCATAGTGTCATCAAACCGATGAAGTCTCACAATGAGCAAAATACAACATATAATAATAGTTCATGTAGAAATGTCAAAACAGGGCGTTACAACACCAAAGGTTTTCTTGCATCAAGAAGTGGTTAATATTCTTGGTTTGGAAAGAACATATCCCCATAATTCTTCACTCTTCATATAAGGGTTATATCCGTAGCAAATATTTGGACAAAACTCTGGCCCTTTTTCACGTCACTTCAGCTGATTGGGAGCAGCTCGCATGCATGAGCCACATGGCCTCCATGCAGAATATGAATGTGGTGGAAGCTCCAAGTAAAACTGGTTTAAATGCAGGATGGGTTGCTTCAACCCCTGTTGCGTGAACCTAGTTCAGAAGCACAAGCATGGAAGAAGAATGGAAGTTTCAGGTGCTAAAATGGGTGATTCAGTATCCCCTACCTTCGTTTCAGACCCTTTCTCAATGCAGTGCATGCGTTGCAGGAAGCCTTTGACATCCATTGGGGGAATTGCGAATGTGGGAAACACGAAGTTGGTCTTTGCGAATGAAGATGGCCAGGCCATGGTAGAAGAAGGCTCGGATAATGTTCCTCATGCTCTTCACGATTCCTGTAAGTCTGTGTTTTTGGGGATGGGAAAGAATTTTCCCTTCTCTTCTATCAGAGAAGATGGTGGAAGCAAGGGTTCTGCACAGGTGTTTGACAGTATTCTGGATGAGGTTCAAAGTTACATGAAAAATATCGATAACCAAATATGCAGGCTTCGTGGGGAAAATTTTGAGTTCAAGAGGGCGATCTCTCACCTTTACTCACTTGTTCAAGCAACGCACTCAGAGGTCCGGAGTAGCAGTAGTAAAATCAATGGGCAGGTTTCCATCCTGGAAGAAACCTTTGACAAGGGTTGTCCATGTTCTGTCATCTTGGATGCTAAAATTCTTGCAGTTCATAGTAGTATTAGAATTGTGGAAGCAAAGGTTGACAGCATGAGAGCAGAAATCATACAATGCACTATGGATTTGAGTGAAGGCATTGGAGGTTTGGCGGGAGGAAACGAAGGGATCCATGCTAACACTCCTCATCAGTAGTCCGAGCTCCGTTTCCAGCGTCTGCACCTCAGCCCCAGTTCTGGATTTTCCTGGTTCTTTAGGAGAAATTTTGTTTTATATATGATGTTTCAGAAGCATAGTTTAGATTTGTTTTGGATTTGCATGTAGCAGCAATAGAGCATATCTCTCTTAAGACAGATGTCATTTCTCTTTTGCAATGTTTTGCTTTTATATCCTACTTCTAGGGCAGTTTGTAGGGAGATTCAGCCTCCATAGACTAGGGAAATATCATGACAAGTACAGATTGGTACAAGATGAACAAGGTGTCATGGCAGTTCTCCTTCTTTGGGAACAGTCTCTGCTCAGAACTATGTAACCCCTGTTTTACTTTTTATATAAAAGCTTCTTACCCGTTTCTATAAAAAAAAAGTTGTGGAGATAGAGTTTTCCATTAAAGTTAAAATGTTTCTCTTGGATTTTTTTGGAGAATCGTATCCTAACTTAGGATAATTTAAACAAAATAAGTATTAGTGGACCAAATATTTGTATCTCAAGCAAAAGTGTTGAATAATCTATTGATCACTTGTTTGTGGACTATGTTTTTTGTAAAAAGGTTTGGTCATAGGTTCTTGATCCGATTCAGATTAATAGAATATGGTCTTTTACATATTTAGAGAGGAATTTGGTAGATTTGATAAAATTTTGTCTTCAATTTAAAATTCTGTCATTTTTTGTAATGTGGGGTATATGGAAAGCTAGAAATGATTTGTTTTTGAAAACTTTTCTCAGAATGTTTCTGTGGTGGGCCTAAAAATTTTTGGGATATTTTAGGGAATTCTACAAAGAACCGAAACCAGAATTATCTCAAATTCTTCAATATCCAAAAATTGTGGATGGGATTTCTTGTGGCTATTTCGATGGTGCATCAGAAAATGAATTATGTGGTGGAGGCATGGTTATAAAACTCTCTGAAGAAAATTATTTTATGCTCTAGATGGGATGTGGATAAGGCTCCAACTCTAGAGCTGAGTTATTAGCTCTCTAGGGATTATTAACGTTTGCTTTTGACAGAGGAAAATTGGACTTAGTTTGATTTCTGATTACAACAATATATACTTCCTCAATTTCATCATTATCATCATCGATAATGGCTATGGTAGAAGTACTCATTTTTCCATTCTCTCTTTCTTTGGTGATAATAAATTATCTTGCATTATTCATTATCATGTGATTCATCCCAAAAACTATAGCAAGAGCAAGAAACAAATGTTTTGGGTTGACTAGAATTTGGACATGTTAACATTCAAAGAGGAGGATAATTAAATGCCCATGGTTCATTAGTTAACATGCACTTAAAAGATGTTTTGTTATTCATATCATAAACATGACAAAGTAAAGTAGGCATGTCAATGCTTAGTACAATGTTTTCTATGCATGGCTCAATTATAAGAGTTTGTTCTCCATATTCAATACATGTTTGCAACCCAGACTGTAGATAAAGTTAAAAAAACTCTTTGAGTCTATTTCTTTATGCTAGAGAAATGTTGTTATATAATAACAATAGGATACTTTCAAAGTTGGACAAATTAATTTGGAATTTTATTCTAGAATTTCATGAACCTAGTATTCAAGGCCTTTAGAGATTATCCTTGCTAGTAGACTAAATTATTGTAATTTTTCAAATGTTCAATCGAATTATCCATATAGCCAAAAGAAAATTTAAACGAATAGACCAAATCAAACTAATTAGAAAAAATCTTATTGAGAAATTCAAATAATTCAGCAGTTTCCCTCCCTTCTAATGAGTTAACAAAAAGCCTCATGTAAGTTTAGCCATCATGAGCTCAAATGTTAGCACAAACATTAGAGAAATTAGTGAGGAACTCACTTGTAGCAATTATTTCATTGCCCACAAATTTAGGTAAATGTTCTTTAAACATTGGGAGTGCTTGAGTTGCAGTAGGAATATAAAATGAGATTGCACATGCCTTGGCGTTGCATTAGTTTGGACCTCGTATTGAAAAATATCAAGTTTATTTATTACCTTATTCATATTATTCAAAACAAAGACAATATTAAACTAGCTAGACATGCTTCATATGGAATTATATCCCAAATCTTGATTGTTGGTTGACCCAAAAGTAGCGTGACTTTGAATTATGGAATTTATGGGTATAATAGACACAAATCAAGATCCAAATATTTCATATTCCAAATCTATAAAAGAAAAGGCTAATTGATGTTCAAGGCATCATAGAATCTCTATTCTTCCCCTAAATTTAGTAAGCGGTTCAAATTCAATTGGCTCGCCTCTAATCCTATGAGACTACCTAGGAGGTGTGAACATAAACAATTCAGCCTTGAAGTCTATGGCATCTTTATTTCTCAATTCGATCTTACTTTTTAGCAAGTTCAATTTGTTCAAAAATTATTTCCCTGGACATCTCAAATTATCCACGATTTGCATTAGTTTCAAGGATATAGTCGAAGAGAAGGTGGGATATATCATATTGGTTTGCTATAACAACGGGAAAATTGGGTTGATTTGGATTGTGTAAGGTTATTAGTCTACTTGTCTTAGAGGAAAATCTCTTTTAATCCAAAATCTATAAGACCGATTTTTCTTCCTAGATGATAATTTGTTGGTTTTTAGCGATTTGAAAGCATTAATCAACTAACTAAATAGTGAAATAAAAAAGCATCTAAGAATACCACCTTGAACAATGAGCTACAAATTAAGATCAAAATAAGTTTTATTCAAGATAGTCATAAACAATCAACTACAAGGTGAAAATAACATTTTGAACAACAAAATAGAAGGTAAAATTATTCAAGGATTTATCAAGGCAAATCCTCATTATGGTCACCAATTATGTTGATGTTGCAAACTAACAAAGTTCTCATTCCAACATGTAGAACATGTGCTGGCTAGGGAAGTAGATAAGTAGGAATAGTACCCAAGCTTATATCCAGATCAAGTTAAAAGAAGGTTAATTTTTTAGCAAATGTTATTGGATTCACTCCATCCCTAAGGAATACTAACTGATGAGCCCCAAATTAGGTACTTTATAAGCCTTTTGATGCCACACAAGCACAATAATGGATATGGAAAATGCCTTTGTTTGTGGGGTTTAATGATTTGTTTTGATTATTTGAAAGAGTAGTTTAGAGGTTATTCTTTTATGCTTAAAAGCATTTTCTATGAGCTAATCTTATGGAAATAAGTGTGTATGAGCAGGCACAGGTAATCCAAGAGACAACCATCAATTCTAGCGCAAGGACTGAAAGACCATAAGTGGCTCATCGCCTTTTCCCTGATTTGTAGAAGAGAACCCCTGTTCAACATAATCAACATTTAAATCATAGAGTTAGGTTATGTTCCAAAAAAGATATATATATGGGCCTCTTGGTTAGCAAGAGGTCCCTGTTGGCATTTTTGTAGAATTTACATTTCAGTATATGTTATTCGAGACAATTCTTTGTTAAGACTTTTCTGAACATGAGATTACGATTTTAATGGAAGAAGGAATGTTGTTTCAAGATTTGCGTTTATAAGACTTTTCCCACTACTGAAATATGAGTTGGAGAGGGCCCCTCCAACACGTAGGTCAAGAGCTTCGTTTCCATTTCAGGTATTTTTCATACGTGCTGTGAATTTATTTAAATCCTTATCGTATATGAAGTACTTTGGTAATGACAATGTTTGAATGACATGGTTTTATTTCAGTTAAGTGATCCTTTCATTTCAGCACTTTTTATCTGTAGTTCGCCAACATTGATTCTGTAGTTCTCTAATACGCTTCCTATAGGCCTGTACACGCATTTTTGCAGGCGTGATTACCTCTGTTTTCCAGCTTGCTATATTAATTTTAGACCATGATTTAGATCTGCGATGCCATGAATATTTCTGTTATCAGAGTTCAGTTATATAGGAGTTAATCATTTAGTTCTTTGGATTTGAATAGACTAGATGGTTATTGCTTTTAGTATTGGATTTGAATGAGATCAAGTTTGATTAACTTTCAGCATTGAATTTCAAGTTAAACTTCCAATTTTCAGCACTTTATTTCTAGATCAAGTTTCCCAAGCTTTCAACATTTTATTTATTAGATTAGATTTGTAGCCTTTCAGTATTTAATTCTTAGCATAAAAATCTATTAGTTTCAACATTTCTAGTTTACAAATTTACAGTATTTTCATATTCCTTCATTTGTTGTTTAACAACAGATCATTCCCATTTCCTTTTTGAGAAACCTTCAAGACACACCCCATCATCCTAAAACGATGAAGACTATCCTATAGAGAACATATAGTTCTTAGCACCTCTTAAGTTTGTATGCTCCCTGGTCGATAATTAAAGTATGCTTCCGGTTTAGCTACCCTGATTAGGTATCCATTCCTGGAGTCCAACACTTTTTGGCGCTATTGCCGGGGAGGTGCTTAATCCATAGGAGACATCTTTAAAATAAAATATAAAAACATATAAAAACAACCAGAAACATAAAAAGTTTACCATGAATGCCTATAGGACAGAGAGATATATTTGGATGCTTTCTTCATGCCCACCCTATGAGAAACAACAGTTCTGATAATTCTCAATTTGAGTTCCTTAACTTGGAGGAAGAGGCTAATTCTAGCTACGATCCACACAAAGATAACTTCTTTGCTAGCTCTAGCTCAAACACCACTATGGCAGAGGAAGAGGAGGAACCTAGAGAGTTGTTCACTTTTCCCATTGGTGTACCTCTTGGAGATGCCAGGATGAAGAATATCAACTCTAATAACCTACCAAACTTCCATGGCCTAACCTCGGAGGATCCTGACACATTTTTGTTTGAGTTTAAGGTAGTTTGTAGATCATTTGGCTACACCACCGATGCACAAAAACTAAGACTCTTCCCTTCTGCATTGAAAGATCTATCACTCAGATGGTTTATGAGCTTAGAAGGGAACAAAATTTTTACATGGGACCAAATGAAACAAACTTTCCTAGAAAAATATAGGGACTACTGTAAGGCAAAAGATACAAGAGATGAAATCTTCAGAATGCAACAAGGAGAAAGAGAATCATTAGAAGATTATGCCCAAATATTTCAGCTCAACTACAAGCGAGCTAGTCACTGCACCTTAGATCAAGAATCACTTAAAATTTTCCTTCTTAGGGGGATAAAAGAGGAAAATCTAGAAGTTTTAAGCCTTCTAGGAGATGGAGATATATTTCAGAAAACTTATGACCAAATCCTGCAAATTTTGAAAAACTATTCTAGATCTAGGAAAGGTAAAATTGGGACAAGGGATTCACACCCATTTACTGGGGTATCAACATCTTCATGACCAAACCTTACAAATTCTGATCTAGGGAACCTTTTAGATGACATGAAAACCGATATCCTACAATCCCTGGCCATGCAACTTGATGCACTTCAAATTAAGAAGAAACAGGACGAAATAAACCAAGAATTGGTAGTCTTTTGTCCACGCTGCAGGAAGAAGCATGAGAAGGGGCAATGCACACTAAACACCATAGAAATATGTGGCCTCTGTACTGATGATCACTCCACTGATAAGTGTCCTCTGTTACCCTCATGTAAAGCTGCTATTCAAGAGCCCACAACTGAAGGTGCAATAGAACAACTTTGTTTCGTCAATCAAAGGAGAAATAACTTTGCTAGGCCTTACCAAGCCTACTATAATCAAGGAAGTAACCAGCAAAATTGGAACTCAGTACCAGCCCCGTGGCCATCTCAACCAAGTCCAAACCAGTGGCAACAAAGCCAACCATATCAAAAACCTTATTACTCACAATCTTACTCTCCATACCCCCCACCTTTTGTTCAGCCAACCACGAATTATGGAAATCAAGATCCTTATTCATCAAATTGGAGGGCTCCATTGCAGCAGCAATAGCCACTCATAATGCCGCCACCAAAAAACCAACCACCCCCAAGACCTCCACCAATTCCTGCCCAGCCAATTCCAAACCCTAACAACAACAGGCCAAGACAACAATAAGCCTACAATACTAAAATGGTGTAGTTTCCAACTTATGTTGTGGATACATTAGAGATAAATGAAATTAATCTAAGGTCTAGGAAAACATTGCAGAATACACACACACAGAATAATCAAGAAGATGAGGCTCACAAACAAACAACACAACCTCATATTTAGCATCCAAATGAGCCAAGCCCTCAGGAGGAGGAAATTCGACCACACACACAAAATAGAAACCCTCCATTCCCTGAAAAACTCGTATGAAATACAAGAGAAGAAGAGGAAAATTCAATTCTGAACGATTTGAAACACTTGAATATCCAAATTCCAATTTTACAGGCCATCAAAGATGTGCCTATCTACAAAACATTTATTAAAGAAAATTGTTTGAAAAGACCTGGTAGAAGAAGACATGATCCACCAACCATAAATGTAGTAGGTCAGTTAGCAGATTTAATGCTAGGTATCGTTGTTAACCCCAAATATCTTGATCCAGGCATCCCATTAGTAAATGTGACCATCAACAACAAACATATCACCAGCAGCCTAATTGATTTAGGGGCTGAAATAAATGTAATGACTAAAGATACCATGATAGCCCTAGGACTACAATTAATGGTCAAACCAACAACTACCGTCCTACAGCTAGATGACATATCGACAGTAAAACTTGAAGGAATGCTCGAAGACATAATTATCAACATAGAATCCTAGGAATACCCAACTAATTTCATAGTCATCGAAGTAAAGAGTAAACTTAGTGGATACCTAATAATACTAGGGAGACCCTAGCTAGCAACTGCAAATGCTTACATAGGGTGCAGATCAGGCAACATGACAATAACCAGTGGCCAAGCTAGGAAGAAAATCACGATTTATCCTCCAGCAAGGAATTCATCAAACCTAGAATATCAAAACTGGACATACAATTATGATGTCACATCCAACCAAAACATGCCACCTTTCCTTAAAATTGAAGCTTCCCTATCACTAAAAGCCATCAACGAAGATAGTCATTTAGATAGGTTTATTCAAAATGCTTCTTCTAATCAGAATATGTTTGAATATTTTCTTGGCATAGGTCAGCAGCAAGGAGAGGAAACATTAAACCATGATCTTGACAAAATGTGGGCAGAGGTACTCACACTTGAATAGCATCCAATTCAGGAAAGAAAAAAAAAATGCCTGGCAGGACGGTTAATATTAACTCCAATTTAAAGCTAGGACAAGAACAACAATTACTGAAAGTATTGACATACAACAACAAAGCCTAGCAGGACAGTTAATATTAACTCCAATTTAGAGCTAGGACAAGAACAACAATTACTGAAAGTATTGACATACAACAACAAAGCCTGGCAGGACGGTTAATATTAACTCCAATTTAGAGCTAGGACAAGAACAACAATTACTGAAAGTATTGACATACAACAACAAAGCATGGCAGGATGGTTAATATTAACTCCAATTTAGAGCTAGGACAAGAACAACAATTACTGAAAGTATTGACATACAACAAAAAAGCCTTTGCATGGACATATACTGACATGAAGGGTATCCACCCAGACATCTGTAAACACTATATCTATATAAAGGAAGGTGTTGTTCCTATCAAGCAACCATAGAGAAGAATGAACCCAACACTAAAGGACATAGTTAAGCTGGAATTACAAAAGTTGTTAGATGCAGGGTTCATATACCCAATCTCAGATAGTGAGTGGGTATCACCACTGGTCATAGTTCCTAAAAAAGGAGGGAAGTGGAGGACTTGTGTGGACTATAGAGAGCTCAATAAGGCAACCAAGAAATATCACTTTCCTCTCCCATTTATTGACCAAGTACTAGATACATTAGCTGGGAACAAGTTTTTCTCATTCTTGGTTGGGTTCAGTGGGTACAACCAAATCCTCATCCACCCAGCTGATCAGGACAAAACAACATTCACATGCCCATGGGGCACTTATGCATACAGAGTGCTTCCCTTTAGGCTCTGTAATGCCCCATCAACGTTTCAAAGGGAAATCTTAAGTATCTTCTATGGTTTTATTAATGAGCAAAAGGAGGTCTACATGGATGACTTCACACCCTATGGCCAGAATTTCGACCAAGCACTAAAACATCTAGAACTGGTTTTGAAAAAATGTATCGAGATGAGCTTATGCCTCAGCAACGATAAATGCAGAATGCTCATGGAAGAAGGCATCGTGCTTGGACACCATATTTCACATAGAGGAATAGAAGTTGATGAGGCAAAAGTCACAGTCATCAAAACACTTCCACCACCTATGAAACAGACAGATGTGAGAAGTTTTCTTGGACAAACATGATACTACAAAATATTCATTGAGAGTTATAGCAAGATTGCTATACCAATGTTTTCCCTTCTCACAAAAGACATAGAATTCATTTGGACAAAACATTGTATGTTATCATTTGACAAACTCAAGGAGAAAACAATTACAACCCCAGTACTCCAAGGACAAATTGGGCACTTCCATTCCACATCCACTTTGATGCATCAGATAAGGCCATCGGATATGTCCTTGGACAAGAAAGAGAGAAGAAGCCATATGCCATATATTATATCAGCAAAAACTTGGCAGGAGCAGAATTAAATTATACAGTCATAGAGAAGGAATTTTTGGTTGTCATACATGCCATTAACAAATTCAGGCACTAAATAACTGGATACCAAGTGTTTGTCCACACAGACCATTCAGCAATCAGGTATCTCATGAACAAACCTAACACAAGTGCTTGAATCATTAGATGGCTACTCCTCCTGCAAGAGTTTGACATCACAATTCTGGATAAGCCAGGCAAACACAATGTAGTGGTTGATTTCCTATCTAGGCTAACCCATGTATAAGACAATGAAGTGGTAAATGACAATTTTCCTGATGAGCATCTTTTTGCAATCTCCACAAGAAGCCCATGGTTTGCTGACATAGCAAACTACTTAGTGTCTGGAGAATTCCCACAACATTACAACCACCAAGCACTAGTACAAAATGATAGATAAGTGACTAGGAGACTAAAAACGTTAGTCACCATAGTTTTTTCAGGGGATAAATGACCAAAATTGAGCAATTTTAAGTGAACCGACTATGAATGACTAAGATAAATGACTAATTTAGTCACCGAATAAAATATATGACTAAATAACAAGTGACTAAAATAAAAATAACTAATGTAAATGACTAATTTAGTCATAGGAATACAAATTTGACTAGCTAACAAGGACTAAGAATATGAATTAGTCATTTAGGTTAGTCATTTTTAGTTGTGTCAGCCCAGAAATGGAAAATTACAATTTTGACAATGAATTTGTACATTTTACTCAATTTTAACGTTGTAGATGGATTCATAGACCGCCTTTAAAGGGGTATCTGAATCCATCTGCAATGTTAAAATTTAGTAAATTGTAACATTGTAGATGAATTTAGAGAGCCAAGTGACATTAATCGTATCACCACAATGGAAAATTGCAATTTTCATAATGAATTGTTACGATTTACTAAATTTTAACACTGCAGATGCATGGATTTAGAGAGACCCATCCATCTGAAGTGTTAAAGTCTAGGGGGTCTTTGAATACTTCTGCAGTGTTAAAATTAAGTAAATTGTAACATTGTAGATGGATTCATGAGAGACCCCCTAAGTCACTTGACAACATTTTCTTCTTTCAAGACATCTGTGAGGTCCCTATAGCTCCAAATATTGTTTGTGGATGTGTTCGCTGGCATCAAGCCTTTTCTATATATGTAATATTGTCGTCATCATGTGAACTCAAAATTATAGACTCAATTCACATGAAATCAATCCTAACCATGCTATGTCGACCAATATCCTATGATCACGACGTCCTAACGAAACACCAAATTTCGATACATTATCGTCATGATATGCATGTACACTCATACTAGTCATGGACTCAACTCACAACTAGTCAATCCTAGCATATAATCCATAAATTTGTAGCTAATAAGAACATGTTCGTGACCATGCTACCATCAAACCCTAACCATTTTGTAACCATCTATTATTGATCATTAAAATATATATCTAAAACATATAATATATAATAATAATTTTATTCAATATTGAGTATAAGTTTAAAAATTTAATTCTTATATTACATACACAATTAACAATATATATAATTAATATTAGATACAAAACATATAATATAATATACAATATATAATTACATACAAATCCTATAATATTAAAAAGAAAACATATATATTACACAATAAAACATATATTAAATATTATATAACACAACAATATATAATATAAAATTATATTTTATAACACAAAATATAATATTTAATAATAAATTAACATATATTAAGTATACCCTAAGCAAACCCCTACGGCACTATTACAATACCATTTTGATCCATTAACCATGTTCCTACGACACTATTACACTACCATCGGGATCCAATGTTACCCAAGTTCATGAATGACTGAGCAGGTCATGATCAATTCGAATTAATGAGTTAGAATACCGGCCGAAACCAGTCCAATTAGGCCCCCATGAAATCGATATTTGGCACCAAATGTTTCTTCGCGTTATGTTCCTTGCTGGGACTTGAATTGAAAACAAAACCTTTGAGTTTCAGAAGATGGAGGGGGGCACTCTACCGGATTCTGATGATTTTTAGCTCACTTCGACTAGAACAAGGTAAGTCGGCATTCTGAAAACTTTCATGATGTTCATCATATGGATTCATAATTCCATTATAGTGGTATATAAGTTTAGAGAACACCATCAAAGTGATGGGTTTGTATGGAATTCATAGTAATGGCAGGCTCAACATCATGGATAGGTTTGATGTAGTTTGAGGAAATAAATGTTGTGGTTTTATATATGCGGGGTGATTTTGCCAGATGTGATCTTGTTATATGGAGCAAAAGAGTGAGTCTAAAGCTTGCATTGGGGCTGGTACATGGGGAACAGTTTTATAAGCTTGGGTATTCAATTATATTGGAGGTACTTGTTGGGAATGAGAGATCTTGGTTTACCAAAGGTACAATTGAAAGCTATGCAAAACTTTTTGTATCTAGAGGTGGAGAAAATATTAATTCATTGATGTCAATTCCATGAAGTTTTTTTTGTTGGTAGATTGGATTTTTAACCATACAAGTGTTGAGTCCAACGCCTAGGTTTTGTGATCAATTTTTAGTACATTTTTGGAGTGGAGAAAAGATTAATTGTTCTCAATTTACAATTTTGCAAGTTTTGTGAATATTTTATAATTGGTAGGTGGGATCTACCCATATGAATAATGAGTCAAATGCAGAGCTTTTCTGATCAATGTTTAGTACACATTGTAGAAGAATTGATGTCACTTCAGAATTTTACAATTTTGTTGAAGTTTTCGTGGTTAGCGAGTTGGGATCTTCCCATATGTGCATTGATTTATGCCAGAGCTTTATGATGCATGTTATCATTAAGTCTCTTGATAATGCTTTGCATGGTATAGGTTTGTCCGATTTGTGAGCACTCCAGAGGTCCTTGAGCGAGTTAACATGATTGAACTTTAAATTGTACAGATTGCATAATCGATTAATGCTCAATGCAATGAGTCTCTAGTGGTGAACATTTACTTATTGCTCTGAGCCTTTTCAATACATTTGCATACTTCTTTCATGTCATGTCTTAATCCATTTATCATTTTTTTGTTTTGCATGACATTAATAAGCCCCACAAGTGGACCAACAAAAGGTAGGCCCAATGTTATGTGATTCATATAGCAGGCTTGTCCATTATGAAAGCCATTTGGCTTGTTCTCATCAAAACACGGAATAGCAGAGTCATTCTATGAACCTATGACTTGGTGTTGAGCTAAATTCTATACTTTTATACGTCTCTAGAGGTCCTGTTGTAGCAGGAATTTTGACTTCTTTTGTTGATTGGACCTCTTTACCCCTCTTCCCATTTTCCTTGGTACAACCACCTTATCCATCATGGTGGCATTGGAATCATAGCTTACCTACTTATATGTCATCTCATATTTCATCAAAGATAAATTTTTAATTAAATAAGTATGAGAGTCAAGTGAAACAAGTGTTAGGAGGATTATGCAATTCTCCTTTGAACATGTACTCATCTTGGAAATCATTGGAAAATTTTAGAAGATAAATTTTGTAAGTTAAGTTTGAATACATACATGAGAATTTGGTCTCATACATATGGCCTCTCTCTTATTGCCAACCAACAACTAGCCAATGGTTTTCAAATTTTTTTAAAGCCAGGAAGAACATAATTTTGGCATTTGCAAAAGCTTAATCCAAGGCAAGTTCAAGCGATAAATTATCTTGTTAAGACTGAATTTAAGTTGTGGCTCTTGTTTTCATGTTCAAAAACACTCATCACGCTACTTCTAAGAGTCAAACGGTACAAAAAGATGGTCACTTCCAAGCTCACAAGAAGGTTCATTATGCCACACACGAGGCTCCCATATTTTTCCATACCGTTTATAGATTTCTATATTCAGTGACATTTTACAAAGAGAAAATAAGATAACATCGTGTTGTTCCAATTGATATACCACTAATTTAAAGATGGATATATCTATGGTGCCATACGAACTTGCCTAGCTCCAGATTTTGAAACTAATGGAGGGTCTCCCTAGGCGTCAATGATGAATCCATAATCTTGATCAAAAGTGTCGGTTTCAAACAAAATCTTTAATATATAAAACATAAAAAATATAATATAATACACAAAACATATAAAATAATAATTAATATACACATGCATTATCCCTCTGAACCTAAATGCCAATATGACTGACCTAAAATGATTAATGACCAACCAATTGCTTGAGGTCCAATTCGTGGTGGATTATTCTGAATTCATGGAGATTACTTCCTCTAATTACCTGATAACCATTCGAAGCAACACACTGGTGCCAAATCACCAATCCAGGTTATTAACATTCAACGGCTATTGATGTTCTGGGACTTCAATTTGAGCATTTCTAGCTACGGAACAAGCCATATACAGGTACAGTTCTTCACATTCAAAGTTGTTTCGGCCAGGCGAAACCCAAAAATTTACAAGAAATCGATATCACAAGGAAATAAATTATCAAACCCTTCTGATAACCATTCGAAGCAACACATTGGCGGCAAATCACCAGTCCAGGTTATTAACATTCAGCAGCTATTGATGTTCTGGGACTTCAATTTGAGCAGTTCTAGCTATGGAACAGGACATATACAGGTACAATTCTTCACATTCAAAGTTTTTTCGGACAGGCGAAACCCAAAAATTTACAAGAAATCGATATCACAAGGAAATAAACTATCAAACCCTTCTGACCGGTTATTATTCGGCATATGAGAGAGAGGGGGCATAAATTCTTATAAAATTAAGTGCCATGGAGGGGGTTACAGGTGATGGTGGATCTCCCATTTCCCTGGCGAGATGGAGAACTGATTTCTCTCGAAGATTTCAATATTACCTCGATAAATCAATGTCGCACCCCCATTGGAAGTTGGCTCGACTCTCTTACTGTGCCTATTTCATTTTCAAGTCCAAACCCAACAGCGCAACACTAGGATCATCCATCGACCCATTAGACAACTTTAAATTGATCGAAAGTCCAACTTGGTATCATGAGATGCCCTCTTTCGTATTAAGTTTCTCTCGTAATTTGATTTCTCAATAATATTCCGATGGAACAACATCAACGCAAGCAACAAAAGATACCAGAGGAAGAATAAAATGCAAGGGAGTTGCAACATGGACCCTACCCATTGAACAACTCCAGGTAATAAGTTTCAAAATCCTTTCAAAGCCAAGAATATTGCAATGAAATTTCCTTGAAATGAATTTGATCTCCCGATGCTTCTGTTGCATTAGGACTATGAAATTTCCTAGCTCCAGATTTTCCCTTTTGTTAACAAGAGGGGTTGATACTTGATCAATCACAAAGATCTATGGCGAATTTTGTACAGAAAAAACCCAATCGTGTCACACTCTTTGTGTTACTTGTCAAGTAAGGTTCTCATAGGAAAAATCCTGCAACTATTATTTTAAAATGTGTTTGTATGTTGTAAATTTTATTAATGAAATAGTTGGCCACACCAGGAAAAACATCGGGTAGTATGATAAACCCTTCTAGGCTCTAAGCCACATAGTCAGCAGCTACTCCCATTATTAGAAATCATCCCAAGGCCATTAAACAATCATTATCATACTGCCAACAAATTAGGGCTCTGAAAGTGTGCTAGAGCAGTTATATCTATAGTAAATGTGCTACTAGAAGCCTGTCTAGAAGACCCATTTCTTGTTTTGTTCCCTTCCTGGTTCTCATTTCCATTCCCATCTTAACACTGCATCAGTATATTACTAATCAATTTTATATGCAAAATATATGTTGGGAAGGGGGTTCATGTTTCTTATCCCCAAATCCCTTTACCCCTATCTCTTGTTCTGTTTTCATTTCCCATTCCTTTTGTAGTTTATCGTAACACAATGCATTAACCATTGTCATGGAAACAAAGAACCAACCATTTCAGGCACTAGGTCCTACCTTAGTTGTAGAGGGTCCATCCTGGCATGGCCACTTGCCTTTTGATATGGCTAATGTAATACATGGGATCTTATCATTTCTAGTTGGGCGTTGCAGTTCATTGTGGTGGCCACATGGAAGAAAATAGTTGATGGTTGATTGGGGAAAGGTAATACTAATTAGATACATCTTTGAGGGCACTAGTTTGAAGCTCCTACGAAGATATGGTTGCTTGAACTTTCAGGAAGCAAACCTCTCATTCTGCTCCTCAATTATTTGAGAGGAATTGTTTCATAACCGGTCTCTGCTGAAACTTTCTTATTTCCTCGGGAAATTTACCCCTTTGTGAACTTACTCAATTTTATTTTTGTAACTATAAAAATTTTCTCTCGAGATAGGTATATCCTCATCAAAGTAACAAAACACTGTGAGACATCTATCTAGCTTAATTCTTGAGTATTTATTGACTTTTTGTGTATTCATTGTTTAGGGTTTATAGCAGTGTTGCAAATATTGCAAAATTACTGTTACGCTACCTTATAGATTGTTACCCTCAAGCGTGATAGTGAAGATGAGCATTCCAAGATGTTAACTATACTCACGGTGTGATTGAACCCCTTTGTTACCAAATGCCAGCTTTAGATTATGTTATTATTGTATGGATGTTGCTCTGCTGTGAACCCCTTTGTTACCAAATGCCAACTTTAGGTTATGTTATTCTTGTATGGATGTTGCTCTCCTTTGAGCATCCCGATCAAACCACTAGATACCTATGGGAAGAGGCAAGTTGAAGCTTTTCAGTTGGCATAGAGAGAGGTGTTTTATTTTTTGGTTTTCATTTGGTTTTCTGTAATGTATAAACTCTAAATCATAAATCGAAGCTCCATCTTTATAGGCCTGAGTGTGATTAGAAGGGGACAGACTTATGTATGGAAGCATCCTTATTGAATCATCTTGTTTATCTATTGGCAAATGATACTTAAGCATGAACATCAAAGGATTTGAGGAAAAATTGATGAAATCAGTGCATTTTTTGCATTAAGGATGTTTCCCTTTATGATTTGCAGGAATTGTTACTGAAGTAGAAGCAAGTTCCTTAATATTTTGCTTGTTGTTTTTAGGGACAACTTGAGACTTCACAACCATACAATATCTTCAGTCTAGATGGATTCCAGTATGATAGTTCTGGGCTACTGAAAACTGGGAAGGGAATTAGATATTGTTTGCGGGTTAATAACTCTTAAGTCTGAAGATCTAGATGTTCGTCTTTCTGACTGGAATCTTGACAATTTAATAACAAGGCCAAAACTTGTATTTTCAAGTTGAAGTTTATGGGGTTCTGGTCTTGGTGCATACTTTGCATTCAGGGGGGTGAAGTGTTGATTCCACTCTTGCAGGATTGAAAGATATGTAAATCCAACAAGTATAGGAGTGGCATTTCCAACACCAACCACCATGCCTTCACGATTGGCGCAAGAAAACAGATTGTGATTTAGTGGGGGGAGCGTGGTAGGGACAAAACGGAGAACAACAACAATGGCAAGTTGAGCAGGTTCAAACTGAGATGACATGTCGAACCCATGTAAGTGGACATGTGCTTGATAGGATTTTTAAGACTTCACTTAAATGAGCTCCCTCTATGTGCTTAACAAATTAAGATACAAAACCATTTTTAATTCAATTAACTTTTATCTCCACAATGCTTTGAAGACCTAAACGACTTTGAAAAGGAATGCAAAGACCGAGGGGATGTGGATTTGAAGGCCCCCCTTTCATAAACATGAGTGTGGTTGATCCAATCATCCACCCTGATACAATGGAACAATCTATTTATTCTACGTTTTAGACTTTAGGGTGAGTTTTAGTCGAAGTCCGGTAATTTTTTTTTTTGGTAAAATCCAAATTTGGAAGTGTTTAAATTTAAATTGTGTTTTTGAATCCATAAATAAATTCAACACCCTCCAATACCCGTTTTGCACCTAAATTATACAATTTCCATAACTAATATATGTGATTCTAAGATATTTTATGTTCGGAAAATGTTGAAAACGTAGAGAATCTCTTCTTCGTCCATGGGTACATTTAAAAAGTTTTTTAAAAAGTTTGTGAAGACGAATTAAGGAAATTGCCACATCAGCGATCGGGCTTAAAATGGAGTGTTCATGAGAAAACCAACAAAATTATTCTTGTTAACCTCAAATCAGTACTTTCTTTTTAGTTTTAATAGAAACGGGAGACCCTAACGAAGCAGAAAACTCAGCTGATAAAGCTCTTCCTGCACCGAACAATTTTGGGGGACATAGCGAAGCAAGTGGGCATTGAGAATAGAATGATGGACTTAATGGAGCTCAAAGAAGTGATTGAATCCAAGCAATACGACAAAATCGCTGATATCTGCGACGAGCTTCAACTCCAGGTGATAACCTATTTTTATTGATTGATTTCATACTTCATTTTTCTTTCTCGTAGTCATAGGGTTACTTTTTCCTTTCCTTTCGTCTACTGCTGTATCATTGAAATTCAATTGCGCTTGTACTTGAAATTGCGAGCAATTGTACCCTCCTGGGGATTGAAGCCCGAATTTGAATTCATCTACTGAATGAATGGATTGGCCCCTGTGTTTTTTGGTCTTGTGCGTTTATTTCAGAAATGCAGAAACCCAAATAGAAAAGTTTAATACCCATATAAATTTTATTCGCCTTTTTTAATACTAAAAACCATATTTTACATTACATTGGCAAGGAATTCTTTTATTGTATGTTTATTCTGGAGTCACAAGTTTCCTACTTGATCACGTTCCACCACCAAAGTTAGTATTAGTTTGTTCCCATTTCTTTCTGTTTTGAGTCCCAACTTTCATTATGAGCACTTAAATGTGTATAATCTCTGGTGTAAAGTGGAATCAAGGTATGCCAGACGCCCCAGGGAGTTCAGGTCCTGGTTATTGACCTCTGCGCATATGGTGGCGTTGGTGTTTATCTATTTTATATCTGGATTAATGTGTTTTTTATCTGCGGAAAAAATCTTAATTTTATTTATATAAGAGCAAAATTACATTCAGCAGATGCTTCACCAGCATTCGTGTAGCCTTTCACGAAGCGGAAAAAAAAAGACATAGTAATGTCCTTGGATTCATTTCTTAAAATATCTAGTATCTAGATTAATGGTTTTGATTCTTCAGTTGTATTTAAAATTTAAAAAATGGTTGTTCAATCTTGACCTCTTTTGGAAAATGGACAAGAATATTCATTAACCATTTTTATTTGACCAAACCCACTCTCTCTTTATTTCAATTGATCATACATACAACAAAGCGTGTTGAGTTATGTTTTGATAGTTCCCTTTATTGTTTTTCTTACAATGCCATTTTAGTACTTCCATTATTTTCATTATAAATGTTTGCAGTACATTCATAGCACTGCCTAGATGCTATGCTCTGATTACTCTACATATACATCCATCCTATATTGATGGCTTGCTACTTGAATTGTTTTGTATGTAAAATGTAAAGCATTGTAATAAAGGAAAATGGTACTCTTATGCTGCTTGGAAACTCTCATTGTTTTGACAATATTTGCATGCCCCTTCAACTTGTAGTTGGTTGCTCAAGGTATCAAAGAGCCAGAAGGTTGGCCATATTCCATTCACTTGCTGGGACACATCTACATACAGGATATGTAAGTGGTGTTGGTGTTAATTTACAACCCCAATTAATTCAAGTTTTCAGTTTAATTGTTTATGATAGTCTTTTTGAGGTTTGAGAGTGAATGATCTTTCTTAAAATAAAGGTGAGATGCTTACCGACACAGAATTTTCAGCTACTTTCGGAAGAAAGTTGCCAGCCATATGTTGGTTGTTAATTTCTCAATTTTTTGTTTGTTCATATTTTTATGGCATTGAGCCACTTGCAGAAATAGTGCAAGATTTCTCTGGAAGCGAATGCCTTCGTCTGTCAACCTGAAGTTGTTGTTGTGTGGAAGATAGGTCAGTGCATGTGGACACATGATTATGCAGGTGTCCATGGAGCTCTTCATATCTTCAATTGGAATCCAGAAGTGCAGCAGATTATTACTGCATTATCTGGTAAGATGTTTTTCTAAGGAAAGTGATTTTTTATAAAATGAAAATGTTGTAATTTAGTTTCTAGGTTTAGCTATAATTTAGTTTCTAGATTGTAAGAACTGGGATTTAAGGCATCTTGAACTTACTATTTGGCATGTACAACTGTGTTTCCAGTACACCCAATAATTTTTTGTTGTTCTTGATCTTCAGTTACCATATATTGGAGGTTCTTTTCAAAATGCAGAAATGGCATGGTATTAGAGAATAAAGGACTTAGTTTCTTATGTTGGTAGATTTGGAGATTGCTAATTATTGAGTAGATCATGTTGACTCCTGGGATTCTTAAAATCTCCATCTGGGAACTCTAAGTGCCATGCAGCAAAGCTATCCCTCTTATGATTAAATATTTTTTTTAACAAAAAAAAAATTACATTCGATGCCAGAAAATTTACATACAGATTGAGAAAATCAAGAGCTTAAATTTCTCATAGGGTTACAGGCATCTTGATTACAGATTCTAGACTACAATCTTGCAATCCTCAGCTATACATGATGGGAAAAATAAACTTACATGAAGAAAATATGTTATAATAGGACTTTCCGATCTCAACTCTTATGAAGTCTTAGAGTTGCCTGACTGTTGACAGTTATCCTTCTAGATTTTGACCAATTGTTTTCATTTCAATGAAGAGGTTAATGCCACCATATCAAAGGAGAATTTCATTAGATGAGCCTTGGAGATGAGCATTGTCTAGCCTATTTAGAGTTAGTAAGGGAGATTTATGAAAAAAAACTGCTATGTGAGGTTGTCTTAATTTATTGATGCATGATCTTATCAGCCATAGAGAAAATGTCCTAAGGGTGGTTAGTCAAAATAATCCAAAACTTTTCAATTCGTGGACTTCTAGAACATAAAAGGGGTAGATCCTTCCTATTTCTACATTCCCCTTATAGTAAAACCCTCAAGGTATGTCCCCAAGGGTTGGGGATATGTCTATCAGGACGAGGAAACTTTTAGGGATTCCCCCATCCTCCAAAGGATGTCTTCAAAAATCATGCGCCATCCTTGACTATCACAGATGTCCTCAATGGCCCCGCCCCAATTAGGGGTCCATAAAGGGATGTCCTTGAATTTTTGGGGATACCTCTACATCTCCCATTATTAATTTTTAAAATTCTTTATTGTGAGAAGCCATATTAAAATGTTAAATATTAACATAAATAACTAGAGAGAAGTGAATAATAAACCCTTTAATGACTCTATGTACAACCCAACCCCCCTCCCAACACACATGTTTGGCATTGTAAGAGTGACGACCTCAGAAATTACTCCACAATTTTGAGTAAAGATCTTATAACTATTGAAGGAGATTTCATATTATTCACAATGGGTTTGAGCAGCAAATGAAATCTTAGATTTTTGGCCTCTTAGGATATGCACATAATAGGTGTGTTGATGAGTCCCTGAAGCAGTGAGGAAATGGTGGAATGAAATGTGCCTTCCTAGAAAACTATTGTTGCGCTATATGTGCAAAATGGGAAAGCAATGGAGTCCCTGAGATTATGTCAGCAAATGCAACAAGCCAGGGTGTAACTGGACCAGAAGACCGTTGCTAGTGTTATATTGGCTTGTGCCAACTTGGCAATCCTGAGGCAGAGTGCTGAAATCCATCAAGATGTGATTAAGAGTGGGTTTCAGTCTGCTTTCGTTGTGGAGGGTGCTCTTGTAGATAAGTATGCAAAGTGTGGGAGTATAGAGAAGGCACATGATATGTTGGAAAAATGCAGCAAGGAGACATGGTTTTTTGGAGTACGGTGATTGCAGGATATGCCTTGCATGACTGCAGCAAGGATGACCTTAAAATCTTTGAACAGATAGAACATTTTGGCATGAGCTCAGTTTGTAAATTTCTGCACTTTATTAGTTTAATGCAAAACATAAATTTCACTTCTTTGGCTAGAAGTTTCCTGGATCTTAACCCTGTGAATTTTCGGCCTTAGGGATGCTATGAAATAGAGTATAAAACAACACGGAAAGAGTACAATATTTCACTTTCTAACAGCCCAATCTTCTTGGCAATCCAAGGAGAAAAGATACCAAAGAATCTGGATAAGTTTTAGCTCTCCAAGGCAACTTATCCCACTTAAATGAGATTTGAAAACTCACTTTTATAGTAGTTATAATAATAGATGTAGAAACAGCAAAAAAACCCTTAGATTCTTCAATGATGATGTTAAATCACTTGACAAATTGCGCTTTTACTAATGTCAAATAATCAAGACTTATGTAGTTGTAAATAACAATGCATGAAGCACATGTATTGTTGGAATCAAATATGGAAGTTGCACAAGTTTTGGATGGCTAAAAACTTTATAAATAAGCTCAAGATGAAGTACATGTACATACCGTACAATTTTGAAAACTCTGAGACAGTTTTGAAGATGCTTAATTTGACAGGGGGCAAATTGTATTGAAAACTCTGAGACAGTTTTGAAGATGCTTAATTTGACAGGGGGCAGATTGTATTGAAAACTCTGAGACAGTTTTGAAGATGCTTAATTTGACAATGCAAACCCAAGAAAAATTTTCTGACAACATTGTACAGGGGCACATAAACTATAGTTATGTTTTGGAGGATGTGATACAAAACCATGGGAGAATTTCTAATTTCAATATAGAATCATCTTACGAGATGGGAATCTCGTTGCAACTAGAAGATATTGGTGTAGGAACTCAGGTATCTTCATTTACTTTATAAAAGAAAATTACATTGTAGAGTTACCTTAAAAGTATCATGGATTACAGTATAGATCTATATATTATCAACTACCTTTAAAGTATATATATGAAGCTATTTTATGTTGATATTAACATTTCTTTTGTACACCTAATGTAAGAGAAGTTGTAGACCTAATGTAAACGAAGTTGTGAATATGTGTCGACGTGCTGGTGTGAAGGTAATAGGCAAAGATTTTTTCATGTGTGCTCGAATGAGTAGTGTTCTTGGAATGGTTATTGCATGACAAGTGTATTTTACATTATACTAAATTAGCATGTCTTTTGCATTCATCAAGCAAATAATCAATGATAAAATCATCATCTTGCTGCCAATGAAAAATTAGTCATGTTCACTAAAATCACCAAATGATTCAGTCTTGTTCATCAATGTGTGGAGGATGGTTTGTAACAGATCATGTAGATTTTGTGATGTGAAATACACAAGAAGTTATTATATCACTTTGTGTTTTCAGCTGCCTGTTATCATAGAGTTTGAAGAATAAATTTGCTTGCTCAAAATTTTTTGGATTGGTTATATCACTTGTTACACTTTAATTTTGTGCTCTTAACATTAATTCATTTTTATAGTTTTGCATGGTGATTGGTGATAACATTTAAACATCAAAAGCTATAGCTCTTGAATGTGGCATACTCCAGACAGGACAACCTACAAAGAGCTAGCTATCATTGAAGGACCAATTTTTCGCATCTACATTAAATAAGAGAGAATGAAAATTGTGGATAAAATTTGTGTGAGTATGGATGTACCTGTCCCCTACCAACACAACACACAAAAAAATAAGGGAAAAAAATGCATACCTACAACAGCTTCTTACAAAAGAAAATTGTAATGGGAGGGACATTAATTTGTTTGCCTACAGGTAATGGGAAGGTCCTCTCCTATAGACAAGCTTTACTTTGTTCAAGAACTGAGAAAAAGAGGTCATGTTGTGGCAATGACTGGAGATGGAACAAATGATGCACCTGCACTTCATGAGGCATGTTTTCTTGTTGCATACTATTGTAAATTATTATTATGTAAGCAGGTTTTCCATTACAATGATATTTCCAGTTCTATAGAGTTATTGATGGAACTTGTTGATATATTATTTGGTGTTTAGGCAGACATAGGTCTCTCCATGGGTACCCAAGGAACAAAAGTTTCCAAGGAAAGCTCATATATCATTATTCTAGAGGATAATTTTGCCTCCATTGTGAAGGTTTGTTGCAGACGTATATATTGTTTTAATCCTTTAAAGGCACATGGTTTTCTTTTCAGAAGATTCCTTACAGTTGTTTCTCCATGGTTTTCAAGTATTTCGATGGGGTCGTTCAGTTTATGCAAACATTCAAAAATTCATTCAGTTTCAACTCACTGTAAATGTTGCAGCAATTGCGATTAATTTTGTTGTTGTCGTTTCATCTAGATATGTTCCATTATCTGAGGTTCAAGTTAGTCTCAGTCTCAATAGAATTGTGAATTTATTTGTTACCTAGATTGTTCCTTTCTTTTTCATGGCTTGGACCCCACCTTAATTTTTTGCAGCTTCTTAGGGTCAATCTTATCATGGATACTCTTGGAGCACTTATATTGGAAACTGAATTCCCAACTAGTCATCTCATGCACCGCCCTCCAATAGAGCGCAAGTAGGACATTGTTATCAAGAGCAGGTCCTCCTTTGGATTAAAAGCTATATAATTCTTGCAGATGCCAAAATATTTTGAAATAAAGAGCATGGGACTAACAGTGGATAAGTGCACATACTTCTATTCAAAATGAGGAACAACTAGATGCATGTACCAATCCCACACTACAATCAATTGATATTATTAGCATGTACTTGTGCAAATTTGATATAAATGACAGTTAGCATAAAGGTATGCCTTTGAAGAAAAAAACTGCAAAGTGTCAAATGCATACTCACAAGTCAAGTTTTCCATATTTAAATATTTCACCAGTTACTCTGATATACTGTTTCCTTCCATCCAAAGAGCTACATACAGGATAATCGTTCTCAATTATCTGGAAGACCAAACACCGTTTGCTTCTTTTAATGGTGTGTTGTTGTTTGTAGACATTAATGGAAATTTCAAAACTGTAGATGAACTCGGAAATTTTTATGGCCAAGTGAATTGTATATAGAAGTTTGTATTTTGCAAGCATATAAATACTCATGCCTATCATGTATTTATTTGAAAATTTTGTTGCATATGTATCGAAACCTTCATCTATATTCTATTATTGTTTGCTTGTTAACTTGTGTGGGCATTAACATATGACTTGTCTATGTTCTAGTGACTCAGATATTTTAACATCAAATTTGATAAACCTCATTGATTGCATTTGAAAAGGGGCATTAAAGAACTACATCCCACACTCTACTTGTTATTCCTAAACAATTTCTTGTATGTCTTGTCCCCATAGAGCAACATTGCCAATGATTATGCCATTTTCAGTTCCTGAACCTGGACATTTTAATTTTTGGGTTGCATGCATTCACATCACTAACCCTTCTTCATAAAAATTTTGGTCAGGCTCCAAGATTCCAGGCTATAAAATCTTGCAAGCATCTTGAGCATATCTATCAATATGCTCAATATATTCATGCCCAAGTGAATTGTATCTAGAAGTTTGCATGTTGCAAGCATATAAAATTATAAATACTCATGCCCGTCATTTATTTATTTGAAATTTTTGTTGCATATGGATTGAACCTTCAACCATATTCTATTATTGTTTGCCTCTTTACTTGTGGTGGCATTACCATATGATGTGTCCCTGTTCGAGTGACTCAGATATTTTAACATCAAAAATTTAAATATCAAATTTGATTAACCTCTCATTGATTGCATTTGATCCACGACATCAAAGAACTATATCCCACACTTTATTTGTTGTTTCTAAACAATTTCTTAGAGTCAACAGTGCCAATGATAATTCCATTTTCAGTTAAGCTTTTTCCTAGGCCTGTACATTTGTAATTTTTGGGTTGCATGCATTTGCATCACTAACCCATCTTCGTAACAATTTTGTTGAGGCTCCAGGATTTAAAATCTTGCCAACATCTTAAGCATATTTATCGAGCAAAGCCTTGTTTTCACGAAATTGTTGAACCACAGAGATATTGATATGTTTCTCTTTTTACATGGAATTCTTTCCTAAGATGCAGCGTAGCCTTGAAAGAGGGTTTTCGACAAAACGACTTCCCCTATACTCCATAATAGAACATCCTAGATAGAGTCCTCTTTGTGACATCTTTCTTTTAAGGAGATTATATTTTCTATTTTCTATGAAATACTATTGACTTAACTCCATTTATTTTGTATTGCAGGATGGCAAGTCAGCCTGCCATGAATAGCAGCAGACCTGCTACTGTACAAATGAAAGGGCAGCCTGTTGTTCAAAAAAGTGGTTGTTGCTCATAAGACAATTCCTAGAATAATTTTTACTGAAACTGGTTTTGAAAAAGTGAAGTTGAAGATAATTGTATGTATTTTGGATCTCAGACAGGCAAACATCTCTAACTATTGAGAGATCAACAATTGATAGACAATTAAAACAAATTTATTGCAAGTTGGATCTTGTATTCTTTTATGTATGTGAAGGGTAACAACTTGCTTTTGTTCCTGATAATTTGTACAGCCATGGATTATTGTACTCATGTGTAGTTTGTAAGATCATTCTTCTTTGAATTTTCATCATTGTCACAGTTGAACTGCTATATCTTAGAATTCTTTTAGTACTTGAAACATTATTCTTGAATATGTTTGACATTTATTTTGTTCCCATGCAAAATTTGTTTGAATATCATCATTGTCAAGCAATAACTTCTTAAAGGGTACTAGCTCAATGGTAGAGCACCTGCCTAATTATAGGTAGGAGATTGGTGGTTCAATTCCTCCGTACCCTATCATAAATTAATGACTAAGAAAATGACTAAATTCGCATATATACGACTATTAGTAGCTAATTTCCAGTATCTTATAGCGCGACTAACATTTAGTCGTATTTAGCTTAGTCATTAATATGTTATCATCTAGTAGTTTATTTAGTCGTATATTTGGTCATTAATTGTGACAATCAATGACTAAATCAGTGAGTATCAATGCCTAAATCAGTGAGTATCAATGACTTAATCAGTGACTATCAATGACTAATAAGTCAACCAATTACTAACTAGTGAAATATGACTAGAGATAGGATAGTGGAAATCAGATATTATTAGTTACCGACTCAAAAATAGTCGTTTATAGTCGAATTTTAGTCATTTTTTTAGTCATTAATTTTAGTCATTTTTTTAGTCATTAATTTTAGTCATTTTTTTAGTCATTAAGGCAAAGTGCCACCTGCACATGGATTGAAGGCATGCTTTTCAAAAAAGGACCAGACCAAGTATTGAGAAGATGCATTAGGGAAGACGAAGTCCATGACATACTGCATGCCACCCATAATGAACCATGTGGAGGACATTATGCTACAAAGAGGACAGCCTATAAGATATTGTAGACTGGATATTATTGGCCAACACTCCACAAGGACACCTATGAATATGTTTCACATTGTGATGACTGTTAGTGAATGGGGAAGCCTACACAACGAGAAGAAATGCCTCTCCATCCACAAATCTCATTGGAACCATTCGAGAAATGGGGATTTGACTTCGTTGGCCCATTCAACCCACAATCAAATTAGAAAAGTTATATCCTAGTATGCACTAACTACCTTACAAAGTGGGCAGAAGTAGCAGCACTTGCAGCAGCAAACGAAACTAATGTGGCAAAGTTTTTTACACAAAAAATCTTCCACGGATTTGGAGTCCCACGAGAGCTAGTTTCTGACCAAGGCCCACAATTTACATCCAATCTAATAAAGGACTTGCTTCAAAGAAACAAGGTTAAACACATAAAATCTACTCCCTACCACCCTCAGGCTAATGGTCAAGCTGAAGTGACAAACAGAGAAATAGAAAGGATATTGACGAAAACTGTACAACTCCACAAAAGAGATTGGGTAGACAGACTAAGTGAGGCAGTCTGGGCTTATAATAATACATGGAAGACAACAACAGGCTTCACCCCATATGAGATAGTCTATGGAAAGAAAATAATGCTGCCCGTTGAGTTTAAGATCAAAACATTGAGGATTGTAGTTGAGTTGAACATGGAACTTTCATACATCCAGCAAGAATGAATACTACAATTAAATCAACTGGATGAGCAACACCAACAAGCACTTGGCCACACTGAAATCATCCAGCAACAAAGAAAGAAATGGCATGACAAGAACATCAAGGAGAAGAAGTTCAAACAAGGTGACTGGGCACTACTCTATGACTCCATATTTCACACATTCAAAGGCAAACTGACAACCAGATGGCTCGGACCCTACATCATTGAACACATCTATGACAATGGAGCTGTCAGAATTACAACAATAGATGAGGAAAAATTCCCCATGATTGTGAATGGACACAGACTCAAACTCTATAAGACACCGAAATCCAAAGAAGAGTTCACACAGACACTTTATCAGCAGAATCTAATGCTGATAGAGAGCCTAGAACATCACTGAAAATTTCTTGATTCAAAGAGAAAAAATGAAAATGAAAAAATGGAAAGAAAAAAAAAATGAAAAAAAAAGAAATACAAAACAACAGAAAATGAAAACATGATCCACTCAAGATCTCACAAACACAATTGATGGACTTGATCCATCCCCATGCACAACCAATAGCAATTTCTGAGCAAAGCCAGCAAAAAGTCAATTCAAGCGAACCAGAAAACAATCAAGCGAGCCAGTAAAATCAATCAAGCGAGCCAGCAATTCAATCAAGTGAGCCAGCACTATAAATCAATTGAGCCAGCAAACATTTAGCAGTCGAATGAAATCCAACATCAAAAGAAATACAAACAAAGATCAACTTTGAGAATCTAAATCAAACAAGCCAGCAAATCTAAAGTTAAGCAAGCCAGCAACAAGCCAATTCAAGCGATCCAGCAGTCAATTCAAGCGAGCCAGATCACCAGCAAGCTACCACTATAGAAATCAAATCACCATTTGAAGAATCACTACAACACAATGTCGAACACAATGAAAAGTCACGTCAGCAAAGCTTGCACGAAAAACAAGCAAACACAGGCAGCAATTCCAACAGAAAAGCAGAACAAAAAAGGAAAAAGACACAACTACTGACACGCCCAAAATCATTACAGACGTAGCTGATCTCATATACAGAATTACGCGCCCATAAAATCAAGCACGGATAATCCAATCAGGTACGCAAAGCATGGAAGGTAATCACTTAACTCTCTATTTTATTTTCAAATCAAATCAAAACCCCCCACAAAATGGTTATTTTCCAAAGTTGAGGACAACTTTTATGTTAATTCGGCGGCATGGTTCAGGAATAACCTCACAGAATCATGATTACTTACCATCAGACATGTCAGCAAATGATAACACCCGCATCTGGCTACCATATTCCCCAATGATCAGAGCGGAAGTGCAATGTACAAATGATGAAAATGATCAGAGCGGAAGTGCAATGTACAAATGATGAAAATGATCAGAGCGGAAGTGCAATGTACAAATGATGAAAATGATCAGAGCGGAAGTGCAATGTACAAATGATGAAAAGAACGCAGGGTGCAATAATGCAAGGAAATGTAAAAGGCAGCAAGTACGATGCACGATGATCAGGATAAGTGTGTTAAAATAGCTAAATAAGGCAGCATAATCTACAAAAAAAACCAGTCTTGCAATACAAAGCTTTCCAGAAGCAAGAAGACCAAAAATTCATGTTGCCACTCAGCCAGCAAGCTGCCCTTGAACCTGTGATCAATCCCGGCCAGTTGAGGTAAGTCAGCCACACTCAAAGTTTTTGGTTTGTCGATTATAGTAGAAGATTCAAGATGACAAAGGGGTTCAAAAAGTGTGAACCAGAAGATCACAAGCCCATTTATGAAAACGCACAGGTTCTATCAATCCTCTGCAATGCAGGTTGGATGCCCTTCATCTCAGGGCTGAGAGGTTCTAATACAAAGGTGGCTTTAGAATTCGCAAGGAACTTAAAGCACATCAAAGAGGAACAGTTCGTCAACTGGGTAAGGGGGCTACGAATCAGACTGGATGAGGAGGCAATTGCAAAATACACAAGGCTTCCCATGGGTCTACACTAGATCAGGGACGACTAGGAAGCCAACCAAAGTGCAAAGGCATCCTTCTTCGAACCAAGAGAATTCTATGAAGAAGACAAAAATGGGGTCAAGAGAGTCACCATGCCCGCACCCTAGCACGAAATAGCTGCTGTCATTCAAAAATATGTAACGTGTACAGGGAGGCTGAGCTATGTCCCTCTTTTCTACTTCCGAAATATGGATCTTCTGAGGCACAGGAGCCATATCACGCCAAGCAACAACATCAGCATCCCCTGTTATCTTCTCATGTCTCTGGGAGAAATGAGAAAAAAAGTAGTTGAGGGAAAAGAAGATGCATTATCCCACCATGGGCTAATCAAATTGATAATTCGTGAAGAGTTAACGGTACAGGTTCCAGAACTTTAATGGGAGGAGTTTGTGGTAATCTTAGCAGATGATGTGCAGAGAATGAGGGGTACACTTAATGTAGGCATACCCCTAGCTCCAGGGTCAAAGGAAAAATCCACTTCTGTATCAAGAGCCAAGAGAAAGATTGACCTTGATAGTGACAATGAAATTATGGTCGATACCCTGATTAGAATAAAACATTCAAAAGACACCTCCCGCCAAAAGGAGTCAGGGGTTTCCACCAGCAAGCAAGGGGCAAGACGGCGAAGTAAGAGGATCCCACAGCAGCCCAAGAATGAATAGATAAAGAAGGTGGAAAAATTGCCCAGCCCAATAATTCAAGACGTATATGACGATGATGACAATTGGGTAGACCAGGACGACCCAACCACACCTGAAGAATAGGATGATGACCAATGGAACCCCGCTGGTCAAGATGTAAACCCTGCTGATCAAAATATAAACCCTGGAGCCACTGACCAGCTAGTCGAGGCACTGATGGAGTTAGAAAAGGTCAGAGAAGAGTTGCCAACATTAAAAATTGAAGCAAGGATTCAAAGAAGCCAACCAACTTCACCAGCACCTCCACTGTTTGTACAGGAGAAGACCCAGATATTGAAGATGCATCACGCAGGGGAGATGAAGCTGGCAGAACAACAAAATGCAGCACTGAGGGAGAAATTGGGCCAAGCTCGGACAGAATTGGCTCAGAAGGACCAGAAAATCCAGCAACTAGAAGACACATTGACTGTCACTACAAAAATCTATGATGGAAAATTACAACTCAGACCACCATCTAGAATCTACACGGTCTACTTGAAGGAAAAGTGGGGGAGGTTCTAGCTGCAGAGGGTGAAACAAGGTCTGCCTCTGGAATTGAACAATCCAAAGGAATTTTTGGATACTTCTCTGAATTGCACAGAGTTGGAAAAGGATCAATTGTGCGAATTCTTCTTGCACAACTTCATGGTGCCAAGCACACCTAACTGGTCACCTAATCCCTACGTAGGTGACTTCCAGCTAAGAGCATTATGCTCCTGGATGAACCACGAGGTGGAAAGGGCACAAGATGATCATATATATCTTGCAGGGAAGTGGCAGAATCCGTTATGGATCAGGGCGGAGGCATCTCACCCTGAAAAGGTCATTCAGGACCACCAAACTATCACCACTGACGAAGAGTTAATTCCTATCTTGCTTGACAAACAGCAGGAGGCTGTCACGCATTTTGATCTCACCCTTCAATGCACATACAAAGAGGTACAGGAGGCCATCAGTGAGAGATGGGCAAGGATTGGAGATGATTTGAAGAAGAAGGAGCCTCACTCCCCCCTCAAATTAGAAATGGCACTCACTAAGGCCAAATTATACAGGGAATCCTTGATCAAACACCAGTTCAGATGGATAGGGATGAAGCTCCGTCCACCATTCTTTCTCCCATTAGTTATCAAAGCACATATTGATGAGGAGGAAGAGAAAAGAACATGGGCCAGAGATGGCCGAACCCATGGCTATCATAGGCACGCAGGGACTCTCAGGATCGTTGCTTGGGACATTAGAGAAGCTATCCATGAACAAAATGTGTCACCCAAGGATGGGTGAATCCTTCAGTATGGGGGAGATGATGAGCCCCAAATTAGGTACTTTATAAGCCTTTTGATGCCACACAAGCATAATAATGGATATGGAAAATGCCTTTGTTTGTGGGGTTTAATGATTTGTTTTGATTATTTGATAGAGTAGTTTAGAGGTTATTCTTTTATGCTTAAAAGTGTTTTCTATGAGCTAATCATATGGAAATAAGTGTGTATGAGCAGGCATTGGTAATCCAAGAGACAACCATCAATTCCAACGCAAGGACTAAAAGACCATAAGTGGTTCAACGCCTTTTTCCTGATTTGTAGAAGAGAACCCCTGTTCAGCATAATCGGCATTTGAATCATAGAGTTAGGTTATGTTCCAAAAAAGATATATATATGGGCCTCTTAGTTAGCAAGAGGTCCCTGTTGGCATTTTTGTAGAATTTACATTTCAGTATATGTTATTCGAGACAATTCTATTTTAAGACTTTTTTGAACATGAGATTACAATTTTAATGGAATAAGGAATGTTGTTTCAAGCTTTGTGTTTATAAGACTTTTCCCACTCCTAAAATACGAATTGGAGAGGACCCCTCCAACATGTAGGTCAGGAGCTTCATTTCCATTTCAGGTATTTTTCATATGTAATGTGAATTGATTTAAATCCTTATCGTATATGAAGTACTTTGGTAATGTTTGAATGACATGGTTTTATTTCAGCTAAGCGATCCTTTCATTTCAGCACTTTTTATCTGTAGTTCGCCAACATTGATTCTGTAGTTCTCTAATACGCTTCCTGTAGGCCTGTACACGCATTTTGTGCAGGCGTGATTACCTCTGTTTTCCAGCTCGTTGTATTAATTTTAGACCATGATTTAGATCTGCGATGCCATGAATATTTATGTTATCAGAGTTCAGTTATATAGGAGTTAATCGTTTTAGTTCTTTGGATTTGAATAGACTAGATGGTTATTGCTTTCAGTATTGGATTTGAATGAAATCAAGTTTGATTAACTTTCAGCATTGAATTTCAAGTTAAACTTCCAGTTTTCAGCACTTTATTTCTAGATCAAGTTTTCCAAGCTTTCAGCATTTGATTTATTAGATTAGATTTGTAGCCTTTTAGTATTTAATTCTTAGCATAAAAAGCTTTAAGTTTCAGCATTTCTAGTTTACAGATTTACAGTATTTTCATATTCCTTCATTCGTTGTTTAATAGCAGATCATTCCCATTTCCTTTTCTAGAAACCTTCAAGACACACCCCATCATCTTAAAACAACGAAGACTATCCTATAGAGCACATACAGCGCTTAGCACCTCTTAAGTTTGTATGCTCCCTGGTCGATAATTAAAGTATGCTTTTGGTTTAGCTACCCTGATTAGGTATCCATTCCTAGAGTCCACCACTAACCCTCCTTTTTATTCTTCGTTTAGAATTGTTTAAATTTTGTGTTAGTATGTTACTATTTGTTGAAACAAATAAATTTACAACTAATTACAACAACTAAACTAAAAGAAAATAAATCAAATATGTCTTAAATTTCTAATATATTAATTCAAATGTGTCTTAATTTTCTAAAGTATTTATTTTTTAAGTTTTATTTATATATTAGGAAAATAAAATATAGCTTAAGAAATTTAATGAAATAGCATGTACACAAAAGGGAGGTTTCGGCCTCTATTACATCATCAAAGTTTGGCTACAACCACACCCATCTTTGCTCTATGTGCAATGGCTAAGAGCTTGCAACGATACATTGATAAGCCACCCATTTGTCACTCGACACGTACTTGCTCATGATTGCAGTGTATATAATTACTCTTTGCTCTATGTGCGATGGCTAAGAGCTTGCAAGGAGACATTGATAAGACACCCATTTGTCATTAGACACATACTTTCTCTATATAATTACATTGTAGGCATTCAAACAACGCAAGACCGTCCTCGCCACTGTATCTGGATTCTTCGTTCATTAAACCAATGGAATGTTGCCACGTCATGCCGCTTCACTATTTTCTAGGTCACTTCACTGGTTCTAGGTTTTTAGTGCGAGGGGAAAAAATCAACTCTGCCTAGATGTATCTACACATTGAAAGAGGTCACGTTCTCGAGCACTGGTGCCAGGTTTCATTTAATGCCAGGGGAAGAAATCAACTCTGGGTAGATGTATTGAAGGAGCTCGGGTTCTCGAGTCCCACATGAATGGATTTATACGCCATCTCAGATATTCCAGCACAATCAATTCTATCCGTCAATTACTTGAATTGATTGCTCAAGATGCACAGAATCCCGATAAGAAACCCCGGGGGCTAGGTGGTTTTTTCATTTGGGTTTTGTTTGATCTGTGGATGTCCGCTTTTTTTATTTCTTTATTGTTGTCGTCGTCGAAAAGGTATCCTCAATGTATTTATGCCATTGCAGCAAGGTGTGAAGGCTTGGATCATGGCCGTGGCCTGCCTATCTCTCACGGCTAAGATGAAGGAGACTTAGGTTCCATTCCCCACAGACTTGCAGGTAAACAAAATTAGACCCAAAAAAATCTGAGGTTCTTGCATGTTATTGAATGTTTTAATGCCAAAGATATGATGGTTTTGTCATGGCGCAGAGGGAGGGCGTCGGATTCATCTTCGATGCTTGCACTATTCAAAGAATGAGCTTCTGATATTTAATACATTGCAATGGGGAATGTGTTCCATCACTCTGTCTTCAATTACTTTGCTCACAGGGTTGTTCACTAGCTATTTACCACAACTAATAATTTCTTTACTGAAGGTGATCTAATTTAACTTTTGTAGGATGACTTTGAGGTCCTGGAGGTGTGCATGCTCTTTGGGGTTTTTTAATTCTTTCTTTTGGATTTGCCTTCCCTTTCACGAGTAAAGTTCCAGGTACTAAAATCTTCAGTCATTATATTGGCCTTTACCCAAACCATTTTTTTGGATTATAGAGGCCATTGCCCCTTTTGTCTTCACAAATCATTCTTCAGGGTTTTAAAACCCTCAATCGTTGTATTAGCTTTTACCCAAACAATATTTTTGGATTCATATTACTCGCATATCTAGACATAGTTATTTTTATCAATTTCTATGCTAAATAATTAGTCTCTGTTGGACTTCTATGCTAAATAATTAGTCTCTGTTGTTGGACTACTGGTTAACATTTTATTTGCCTCTCAATTAGTATGAATCGACAATGGTTGAATTAGGCTACAAGGGCACATACCTGCAACCTAGTTTACTTAAAAATTTAATCAACAACAGTTGAAATAGGCTACAAGGGCACATACCTACTTTAGCTGTAGCTAAACAATGCTACACGAGCTACCACCCATCTGTTTAGAACTACATGATCAAAGAGGACTTTCCTTCAAATATTCAAGATGAAATATTTTACTCATCTTTGGGAAAGACCTTTGCTATCACCCTCTCCTTAATGCATTGCTTCAATCAAGGCCAGCATATCTATCACCGAGCACAATAGTGGAAATGTTTTAGCAAAGAAAGAGGAACTTCAACCAAGGCCAGCAACCTCATTAAAGCACTAAAATGAGGCACTTAGGATGGGTGTTGAGGTTGTAGTTGGAGCCTATCTTCTAGGCTGCCTACAAATATCCCTTTGACTGCAATTGCTTCAAGCCCTTCTTATCTGCATATGGGGCCTCCTCTAAGGCTGAGAACAGGTTGTAGGTGAGGGAGGCTTCCTTCAACAATAATATAGGATATTTGAAACTCGGCCACCTACAGGTGATGGGACTCATCCTTTTTTCATTCAAAAAACTGTTAAGATTCAATATGCTAAGACAGAAATTATCAACATTACATTCCATTTCACAACAATAGCATATACAGTATCACTGAAAGAACAACAAGCACACCATAAACACAAGGGACACAGATTTATCCTAGGAAACCCTCATGGGGTAGAAAACCCAGCAAAGCTTCCTCAATATAGATGACCAGCAAATACAAAGATGTAAACCCTAGACATGATCTCCTTGTCCTCCGTAGCAGATCTCTCACTCACCTATGCGCTATTCACAAGTGAGTGTAATGTGTGTTAAATGAGGAACACACCTCCTTTATTTATACACAGCTCTGACTTGACTTTTACACTTACTAGGTTGGCCCCAACTTAATTACTTAACATAATGTGACAGGGCCGACCCTACTAGGGTGGTCTAATAACCCTTTAACCCACATGACTCATACAGGGCCGACCCCCACTAGGGAAGTCTAATAACCCAAGTTACCACATACCTCACGGAGGAATAAAACATCTCCGGATATACAATAAGGTCTTCACGGAGAAATGAAACATCTCCGGAATAATAAAGTACAAATGTAATATTCTTAGAAGTTACAATATTTCAACACTCCCCCTTAACGAGAAGGATATTATAACAACATCTGCAAGAGCAAGGAGTCATCAACATCATACATGATACATCTATAAATCATTGGAAGCTTTCTCAACATCATTAGTAACTCAACCAGTTACTGGAATATCTTCAGGTCTTCAATACTGGAGTATCAGCATCGTCAATATTGAGTCTTCACCTTCTGCAGCACTCGATCAACTACATCATCATCATCATCTGGATCACCTGATCAACAGCCTCATCGTCTGGATCTACAAATCATCATCATAACAGCATCAACTAGATCCTCTCGATTAACAGCATCACATCATCAACTGGATCCTCTCGATCAACAGCATCACATCAACTGGATCCTCTCGATCAACAACATCACATCATCTCGATCGGCAGCATCTAGATCATCTCGATCAACAGCATCTAGATCATCTCGATCGACAATATCATCATGGCAGCATAACCTGCAATACACATGATCCAATTCTAGGATGATTAATCCTTATCAATTTTAGACAAGTCTCATGTCTATGGACGATGCAATCTAGATCTACTTCCAGGATGATCAATCCTGATCCTTGTAAGACAAATCTCATGTCTAGGGACAATGCATTCCATGATCCTTTTAAGACAAATCTCATGTCTAGGGACGATGCAGTCCATGATCCTTTTAATACAAATCTCATGTCTAGGGACGATGCAGTCCATGATCCTTTTAAGACAAATCTCATGTCTAGGGACGATGCAGTCCATGATCCTTTTAAGACAAATCTCATGTCCAGGGACGATGCAGTCCATGATCCTTTTAAGACAAATCTCATGTCTAGGGACGATGCAATCCCAACCATAGTGCCAGTCCTTTTTCATACTAGATGTGGCCTAGATTAGATCTAGGATTTACCACCACAGAGGCAGTCCTTTTTCATACTGGATGTGACTTAGATCAGATCTAGGGTTTATCACGTACATTTTGAACTAAAAGCTCACAGACGATGCAGTCCTATCATCAATTTTCGGAGACAAATGTCTACGAGTCAATTCAGAGGACCGAAGTCCAGGGATGATGCAATCCCTCTCGCCCACTAGGGACTTCTTTCTCGGAGACATATGTCTACGGATCAATTCAGGGGACCGAAGTCCAGGGATGATGCAATCCCTCTCATCCACTAGGGACTTCTTTCTCGGAGACATATGTCTACGGATCAATTCAGGGGACCGAAGTCTAGGGATGATGCAATCCCTCTCGTCCACTAGGGACTTCTTTCTCGGAGACAAATGTCTACGGATCAATTCAAGGGACCGAAGTCCGAGGATGATGAAATCCTTCTCATCCACTAGGGACTTCTTTCTTGGAGACATATGTCTACGGATCAATTCAGGGGACCGAAGTCCAGGGATGATGCAATCCCTCTCGTCCACTAGGGACTTCTTTCTCAAAGATATATGTCTACGGATCAATTCAGGGGACCGAAGTCCAGGGATGATGCAATCCCTCTCGTCCACTAGGGACTTCTTTCTCGAAGACATATGTCTACGGATCAATTCAGGGGACCGAAGTCCAGGGATGATGCAATCCCTCTCGTCCACTAGGGACTTATTTCTCGGAGACATATGTATACGGATCAATTCAGGGGACTGAAGTCCAGGGATGATGCAATCCCTCTCGTCCACTAAGGACTTCTTTCTCGGAGACATATGTCTACGAATCAATTCAGGGGACCAAAGTCCAGGGATGATGAAATCCCTCTCGTCCACTAGGGACTTCTTTCTCGGAGACATATGTCTATGGATCTCTTTTAGAACATGTGTCCAAGGATGATACAATCCACTTGTCAACTTAGACCCAGTCTAAGGACCATTCACCAACCTCACTGTTGGTATCACCAATACAGGTATCCACATCATTGACCTCACTGTCGATGCAGGCAATCTCATCATTAGTGACCATATCACTCCCCCTTTCAAGCAGGGTCCTTCTGAACTACACCAAGCTTGTCTCGAAAATAATCAAACTTTACTTGAGACAGAGGTTTGGTCAATATATCAGCAACTTGTTCGTTAGTGCTTACATACTCGAGCTTGATAGCTCCTTTCTGCACCATATCCCGCAAATAGAAATATCGCATCTCTATGTGCTTTGACTTATCATGGAATACTGGATTCTCTGTCATCTTGATATAACTCTGGTTGTCATACAGGATCACAGTGGGGTCCATCTCTAAGTCAAACAATCCGGATAACAGCTTTTGAAGCCATAACGCTTCACAACTAGCAGAGCAAGCAGCTATCTATTCCGCTTTAGCTGTGCTGAGAGCCATACTAGACTGCTTCCTACTAAACCACGAGATCATGGAAGATCTCAGACAATAACATCCTCTCAATGTGCTCTTCCTATCTGATAGAGTTCCTGCCCAATCAACATCTATGTAGCCATACAATTTGAAGTCATGATCTCCAAGATAACATAAACCAAAGTATACCATACCCTTTAGGTACCTCATCACATGCTTTGCAGCTATCAGGTGAACTCGTCTAGGTTCCACTAGATACTGACTCAAGGTGTTCACAACAAAGCATATATCTGGTCTGGTATTTGTTAAATACATCAATGACCCAATAATTTGTCTATACATAGTCATATCCACTAACTCTGATGAGTCATCACCTAATAGTCTTTAAGTTAGAATCCATGGGAGTGTCCTTGGCCTTTTATTCCAACATATCAAATCTTTTCAAGCATACTTTCCCTTGTTGAGAAATATTCCTTCTGACCCTTGCCATACTTCCAAACCTAGGAAGTAATGCATCAATCCGATATTTTTCATCTCAAATTATGTAGCTAGCTTTTTCTTGCTTCCGATGATCTGTTTCTCATTCCCTGTCAGAAAGAGATCATCCACATACAGTAATAGTGTCATCGATAACCTTAAAGTAAAGGTTAGGATCATCTTTACTTTTGGTAAAGCCCAAGCTTGTCAAGAAGCTATCAATTCTCCCTCTGTGACTGAACATCATTCACACTCTACATTGAGTGATCTTCTGCATATCTATCCGTGTCATCTCTCGTCATATGGGTCTACTGATATGATCCTCAAGATCATTCAAACTTCTTGCATCCATCTAAGAGAATAATGTCATCTATATATAGACACCATCTTCAACCTTGTAGCAAAGGTTGAAATCTGCATCACCCATGGTGATCATTAAGCTCATCAAATGATTATCGATCCTGGGTGCCCATACAGAGCTTTCTTCAATTACACCATTAAGAGAATGGTCTTATCGAGCCACTTGGAGCAAACATCTCGTCATGATCCTCTTCTTCTTTCTAAGAAAATCTTCTAGCCACGAGCCTTCTATAGTATGTTTGATTTGTAATTCTTCTTGTTGAACATCCATCACTCGTTCTTTGGAACAGGTGTTCGTCATCATAGCACATGATCTTTTCTACAAATCAAAGTTAATCACATGATTAGTAATACTTCATAATCATCAAATCATGATAACCTACTATGCATACTGATATGATTCACATATTCATGCAACTATCTTGACCAATATTTTGGCACAACACTTTTCTATATCCTGTATGCATACAGTGGCTATCTAGATGCCTTCCATCTCTACCAGAACATACTGTTAAGAGCATGCACAGCTCTCAGCAGGTCAGCAAAGAGGTTTCATTCTAGATAAACAACAATGGAATGTTTGTCCAATCTTACCCATCATATGCATATTAGTAGTATATTGTTCAATGCTATATGAATGCTTACACTATGCATGATATATTCTAGGAATACAAATATGCATACAGTTATTACAAGCAATATCATTTACTATTTCATATATTCAAATAACAACTCAAATACTTATCTTTTATGGTTGCCTCCCGCTTGATCTCTATATGTCTTTGAACTTCTTATCCATCATGGACCACTATGCATGCTTTAGTGTGCACTAGTGTCACCCTCATGAACTCAAATATAATCATACATTCATTAGTATAGTCTCAATACTATCAACACATTATGATTCTAAATAATCTTAAGTATGTATGGTCATGATCATTTCATATATAGGTATACTTACCCAAGATCCTAACAAAGTAGGATTCTAACTTGATATAGGAAAACATGCCTGGATTATCAAGCTTGGTTATGTCTTATCATACCCAAACAATATCTTCTTTGTTCTCTTCAATGATTTAGAGACCTTGTGCTAAAACCTGCATATCTCATAGGTTAAGCATAGTAGAACAAAGTCATACATACCTCGTAACTAGATCTTCTATGTGGTCAAAGACTATGGATGAGTCTCTGTCCTTATGTCATCATGGTCATAGAACTTGATTTTTCTTTCTTGATGTACCTGTATCTTGTTAGTAGACAACATCATCCTCATACAACACCACAAGTGCATTAGTACAATCATAAGTGGCATAACCTTAATCAATGAATGCCTTCTATCATTCACATGCATTCATTATCGAACAATCATAATTGTACTAATCTCAATAACATGAAGACAAACATATCATAAACTTAACCATGAACAGATTTCAACACATACCTGTATCTCCTCAAGTCATACCTGTTAGGATTGCTTTTAACCCAATCCACTTTGATTTGCTGAAACTGGATCTAGAGCTAGATTAGGGTTTGTCAAAGAAACCCTAAAAATTCAAAGATGCACCTTGCTGAGCTGATCAAGCTAGCATACTTCAATTTTGAAATGTTCAAAATTTGACCCCTCAAAATTTCCTTTGAAACTTTTGGATCTTTTGGACAGGATCCCAAACTAGGGTTTGGTGAAGCCCACCCTTCTTCCCAATCAAAAGGTTCGATCCAAAGCTCTAAATTTCAATTTTTCTGAGGAGCTTCTAGCCGTGGTCACAGAATTCAAAAATTTCAACTTTTGCAGAAGCCCTAATTTTCCACCTTTCCGATCAAAATCCCGAACTAGGGTTTGATCAAGCCCGACCTTACCAAAAAATTCGATCGTGGTCTCTAAATTTCAATTTTTATGAGGAGCATTCAGCCATGGTCTCCGACTCTAAAAATTTCAAATTTCTCCGAAGCCCTAAATTCCCGCAGCAGTGATAAGCCAAGAATAAAGGTGCTCAGAAAACAATTTTGTTTTGACAGAAATATGCACCTGATTGTTTCTGATGCATCTCTGAAATTCCGAATTCACAGGGTCCGAAATCTCTTCATATGGTATCCTAACTTGTCAGCTTTCCAACCCCATAGGTCTGACCTCAATTGGATTTTCGGAGAGAGAGTTATGCCAAGTGTCACAACGTGACCTATTTATGGGATGAAACAGGAGAGCAAACTTGTATGGCATGCCACGTATCACTGGTTCAACTTCGGCCTCTGAAAAACTTACCTGAGAAACTACAGTCCGTGCTCTACCAATCCCTTTTTACGAAATTTCATTTGGAGCTTCCTATCCCAAGTTATGACTTTTTTCCCCAGGTCACCTGTTTATGACTCAGATCTGGAAAAGGCAGAAACCCTAACTTGTACTGATCATAAATCACAAAGTAAAATGAATTAGAGGCTGTCCTTTGGACACAAGGTACAGGGGGATGTTATCTACGACCTGTAAAGGTTTCCGATCCTAAACCTTCTCCAAAATGGATTTATAGCGAAAGTGCCACGATGATTGGTTTTTTCTATATAAAACCCTAACCTTCAAATTGTCGCAAGTGAAGCAAGTGTCGTAAGTGCCATACATTGCCTTCCTTCAGGTTAGCTCTGATACCATGTTAAGATTCAACATGCTAAGACATAAATTATCAGCATTACATTCCATTTCACAACAATAGCATATACAGGATCACTGAAAGAACAACAAGCACGGCATAAACACAAGAGACATAGATTTATCCTGGGAAACCCTCATGGGGTAAAAAACCCAGCAAAGCTTCCTCAATATAGATGATCAGAAAATACAAAGATGTAAACCCTAGACATGATCTCCTTCTCCTCCATAGCAGATCTCTCTCTCACCTATGCGTTATTCACAAGTGAGTGTAATGTGTGTTAAATGAGGAACACACCTCCTCTATTTATACACAACTCCGACTTGACTTTTACACTTACTAGGTCGGCCCCAACTTAACTACTTAACATAATGTGACAGGGCCGACCCCACTAGGGTGGTCTAATAACCCTTTAACCCACATGACTCATACAGGGCCGACCCCACTAGGGAAGTCTAATAACCCAGGTTACCACATACCTCATGGAGGAATAAAACATCACCGGATATATAATAAGGTCTTCACGGAAAAATGAAACATCTCCGGAATAATAAAGTACAAATTTAATATTCTTAGAAGTAACAATATTTCAACAAAAGCCCCATAATAGCAGCATACTAATAGGTGGTTGCATCTCAGAGCTACATATACTACGCTTATTAGTTCTACTTAAAATAAGTGGTATTACATTCGCTGGAAGCTGCAAGCTGAAAGCGGCATAGAGATGGTGTCACTGAACCATAGTGATGGATCCATAGTAGTTTTTGAAAGAGGATATAGTCCTATACACCGTATCCTGGGGAAAATAAAAGAGTTTTTTACCTCGTTCACCCAGCGGAGCAAATAAAAGGTAAGCCATCTCAAGGTATAGCCGGATATAGTAATTTTAATTTATACTGAGCTAACTGAACCTCGTTTCCCCCAACCTTAGTCACTGGGTTTATAAGAATAATTGGCACTGGGTTAATAGGCTTAAACTGGTATAAACGGAAATTGTCCACAAACAAACGGCTTGAACCATGCCGTCCTCGTAAAGCTGTGTAGCGTGAAACAGGGTGTAGGAAATAAATAGCTCTCGAATCAATATTTATCCACCGGAATAAGAATCTATACTCCTTGCAATATGGAATATAGTGAAATGCAATGACGCCTTCCACAAAGCAAGCCATAGTGAGGTCTTTAAAACTCAAATTTGGCCCCTCTCAATGCTTTCCTCACACCTGCAACTTCTCACACGTCATCTAGCCCAGTGCTGCTTCAACGGTTGTAAAAGGATTTTGCTTCAAAGGAATGCAGCCCCATGAATGTGGAAGGCATCTAACCCAAAAATATGTCAATCTGTACTAGAAAGGTACAGGCTGCATGCTGCTGTACACATTACCTCAAAATCAGTGTTATTCCAGATAATTAACGTAGTGGCAAGCGATGAAAATTGTGTTGCATGCTGTTGTCCACGCTACAAATTGTAACTTAACTTGCATGCTGCTTACCACGTTTCATAATACTTTGAACTTCCAAGTATTTTAGCTTAAAATATTCATTACTTGACTGGCATTTAAAATATTCATGACTTCCATATTTAAAGTGGAAGGGAGGCATGTAACTCCATGCCCTACTATTATTGATTCATGGAAACTTATGCACTTTTATTTTACAGGGAAGGGGGCACTCATGAAACTATTTAATAATTCATATAATTATGAGGAACTAATTTATCTTCAATGCTTAGCATGTTAATCCAATTCAGCCAACCTCGAGGAACCAGGGGAAATAAGCTTAGCATATTAATTTAATTCTGCAGTATTACTCGCATTTTGAAAGTCAAGTGGCTTTGAACTAACTATATCTTGATAAAGCTAGATTGACTCGACATCTATAGAAACTCTTGAAAAGCAGTCTTATTAAAAACTCGCCTACTGAATATCTAATATCAGATGCATCAGGTTGCTCTTTTGTTTGCTAATGCTAGAGAAAAATAAGTTTGCAGGGCCACATCTTCGAGAACATTGGCGTCATATACTTTTTCTCTGATCGTATTTGATCTATAAGAGGATTGTATACATCTCTTTCACAAATCAAGAAAGGCCACTTTTAATCTACTCTATTTTTCAATATTTGTTACTGGTGTTTATTAATGAATGTACACTTTTGAATAGTATAAATTATTTCAAATCAAAGTATAGAATGTGCAGGCAATTTAAATTTTAAAAAGAGTCAAAGGAAAGACTGTTGTTTTGAACTTTTGAATAATGCATGTTATTGATTTCAAGGTTATATTAATGAATAATTGAAGTTACCCTGATTTTGATGTTATATTTATGTCAATATAACTACGATGTTCTTCCTTTTGAAAACTAGGCAGGGACATCAGGCTTTCACATGGCCTTTGCTGAGTAATGACATCAGGACAAGAACTTAAGGTTTTGGACCTGGACTTATGAGATAAGATGAGCAGTGGATTACAGATAGGTATAATGGATTTCATGAATCCTCTGATTGGGGGCATTGGATGCCCCATTTGTTGGAATAGTTGTCTTTGGAGTTCATTTTGATGGTAAGTTCAACATCAATATTTGTATTTACAGGATAATTATTGTATTTGGAAAATCTTTTGGTGGTTCTGTTTTCGATGGCATATCTTGAGAGATATTCTATATATATGCTATATTGTAGGGCGTTTAGTTGTGGAGGCTCTACTTGTGGCAGTGATTGTTTTCATGTTGTTTCAAAAGAGTTGTCAGCCTAAAAAAACCCACCTCTTACCAAAAAAAAGTTAGTTGTGACTCTTTTGGGTCTCATCCTTGTTCAGTTTTAGGAGGAAAATCTAATTGGTTCTAACTTTTAATCTCTTGGAACTCATATACAACATAACTTCAATTGACCACACACAAATATGGTTCTAAATTGCTTCACGGAAACAATGGCGGCCATCTGGATTGGAATACCATATACAAAATTGCAATACAAAAGGATTTTACTATCTTCACAATGATTGTCTTTCATTTTAACTAGCAAACACATTTCCGTTGATTTCTTCATATACTTGCAATGAGGGTTTGGTTTTGTTCTCATGGGTTAAAGAAAATGGAATTTCAATGGATTTCTATAAGCAGAGTCTAACCATTAATGTTATGTTGATGCAGATCAATGCTTTCTCCCAATCATGGTTGCTTCATTTCCAGGTACATTTTACTATTGTTCCTTCTTAGCTATCCTCTACCCTATAGCTCTACTCTACTCGTAGCTATAAGTTTCTGTATGTGTATAGATTAATTGTATTACAGTCTTTTTGGTTCATCTCAAACTAATCATATGTTTGTTTTTGCTTGCAGGTTATTAGGCTTTTGAGAGACGCTATGCACACGATGGATATTATATTACTCCTTCAGCTTAAGACGTTGTTGAGCATCTTATAGTGCAGAGCTGGATATCTACTGAACATCGTATTGTTTTTATGAATATTGTCATGAATTTTGCTATTTTTATAATAAAAACTTATGATGTTATGGCCCATGGGGAAATATATATTCTTTGTTTGACACGCGAAAGCTTCTTATATTCTGTTAGTTTCAGAAAATAAAGAATAAGGATACCTCATCATCCATTCTCTACTGCTCCAACCCTTCTTTCAACAAATCAAAGCTCTCTAAATATTTGGGTTCTCTGCATTTTAATTCTACATTTCAAAATGTGTTACACAAAATTTACTACCAAATCAAAACGCACTGATCAACTCCGATTCTCCTGCCTCTGCATTGTTTAGTTAATAAATTTAAGCTCTACTTGTATCAACGCACCTATTGTTTTGTTTTTCTATTAATTTCAAGTTCAGTGTAGTTGATTTTGGGGTTAGTTCTTTGCAATGGACTTCTCTTCCTCAATGAAAATTAAATGGATTCATTTTTTTCATTTTATATTTTATAAATATATTTTAATTATTTTATATGTAATTAATTTATTTCTAATAATTTTACTTAGTACTTTTATTTTACTCTTTAAAGACAAGCTCGGTACCTTTAAAAGATTTTTTAATAAAAAAGCCTTTGAAATATTTTTTAATAAAAAAGACAAGTTTATACACATTTTTTTATAAACATATAGATACACTTGATACTAGGGTTTACATGTAAATGTTCTCACCTATTTTCCTAACCGGTCTAAGGTGGGGCATTTTAATTGCTTTTGGAAAGAGTCTCAAGGATGTATATATATATAATATTTCAAATCTATATAAATTATTACAGTATTGTCATATAAAATAAATAATAAGCTTTTTTATTGTAATCATTTTTTGGATTGATATATTTTATCTATTTTTATTTTATGTTTGTTTTTGATATTGTAAGTTTTATAAAGAATTGGTTTCCAAGTATATAATTATAATAAGTTTTTACAAAAAAATCGGTTTTCAAGTGTATGTTTGAAAATAGATATAAACTTTTTCTTAGAGATCTCACAAATAAAATGAGAAGTTTTGTAAGTTATAATTATTAATAAAAATTAATTATTTGTTGGGAGGGATTTAAATTCTCCAAATACTTGTAGGGGGTGGGCCCACCTTCCTTCAAGTAGTGCAATGTCCATCTTGTTATATTTTTATATTTTTATATTTTTTTAAACTCATTCACAACTAAATACATTTTTTATATATTTATTTTTTAATTGGTAATATTTATTCTAGTTTGTTATATTCATTTAAAATCATATACTATAAAAGATATAACACATTTTATCCATACTTGATTTATATTTTTACATTTTGTGTATGTGTTTGTTTATTTAAATTTATATAATATGCCATACAAATTTGGTTTTGTAATATTTTCTTATTTACTTAATTTTGATATGGGATTGTGTTGTGTAAATGGATTATTAAATTTAAATTATGATGAATTGTATTTGTTTATGTATATTTATTGATGGTGTGTGTATTTGTTGTATTAATTTTGACTTATTTGATAGAAATTACATGTAATATATGTATTTTAAATGGTTGTGATATTATAATATTTTTAAGAATATGTGTTTAGTTAAGCTTTAGATTTTGTTATGAAGGGATTTGTAATTTAATCATACATAATTTTATGCACATTATAAATGAAGCCTATTTTATAACTTTCAAGAAAGAATTACACATCTGTTTTATCATTGAAGTATATAAATTCATAATTAATTTAAGAGTTTAAACATACATGAAGAAATTATATTTAATGTGTATTTTAAATATTTGTGATATTATAATATTAATTTAAGAGTTTAAACATACATGAAGAAATTATATTTAATGTGTATTTTAAATATTTGTGATATTATAATATTAATTTAAGAGTTTAAACATACATGAAGAAATTATATTTAATGTGTATTTTAAATATTTGTGATATTATAATATTTATCATTGAAGTATATAAATTCATAATTAGTTTAAGAGTTTAAACATACATGAAGAAATTATATTTAAGATGTATTTTAAATAATGTATATTTTAAATATTTGTGATATTATAATATTTATCATTGAAGTATATAAATTCATAATTAGTTTAAGAGTTTTAACATATATGAAGAAATTATATTTAATGTGTATTTTAAATATTTGTTATATTATAATATTTTTAAATATGTTTTTGTTTAAGTTTTATATTTTATTATGATGAGATTTATATTTTAATCATATATAACTTATGACAAATATTTTATAACATTCAGGAAAGAATGTACATAAATTCAAACATATAAAACCAAAAAAATGTTCATAACTAATTTAAGAGTTCAAACATACATTAAGAAATTACATTTAATGTCTATTTTAAATATTTGTGATATTATAATTTTTGTTAAGAATATGTGTTTGCCTAAGTTTTATATTTTTTTTATGATGAGAATTATAATAATACATTAAGAAATTATATTTAATGTGTATCTTAAATGTTTGTGATATTATAATTTTTTTAAGAATATGTGTTTGCCTAAGTTTTATATTTTTTTATGATGAGAATTATAATTATTATTAGTACACTTTTTTTGTGTAATATATTCTATGAGAATTATAATTATTATTAGTACACTTTTTTTGTGTAATATATTCTATGAGAATTATAATTATTATTAGTACACTTTTTTTTGGTATAGTATATTCTAATAATGTATGTTTGAACTCTTAAACGAGTTATGGTTATTTTTGTTTACTTTTAAATGTTTGAATTTATATACTTCAATGACAAAATAAACATGTAATTTTTTACTTTTATATGTTTGAATTTATGTACTTCAATGACAAAATAAACATGTAATTTTTACTTTTATATGTTTGAATTTATGTACTTCAATGACAAAATAAACATGTAATTCTTGTTTGAATGTTATAAAATGGTTGTCATCTATAAGTTTATAATGTGAAGTTAAGTATGGGTAAATTATAAATTTATGTAAAGAAACATTCTCATTTAATGCAAGATAATGTTATGTAATGTTTATGGATATGATTGGGATTAAGGCTAAGACTTATGGTTGAGGTTTAGAATTGACTCCATAGGACTAAAGTTAGACTAGGTAAGGTATGGTAGATTAGCATATGTAAGTTAGGCTAGGCTAGGTCCAGTAGATTAGGATAAGATAGATCTATGTAGGGTTGGGATTATAAGTTAGGCTTAGACTTAGGGTTGAGGCTTAGAATTTACTCTAGAGGGTATAGGATTAATGTTAGAATAGGTAGGTTATTGATTTCAATATCATATTTATGTAGGGTTTGAACAATCCATGTTATTGATTTCAAGGTTATATTTATGAAAAATTGATGTTACCTTGATTTTGATGTTATATTTATGTCAATATAAGTATGATGTTCTTCCTTTTGAAAAGTAGGCAAGAACATCAGGCTTTCACATCAGGACACGAACTTAAGGTTCTGGACTTGGACTTGTGAGATAAGATGAACAATGGTTTATGGATATGTATAATGGATTTAATAAATCGTTTGATTGGGGCATTAATTAATCGTCCGATTGGGGCATTGGATGCCCCATTTGCTGGAGTAATTGTGGTTGGAGTTCATTTTGATGTTAGATTTCAACATCAATACTTGTATTTACATGATAATTATTGTATTTGACAAATATTTTGGTGGTTTTTTTTGGATGGCATATCTTGAGAGATATTCTATATATACGCTATATTGCAAGGATGCTATGCAAAGAAGACAAATTGGAAGAACTTCAAAGGCTCTTCCAATCCATGGTGGATGGAGGCCAGAAGGATGATGATGCGACATATGATGTACTGATAGAGGGGTTCGGCAATGAAGGGAGAGTTGAGGAGGCCAAAAATATTTTTTCTTGGAGTTTTGGGAAAGGGCTACCTGGATGAAGAGCTTGAGCTATGACTTGGTGGGAAACCACAAGAACCGAATGCGGCTGGCGAAGCGAAGCCAATGATGTTTTTCCAACCAATGATGGCAGTTTTCAAGGCCAAGGTCGAAGTTGCCCTTTAAATTAGTTCTTCACATTTTTAGATGTGGTTGTGATGAGAGCCTATTGTGACCACTGGTGATTATGACCAAAAAAAGATGAAGCTGCTATGGAGGTTAGTTTTACATTGCAAACTTATAAGGGATATACGAAACATTGATGCCAATTTTATGGATGGAATTTACTATTAAAATCTATTCATATGAAACGTTTTGTTCTAATGTATGATCAGAGGACAATTTGTGAGTCCGACTTATGTTTTTTAGGTGTGCAACTTTTTCACTTGCAAAATTCAAAGGGCTCTGTCGTGACTCACCTTAGAAACCATCATTCAACAAAGATAGTACATATATGATTTTTTTTTCATTGTTAATCTGAGTTTAGTATGAACATTTTGGCATTTGTCAGGAAGAAAATTTTTGTAAAGCAGTGTTGAATAATCTCACAGTTGCGTTATGCTTTGGCAAAATATTGTCTATGGACAGTTTTGGCCATTCTTTTACTAAGTGAGTTTATTTGCAAGTTTTTCTGCAGTATTTTCACAAACATTCTTTTGGTATGTATGCATATAAAAAGTATAGTGTGCTATGTATTTTAGAAAAAAAGCATATTACAGGTTCTTAGTGGCTCGTAATTCTATGTTATGTTTATTATGTAGATGCTCACAAGTTCCATTCATTGGTGTAGACAACATACAAGATTTTCAGCTATCGTGATTCAAATTAGTCCCAAAATATAAGACATGGTTAACAGTCAATTTGTGATTTAGTTGTTTAATGGATTTCAATTTTATCTTATGGGAAGGAAAGGGGAATCCCTCAAGATCCATTCAATCATATCTCCATTTGTAATGCAATAAGGGTGTTATGGTATACAATGCAAGCCCTCTGGATACACCATGTTATTCTTTTTTCCACCCACCATATTCTTGGGGGTTTTTCATTTTGTAAAGGGAATAGAAAGAGTGCAAGTTTTGTACATGGGGTTACATTCACATTTTCATCAAGTTTGTGCCTTCATTAGATTCAGCTAAGTTGCACATATGGCAATTATATTGGTAAATGCATAAAAACACTGGTTAGAACATATCACAGTTGAAGCCACATTGTAGACGTTGCCTGTACACCATGGCCCTTTTAAAATTGTGCCCTCTTAAGGCCCAGAATTTTAAACATTTAAACTATTAATTAAATCTTGTAGGTTTTTGTAATGGTATACAATCTAAGTTATTCTTGATGATGGAATAGAGTAGGTTGGTTTGAAATTTCGATTAAAAAATGGATGTGATAATTCCATAAATTCCCCCAAGTAATATATAGATATATAGATAGTTTTTAGGGACCAACAAATCCAAAGTAATGAGGTTTGATTATTAGTTCATACTCAAAGATGGCTAAGTTTATGATTGAATTGCATTGGGAACATATTTCAACCTAAAATATGTTAAGCTCACATTGTGGCAGCATCTTTGATGCACTTCAAATCTAAAATCTTGTTGTGTAATGGATGTGCGCAGACTGCCATTATACTATGACATGCACCGAAGGACATACATGGACAATTTAGTTTGTGTAGGCACATTGACACATTGGCAAGGATGGAAAACTAAATGAATGATTATGAATGGAATCCCAATAATCATAATGGATCGTTGTATTATTTTTATCTTCATCTTCCAAAATTTTGCACACTATTTTATTGTTGACATATGAACAATATGAGTTGTGAAATACTCTATACACATAACAAGTTTATTTAGGCATCTTTCTCATATTGCAATAGGCTGACTGTAGTAGTACAAGCAATTAAAGTCATTCAAATTCATGGAACTGGTGATAGTGATAAATGGATTGTAGTCGTTAGTTTGTAAAGTCTCATATTATTCATATTAGTGTTGTATAAACTTATTTTTTAATGAATCTTTAAGTTGACCTTTTGAGTTTGTATGCAATCATACCAAATTTTCAATTGTTAGTATGTATGTGCTTATTTTCGTTAGGTGTAGCTTAGGGTTATGAGAGGTACCAAATTATTTGGAGGACAAGGACGAAGGTATGATCATGGTTTATCAATGACATGTTTATTGCTATAGATGTCAGATGGAAGGGATCAATTTATCATCTCTCAAAAGAAGTTAAATCATTGACTTGCGAGATGGGTGGAGTTCTTGTAGAGATACACATTTGTGGTGAAGTATAAGGTGGAAGAGTGCTACTATTAGAAGTGAAAAATGAAAAATCAAATATTTGGATTTGAGTAGATTTGCATGGAGTTTGGATAGGTCACATGGAAAAATAACAATTATGTTGATGTTCTAGGTAGAAGAATGATACTATTAGAAGTGAAAAATGAAAAATCAAATAATTGGATTGGAGTAGATCAAGGATTTGGCATGGAGCTTGGATAGATCACATGGATGTGTAGGTACTCGACATTGTAAGACGTGAAACACAATTAGATAATTGCGATGGGGATTGTGTATGGACCCAAAGGATCAATGGAGCAAATTTGATTTGAGAATTGGATAGCGACATTTTAGGAAGAAAATTTAGGTGCAACAATACATGGGTTTTACTTAGGATATCATTGGTCCAATATGAATAAGAAGGTCAATAGGTTTGTGAAGTGATGTAAAATTTACTAAATGGAAACATACACGAGTCCGAATATATGATTGTACAGATCATTATCATACCAAAGATGTATGGGAATATACTATCATGATCTTTGTTCTTTGCTTTGATTGCTAAGAACAAAACTCATAAATGATTCAATATTTATTAAGGTTGATAGGTTTCTAAAGATGACACACTTTTTTCCTTGTATGAAGATTGGTGATGTGAGTTATTACATGAATTTACTCTTCAAGGAGAACATGAGAATTCATGGATTGTTAAAGATGATCACTTTAGACATGGATACCAAATTTTTAAGTCATTTTTTATATAAGTTGTAGAAGTACCAAATTTTTAAGTCATTTTTTATATAAGTTGTAGAAGTAGAGAGGCATGTAGGAAATCTTTTGAAATGAGTCTAGTCTGTACTCCAAAGGCCTTGCCAGGTTTGTTATTACTTCTTTATTTTTTATAATTTCATATTTGATCATGTTGTAAATCATTTTCCTTCCTTATGCTCTTTTCCACTCTGTGTTCCTTTTTCCCCTCATGGGGAAATTGCTAGTAATTATATCACGGAAATATATAACTTTTTTAATTTTCCTTGTTGTCACATGTGTTGATGTCAAAGGTGAAAGTTGGAGAAAATTGCATTGATATCACATGCTCAAAACATATACCTTGCCAACAAATTCAAACAGCTAGTGAGTAAAGGGCTTGGGATATTTAAGATATGCAGGGTGGGGTGGGGTTCAATTCCCTCGTATCACAAAAAAATCTGAAAAAAAAAAAAAAAAAAAAAAAATCAAACAGCTGGTGATGGCAAGGCAAATTAAAGGTGGACAAATTCAAACCACGAGTGGTGGTGGGGGATATGAATGGAAAACAGTGGACAAATTCAAAGCACTGATAGGGGATATGAATGGAAAATAAAAGGTGGACATAGAACTCACGAAGTTTAGTGGTGTCCATTCATTTTTAATTACACCGAAGACATTATTGAAGACATTATTTAAGGGGATGGTTCTACTCGGAATTTCGTTGTCTGTCACTGGAGTATAACGTGTTGCCACCTATTTGAGATTTTATTGGTCAAATAATCGTGAAGTCAGACTCTTCCTCGTGTTGTGGTCATATTGTACGTGCCCAGCCATGAGAATGTACGTGTTGCGGATAATTTGAAGTGCAGAGCAAATAGCTGTATGTGAGTTGGAACGCATGCCGCCAGGCCATCGTTGTACGGTAATCATTATCCACGTGTTTTCTGTTACTATCTCTTTTTTCCCATTCCCACCAGGGTTCAAATTTGAAGTCTTCAGGCCCCTTCAGAGGCCATTTTACAAGTCATAGAAGGACACTTTAAATTTTACCATGCAAAAAAAATTCAATTTCATGGTAAGCCCTTCAATAATTAAATTAACCACTGCGGTTTAAAATTGCAACAGAAGGGTAGCTTCAAATTTCACCCATCGATAGTTTTCAGTGGGAAATTGGGAATGTAGCTACTAGCTAGGTGACTTGGGAGTGGGACTCGGTTACTCTCCAATATCCACGTGTTCGATCATCCATGGATCATGGAACATTGAGCCTCTAATAATATCATTGACCAACTTATGTGGATGGGCTTACAGTGAGTTGTTTGCAGTGAGTGCTTACATGTTTAACACATTTAATGGAAGCAACAAATTTATTAAACCTGGTTGGTGGATCATACGTGTTGTTGGTAGTGGGCTTACCAAGTTACCAAGTTACCAATTATCACATACCAATTCGTGAATTCTGACTTAGTGAGTTAATTGAGTATTCAATGTATAATATATTATGTTAATGTGCCTCGAATTTGGCATTTAAGACAAAATCCACAATCCAAAAACTTCTTGTAATGTTGCAGGGTTCTGCTCCTGCCCGTGGACCCTACCCACAGCCCTACGTTCGATTTGTTGTATCAAGTTTATCCTACCGTCTACGGCTTCCATCCTCACACCTTGTGTTTTCTTTGTTGTATCAAGTCAATGCTCGAATTCCATGCTTCCATGGATCCGAACATCAATATATATTATTACAAGAATACAAACAAGTTTTTTCTTATACCCCTACTCCACTGTGGTCGAGCTACTTCCAAGTTCCACCTACCCTATCTCCTCCAGTCCTCCAGGAGAGTTTGCAGAGCGAAGCTACCAATGCCAGCCTGCCATAAATATATATAAAGATATTCGATTTCTTTGAGGAGCTCAACTTCAAGGCTGACTAGATTGCCGACATCCTATGAATTTACAGGTATGTACATCATTTTATCCATTCATGATCCCATCAATTATTTAAAAATTTTGTTATTTGATTAAAATTCTGTAATTTCAAATTTCAAACACAATATTATTATTTGATTGAAATTTTGTTACTTCAAATGGGCCTTGAAGGCTTCAAATTTAAAGCCTAGACTCGAGAGTGGGTTTGTCACAAATATCCGTCAAAGGCTGTTTAGAACGACATTTATCAATTCCCAACTGTAGCAACAACAACAATTGATTCTTTCTTCATATGTCCTGTGTATACGCATATGATTCCATGTGCTCCTTGCCTTTCCCTATTTTCCATTGTTGCTCGATCGAAGCTCTTGAGAATTTAGCTGCCCTTTAACTTTCCTAAAATGGAGGGGAAAAGGAAGACCATTTTTTTCACTCTGAAACTGAGTTCTTCCCCTTTCAGCTTCCACTGGTCACTGTTGCATCCCTACGGGAAACCGGTGTGCGTAGTGCACCCCCCATCTTTACCAAAAAGCCTGGGGATTTGGGGAAGTTCCCACTCTGCCAACCTCCATGCATCTAGTTAATGAGTTAGATCAAGAATCCATACTTTGTATCTAAAACTATATTACATGAGCTATATTCCCCAATTGCTCAGTCGTTGAATCGACACCTTCCTCTAGTAAACGGTTTAATATTATTGGTATTTATTAATATGAAGACCATCGATGCTACTACACTTACAATCTGTGTTCGAATGTACGAACTGGGACAAAAATGTTTTTTTAATCTTGATTTTTAGAACGGCAGTGCTACTTTACCTTTTGATTTTGTTACCCTTATCGGCTGGTCTAGAATAAAACAAGAAATTCAACCATATAACAAGAACTTCAACCATCTATGCATCTCCTCTCTACTTGGTCTACCTACGTTTTACTTATGCTTCACAAGTTACAACCCATCCTCTACTCCATCATACCATATATTTAGTATGTATAACGAGATCTAGGGGGAGGGCTATAGAGAAGAAGCATCCAAGGTCCTTAATCAGCTATTGAGAACAAAAATTTCCTGGAGTTGGATAGTTCTTTTTGCTCAAACCATAACATAGCATGTAACATGTAAGTTGTGCTTAAACTTATTATATCCCAAGTACGTGTGGCATTCATAGTGTTGAATGAAAAATTGAAACATATATTGTTGTCATTGGCATTCAATTCTGTCGTAGGGTACACAATTAGAGTGACAAAGAAACTTGCTATTAGTTTTCAATCCAATCTAACTTCTTTGTTGAACTGTTCTCTCTAATATACTTGCGTGAAGGAGGATTATAAATGGAAACGAAGTTGTTTGATAGAGGTGCATGAAAGTGAATTGTGGGACCCTCAATTCAACAAAGTAAAAAAAAGTTACCATTCAAATTCTTTCCCTTCACCTTTTTTACGCCTTTCTACATACATCTCTATTGTTAGCTAATTTAGTAACAGATAGAGACCAAACTCAATGTCCAATGTTTTTTGCTTATAAAACAGTTTCTTCCTTTTTTTTTCTTACATTATCATTTTTTCCATTGTTAAGTAGGCTAGAATTTATACTAGTTTGAAGAACGTACTGATTCACAAAGATTGAACTTTTCCAAGAATAAGCATCATGTTGCTTTTAGAAGATTTGAATAACCCAATTCTTCATCAAGTTTGTAGTGTTTGAAGCAGCCTAGGAACCCATTTTAAGAGGTATTAAATATTATTATACTGGTTAAAAGTTGGATTGGAATTGGGCTAGCTAGCTAACTGTAGCTAATGTAGAAAAAAAGATCTATGAATTTAGTTATGGCAATTCACACTGAACATTGGAAAGTGGGTTTTCTATGTGTCTCCTAAGTTATGTTTCACTAATAAATTCCTCATGTTCAAGCAGATCATGAAAGAGCAAAATAGTATTAATTTTGGATGTAAGGATGAAAGTTGGATTGGAATGGGGTTAGCAAGTTAACTGTATTATTATACTCGTTAAAATTTTAAGAGGCAAGATCAATTTGAGAAACTGCTAAGATGGAAAAGGTGGCATAGTGGCCTAGAGACCCAGTCGCTAGATCAGGGTGAAGTATGGTTGTGTTATATGACATATATAACGTTAAGTGCTGCTATATCCACTACAAAATAAATCCTCTCGACTTTACTACGTAAGTAAACATTGAAATTTTGATGTACTAGTACATTTTCAAATGAAAAGAATGACTTATTTTTACATGGCAGCATTGAAGGGTTCAATATCTCATAGCCCTTCAAAGTGAAATGGGACCCCACCCTTCAAATTTGATCCATGATTCCCACTGCTTTTCTAAATACGGGAAGAGCATCTTGATCGCATCACAGCATGGATGTTGTGAGCGTTCCCAACAGTCGTATACCCTCTTTTTCTTATTTTAATAATTGTAATGATATTATGCAAAACCCAAGAGTATCTTTTCACCATACACAATTTTGAAATATTTATATTCTTGGTCTCTCTTAGTTTTTGGAATTTCTCTTTTATATTTTGTATTTAGTATTCTGAAATCATCATCGGTGTAAATAATTGTAATTCTTCTCCAGCCATTATCTTGAACTAAGGCTGCAATGGCCTGCATTTGTAAGGCATCACTATGTGCCATGCGAACAGAATAGGGAAATATTTGGTTCGATAGAAAGGGATTAGTAGCAGAAAAGGAAAAAACTGGGACTTGGGTTGCATCTCCCAGATGTAATATGAATTCTGCAACCTCCTACGTTTCTGGCCCAATTATTGCTACCACTTCTCTTTCCAAGAGATCAACCATTAAATTTACCAAAAAGATAATACTATAAACTAATATAAAACTTATGAACGGGAAGATGAAGAAATTAATGAAAATAATTAAGCAGACAACAACACATATTCTTTGATTTATCTTCTGCATAATATGACTCCACGAGTTAAGATATATATCTCCCCATCCAAAAGTGGGTATCTCACTCTAACTAAAACTCATTAAGGGATTTGAAAGTGGAAACAAACTCACAAATAAACAATGTCGTTTTCTCATGTTCATATATAATATGACAGGGAAGAAAGAAAAAAAACATGTAAATTACCAGCAAAAGCACCCAGAACCGCATCTCCTCGCTAGTCACGGAAGTGAAGAACCAAGCGAGAGCCATTGAGCAGCCGACTGTCTCTCTTAACATCTTCCGCTGATATTTCTATGGCAGTTTTGGCCAATATGCCATTCGATTGTTGAGGAGACTGCATCAAATAAAACACCCCATGGTGTTAAGGAGGTTAATTTTGAACCCATGATAAACTTCAAAGGTAACTGTATAATGTCCAATAAAGAAAGGCTCAACATGACCTTCAAATGCAAATGCAAGGTCAAAGTGATTATAGGAAAGCTATTGAGTTTTCAGATAAGATCACACTTCAACCCGTCATTTTTCAGATCAAGATTATTCGCCGATAGGCTCTACAATGAGAATTGTAGTGGAGGAGGACCGCGGTCTTTTAATCTGGGATTAAGGATGGGTGGTGAGGATGCATTCCTTTGGCATATATTCTTTTAAGATTCGTCTAACACACTTAATCCGATGGCGGAGATTTTTCGTCGATAGGCGCTACAATGAGAATTGTAGTGGAGAAGGACCGCAGCCTTTTAATCTGGGATTAAGGATGGGCGATGAGGATGCATTCCTTTGGCATATATATATTCCTTTAATGCATTCCTTTGGCATATATATATTCCTTTAAGATTCGTCTAACACACTTAATCCGATGGTGGAGATTTTATGTAGGCAGAATCATACCGAAACGACAATGGCTAATCCTCCATTTTTTTTTTTAATCCAAACCTCTTGTCAGGTGAGACATTCAACCGGTTAAATGAATGGTCATCGCATTATGGAATCATTAACGCATTATCGTTTCAGTTTCAATTTCAATGGAATAGTTAATGTATTAGGTTACTCTGTGTCTTTCAATTTCTTTTGTGGTTGTTTGTTTTCTTTTGCAGGTCCAGGAAAAGGAGGTTCGGGCATTAAGGCTAATGGTGGAGATAACGTGCATCATCGTTTAAAGAATTAAGGCATTCAACAATGACAGAGGCCAGTGAAAGTTCATCCTGAGGATGTTGTGATGGTTGTATCCTCCAGATCTCCGTGAAATGATCACGGAAATAAGGTTTCTCAAGTTCTCTGGATGATGCTGTGATGGTCGTCTCCTCCAGATCTCTGTGGCTGAGAAGTACCAGAACCTGCGAACTCTGGTTCCTAATCCTGCCAAGGTACTTTTCTTCAACTCATTATAAGGTGATTGAAAATGTGTTGAGAAATGTGAAGAAACCGTTGGGTGTAGCCAACTATACAACAGGTTTAGATGAAGAGATAACGGATTTTGAAAATGAAGTTTTATTGACGCATCTCCGAAGTGGAAGAAAACCTCAAATCGTGGGGATTGTTGGGTTGGGTGGCGCAGGAAAGACATTACTGGCAAAGGAACTTTTCAGTAGAAAGAGTTCACAATACAACAAATGTTGCTTTTTATCAGATGTGAGAGAAAATGTAGGTAAAGGCTCTCTAACTTTATTGCAGAGTAAACTTCTTAAAAGCTTAAGAGCATCATCATATATGCGAATAGACGATAAGGATGAAGGTTTACAAATGCTTAAAAAGCATCTCTCCTCTCACCAGATTTTATTAATTTTAGATGACGTAGATAAGGTGGATCAGGTTGATGCACTTGTGCCAAATCTAACTTCCATTCAGTCAAATAGCTAAATATTGATTACATGTCGAGATGAGGATGTTCTCACAAGATTAAGAGTGGAAAAATCATCAATTTATAAATTCAACGAGCTTAACCAATAACATTCCCTGGAACTTTTCTGCTGGAGATAGTGAACACTTGTAATGGATTGCCTTTGTATTTAAAAGTGTTCGGGGCACTTCTCTATGGAAACACTGACTTGTCTTTTTGGCATCAGCAATTGGATAAACTTGTAAAGATACTTCCCACTGAGATACCAGAAAGGCTTCGAAGGCTTCGAATTAGTTACTAAGCCTTCAACAAGAAGGAAAAACAGATATTTTTAGATATTGAATTGTTTTTCGTAGGAGAAAATAGCGATACGGCCATCACAATATGGAATGGCTTAGATTGGGGAGGCGAGCTGGGGTTTCAATCTCTACAAAACAAGTGTCTGGTCGAACTGGTGGAAGGGAACAGAGGGAACAGAGGGACTGAAATACGTATGCATGAACATCTAATAGACTTGGGACGAGCTGAAGCCCGTGTTTCGCAGCAGCTTTGGTTTTGGCATCGGCGTATTGATGATATGCTGCAATCTGTAAGTAGTCAATCATTCGATCTTTTATATATTATTCAGTAAAGATCTGGGTTCAATTTTTTTCTTCATTATTTTGCAAGAATAAACATGTAATAACTTTTAGTTTTGGATAATGGACAGGAAATAACTGTGAGGGGAATTGGAATGGTTCTTAGTGGATATCATATGGTTCTTAGAATGGTTGCTAGTGGTATGATGAGGTTGCAATTTGTAGATACTGAAGGTATTCTCTTGGAAGACATTATGAGGAAGGTGAAATTCCCAGATCTCATCTGGCTCTGCTGGGAAGAGTGTCCATACTCCTCCCTGCCTTTCTGGATCCCATTGAGAAAGTTAAGGGTTCTTCGACTGTCTGGTAGCACATTACAAACACTGTGGTAACCCGAATCACAGGTAAATTGAAGTTCGATGTGTAAACGTGTGTTAAGTGGCTACCATAGCATAATGTCTATTATATAAATATCTTTTAAAAGTTAAAACAGGTGAACATTTTGCAGTTACCTTTATTTTTGGAGGAGTTGCGGCTAGATGGATGTCAGCATGAATTGAAGAGCATACAGGGTTTGGCCCAGCTCACAAAGATTCATCGGTTAGATGTTAGTGGGTGCTTCAAGTTAGAAGAGCTGCCAAGGATGGAAACATTGGTATTTTTGGAGGCGTTGCGGGTAGAGGGATGCGTGAAGCTGAAGAGCATGCAGGGGTTGGAGCACACGACAAAGCTTAAATGGTTATGTGTTGGTGGGTGCACCGAGTTAGAAGAGCTGCCAAATATGGAAACATTGGTATCTTTGGAGGAGTTGCGGGCAGAGGGATGCGTGAAGCTGAAGAGCATATAGGGGTTGGAACACATGACAAAGCTTAAATGGTTACGTCTTGGTGGGTGCAGCGAGTTAGAAGAGCTACCAAATATGGAAACATGGGTATCTTTGGAGGAGTTGCAGGCAGAGGGATGCGTGAAGCTGAAGAGCATACAGGGGTTGGAGCACGCGACAAAGCTTAAATGGTTATGTGTTGGTGGGTGCAGCGAGTTAGAAGAGCTATCAAATATGGAAATGTGGGTATCTTTGGAGGAGTTGCGAGCAGAGGGATGCGTGAAGCTGAAGAGCATACGGGGGTTGGAGCACGCGACAAAGCTTAAATGGTTATGTGTTGGTGGGTGCAGCGAGTTAGAAGAGATACCAAATATGGAAACATGGGTATCTTTGGAGGAGTTGCGGGAAGAGGGATGCGTGAAGCTGAAGAGCATATGGGGGTTGGAGCACGCGACAAAGCTTAAATGGTTATGTGTTGGTGGGTGCAGCAAGTTAGAAGAGCTATCAAATATGGAAACGTGGGTATCTTTGGAGGAGTTGCGAGCAGAGGGATGCGTGAAGCTGAAGAGCATACGGGGGTTGGAGCACGCGACAAAGCTTAAATGGTTATGTGTTGGTGGGTGTAGTGAGTTAGAAGAGCTACCAAATATGGAAACATGGGTATCTTTGGAGGAGTTACGGGCAGAGGGATGCGTGAAGCTGAAGAGCATACGGGGGTTGGAGCACGCGACAAAGCTTAAATGGTTACGTGTTGGTGGGTGCATCCAATTAGAAGAGCTGTCATATATGGAAACATTGGTATCTTTGGAAGGGTTGTGGGCAGAGGGATGCATGAAGCTGAAGAGCATACGGGGGTTGGAGGATGCGACAACGCTTAAATGGTTACGTGTGGGTGGTTGCAGCAAGTTAGAAGAGCTACCAAATTTGAAAACATGGGTATCTTTGGAGGAGTTGCGGGCAGAGGGATGTGGGAACCTGAATAGCATACGAGGGATGAAGCAGGCGAGAAAGATTCGACATTTAAATGTTAGTGGGTGCATTGAGTTAGAAGAGCTGCCAAGTATGGAAACATTGGTATCTTTGGAGGAGTTGGGGGCAGAGGGATGCGTGAAGTTGAAGAGCATACGGGGGTTGGGGCAGAATACAAATATTCGATGGTTAGATATTAGTGGGTGCACTGAGTTTGAAGAGCTGCGGGTAGATGGATGTCAGCAGTTGAACAGCATACAGGGTTTGGCCCAGTTGACAAAGCTTCTCCGGTTAGATGTTAGCGGGTGCATTGACTTAGAAGAGCTGCCAAGTATGGAAACATTGGTATCTTTGGAGGAGTTGGCGGAAAAGAGATGCCTGAAGCTGAAGAGCATACGGGGGTTGGAGCAGAATAGAAAGCTTCAACGGTTAGATATTAGTGGGTGTACTGAGTTTGAAGAGCTACGAGTAGATGGATGTCAGCAGTTGAAGAGCATACAGGGTTTTGCCCAGCTGACAAAACTTCATCGGTTAGATGTCAGTGGGTGCATTGAGTTAGAAGAGCTGCCAAGTATGGAAACATTGGTATCTTTGCATGAGTTGGGGGCAGAGGGATGCGTGAAGTTGAGGAGCATACGGGGTTTGGAGCAGTGTACACAGCTTCTGTATTTAAGTGTCAAAGGGTGCCATGAGTTAGAAGAGATGGAAGGTGTTCTACAATGTACGTTGTTGGAAAACCTTAATGTCTCCAGGTGTCGTAAATTACAGTGGTGGGGTGGGACTCGGGTGTAGTGGACCAACTGCTGGTATATTGAAAGCAAAACAGAAGGAGCACCCGTCTTGGTTTCCATTTTTACAGGTCAAATCTGAGTAACATACCGGGTAGCGATATATGTGATTGATCATTTTTTTTATGTTATTTGTATTATTGTTTCTATTGTTTTTCTATTTAATTAATTAGCACAGTTATTTAATTTGTAATTTGTGTTGGGTGAACATTATTAATGACATGATAAGAAAGCTTTAATTATCCAATTATTGATCAAAACTCAATGTAAATAAAAAATAAAAATAAAGAAATGGTGACAAATTTCCACTGCATAATACACATATTTGAAGTCTGCAATTCACATAGTTAGTGAAGTATCGTCAAATACCTCAACAACATAGTTATGTTAAAAGATAAATCTATTAAAATGCATTTTTTTTTTAAAGACCTTGAAATCTTAATTCCTAGATATTACTAATAGAGACATTAATTTCCAATCTTCTTCGCTTGCACTTTTGAAGAGACCATTTTATGACGTCACTTCTACTCTTCTTTGTGTTTTTGAAGAGACCATTTTATGACCATCACTTCCACTCTTCCTTGTGGAACTTTTATAAGAAACACTTCATAACAAGAGCCACGAGGTGACAATAACAACTATCTTACAGATGCATTTGATAAAAAGTCAAATTAATATAAAGTGATTTTTACCATTAATTGACTTTCCAATCTAATGTTAATGGATTTTATAATCTTAAGTTCAAACATATGATCAGATGGATTATGTCATAGGAAATATGCATTGGATAATGTCTCTCACTTCGGACAATGGATTTGGAATGTTATGTTAGATGTGAAAGATACATATGGAAAAGAGAAAACAACAAGTTTGTCTTTTTGGATTGCTAGGTTAGACACGGGTTTAGCATTTATCAAATGTGGGTTTAATCACTTGTAATACAAATGAACCATTATAGTATCAATTATTTCCCAAATCCAAGACTTCTTGTTGACATTAAAAGTATTTCCCAAATCCAAGACTTGTTGTTGACATTAAAAGTAGAGTACATCATGAACAAGAAACCTCAGGAAACATGTTCTTATTTACAGTACTACAAATGTTAATTCGAATTGCAGATATCAACCCCATTTTGGTGCCACTTGTAAAGCCAGTACAAGATAGGTGTCGAATGAGTCAATGTGGTGTGAATACTCATTTAATTCGAGGGCCAAAGAAACTATTAGGTTTATTTCTAAACAACCAAATGTTGTTTAATATTTTTTCTTATTTCATTTTAAAAGTGACAAATTTTGTGGTATTTTTCATTTACATAAACTATTAGGTTTATTTTTAAACAACCAAATGTTGTTTAAGATTTTTTCTTATTTCGTTTTAAAACTCAAAAATGTTGTGGTATTTGATAATAAAAAATTTCAAAGTGAAAATTTATCATGGACTAGATGAAACATCATTAATATGACAACCTAATATATTGACTCTAGCAGCATATCCAACTACCATGAGTAAACAAAATTATGGAAATAACGACAATCTCAAAATTTCAAAATTTAAGTTGGGAAGCTACACATATACTTTGCAGACGTTATTAAAATGTTACCAAATGTTGTATGCTTTGGTAGCACACAAGAATTAGTGTACAAAAGACCAACAACAAAGCATCAAAGCCTCAAGAAAATCGTTTCCATTAATTCCATGGAGTCGCGCTTTCATCTACCACATTATTATGATGAATTTACTCAATGAGAGTTGACTCAAAGCAATAGCAATAAAAAAATGACTTATATCATATTGCTAGAGTTGGAGTTGTCACATTGTCATCGTCGTTGTTATTTGTTCCCATTTCCAAGTCCACGTCTACCATAAGTAATCTGATTGGCCAAATCAAGCATACAATTGGGAACTTCATTTCAAAACTAACAATTAGTAACAATACTATTATAATATAACTTCAAAACCATCTAAAATATTGAATAAATGGAAGATGAAAAATATATGTAGCTTCAGATCTTGAAGTAATCCCAATTGCTATTCTCTCTAACTTTTACAAGAACACAAAAATCCTCATGTATACATTAAGCTACAGTAGAAACTGATTACAAGGTAATACAATATACTCATGTATACATTAAGATACAGTAGAAACTGAAGATGGGTATTATAAGTACCTTTGAAGAGTCTCAAGAGGAGCATAAAATGGTGAAAACTGTGAAGCTTACTTTACTTCAAATGGCGAAAACTGTTAATACTTGGGGCATAAGCACCTACTAATCCAATATTGGTCTAACCCAATATATGTCCAGGAGAGTGCACTAGTGGATGCGTTATGATCATCAACAACAAGAGAAAAAATGGTCTTAGCTTTGTGGCCGTGCAATCTCCTAGTGGCATTATCGTAGGCACGGGCGGCTTCCTCGGCATTGAATGTCCCTTGGATGCCTGAGTTCAGGCAGAACTAAACTGGATCAAACCAAAATTGGTTTTTACAGAGAGAGGTCTCTAATTTGCATGGTCGTGTACATGGAAAGAGCTAATTATTGAGTGCATGGGCCTGTAGGTGGCAAGAGCCAACGATCCAGTGAGACTGCAAATCAGTGCAAGTGCCCTTAATTTAGATCGGGTGTCAAGACCATGAACTACAGCATAATTCAAATTAAGTGCCAAATATCTCAGATTAATCGAGCCATGCAACTTTCCAGTTAATCAAGCAACTGTAACAATGCAAAGTTGTCAGAGCATTGGACAGAGTTGTGATTCAAAAGAGCTGTCAGTAGATGCATCTAGATCAACCCAGGGAAAATGAAAAATTGATATCTCGGTTGGGTTGTAAAAATTTGGATAAAATACACAATACCATATCATAAAAAGTTGAACTTGTCAATGCACAGTTATCAAAACCATAGCGATTACTAATTCCCTGCAGGGCGGGGAATAATAAAGGTTGTAGTTTGCTCTACTCGGTAGTGATGGTGGATGTGTCTTCCAATAACAATGCTTATCAAATTATTTCCAAGGTGTAGGTTTATATAAAATTTAGGGGTATGTTTGGCTCTCTTTAAGTGATGGCAGGGCAACATGCATATACACAGCTTTTGGACTACAAAAACATAAAATTAAGCAGTTGATCTAGTAGAGACAAATGCTCGTCTAGGAAATACAGATGCAAAGGCTACAGTACCTAAAGTTAAGCAGGAGCAGTAGAAGAACCACCATTAGCAGAAGCAAAGGTAGATAGAGTTCCAAGTCCAGCAGCACCTGTAGCAGCGTCTGTCGATCCAGCAAGTTATGATGTTGGCTCAACAGCAGAGTAAGCAGAGCCAAGTCCAAATACCATTGACTAAGCAGCAGTTGTTTAGTTATTTATTTTCATTTTTATGATCGTGATTCAGTTATGGATGATCGAGCTTAAGATTCATTGACAGAAGAGGGATGTACGAATGCACCGAAGCATCGTAATCATGAACTACCGCAACTATTAAAATTGATTGACAAGTCATGACATCCTCACCGAAAACTAAAAACTTCCTCACCGAAAACTAAAAAATGTGATAAATGTAGTTTGTAATTTGGATTTGGATTTGACCGGACAACGAAATCAAGAAAGGCAAACTCACCAACCATAATAACTAAGGATTTGAGAACCCGATAAATGTAGTCTGTAATTTGGATTTAGATTTGACCGGGCAATGAAATCAAGAAAGGCAAACTCACCAACCATAATAACTAAGGATTTGAGAACCCTAAACTAGTAATATTGCACCGCAGCCCAATGCTAACTAAAGTGAGTTTTATAAATAATCATTAAATGACTGACAACAATAGGAAAATATGAAACCCTCTGTCCCAGGTGATGTCATCCCGCCGCCCCCTCCCAAAAAGGGAAAAACAAGGATGACATCACAACCTGCAACCAATAACAATTAAAAAAATTCAATTTTTTAAAATTTTGTTAAATAAAATATATTTTAAACTATAGAAGAAATATAAACTGAATGAAAAATTTATAGACCTAGTGGCTAAATAATAGGGACTCGGCGAAACATATATGATCCCCTTCAAAAACATAAAAATAAATAAGAAACAAAAACCAATATTAAACAAAGAAAGAAGATAATCCTCTCATACAAAGGGATTTGACATTCAAATTTAATTTATATATGATTTTTTTTATATTTTATAGTGATAAAGTAATTAAATGAACAAGAAAATATAAACTATAAAATAAAATAAAATTTAAAAGAAGTCCGTAAATTAATTTATTGATCATATATAAAGATAGCCCACTACAAAACCAATGAAACAAACATTATAACCGGTTAGGCTTCTAAATGGGTGGGATGTTTATGTAAGTATATGCAACCAAGTGAAGGGTTTGTTTAAAAACATCGATCTACTATTATATTAATGTTTAAATTACAAGAAGTAAAGAATTAACAATAAAATCAAATATATATAAAAATATACCTTCCATGAAGAATGTTAATTATTTTTCTCAAGCAAACTGACATTTTATCTAAGTCATCATGTAAAAGTAGTGTGTTAGGTTTAATAAAAGAAAATATAAAATGATATGCAAATTTAACATAGTTTTGGCAATATATATTCTCTTCTCCATTTATTTGTCTCCTTTAATTCTCCTCTATAGGAAAATAACAAACTTGGGGGCATTGGATTATTTATCCAATAAGATTTTAGGCTTTAATGAAATGTAATAATAATGGTTAGCCACAAGACATAATGGTTCATAATTGAGCAAGGAATGGAGGTAAGCTACTGGTTTCAAAGGTTATGGAAACATTTAACGAAGTACTCAGCCCTCCAAATGTCAACTCCAATATCAAGTATATTCTAGGAGAGGAAACGTTCACCAAATTCATAGTTATAGGCTTGAATAATTGGTACTTCTGAAACAAATCTCAAGACTAGTACAGTGCCTTCACGCTGAAATAAGAATATAATAGAATAATTTTTATTTTTTTTTAAATTCTCCTAATCCGTCGAATTTTTTACAACTCCAAACAGTGCTTCGACGGCTTTGCTAATACTTTCGACGGCAGAAGTCGTCGGATATTAGTGTCTGATTGTAGCATGTAGTTGTCATATTTTCGACGTCTATATTTGCCCGATTGTCGAATCTTCGACCTCCACATTGTCGGAGAATCGACATCCTTTAAGTTGGTTATTCGATGTTTTTTATATCGGTCATTCCACACGTGGCGGATCAATTGGTAAATTTAAGACGTAGGTTATGCGATGTCCTTTAAGTCGTATATTAGACGTAGTGTCTTTCAGATATTCGACAGTTAGCAAACTAATTTGCTATAAATAATGCGTAGGTTATTCAACAAATAAATGTCGGATGTCGGATATCTGACTGGATTTTGTGTCTGTTAGATATTCGATGAAGTTTTACCGACGTTTAAAAAAAACATCTTTGTCGGATGTTAGATGGAGTGTTGTCGAATTTGCCGTTGAATTTTGGGTTCAAATTTTCTCGTGTAAGTTAAAGTTGTTATCTAGTGAAGGTCAACCTATATTGCCTCATTAATGGTAACTCACAAATATATTGGTTTAGTGTAGAATTCAGAGATAAGGGTTGAAAATATTAATGAAAGGTTTAGATCCTTGTGCACACACAATAAATGATATAGAGGTAAAAAAATTAAATTTATATTATAATTTTTTTTTTATATAAATGCACCACTACTTTTTATATATATAATAAAATCTAAAACTATAAAAAAAATTATAATTATAATGAAAAAAATATAATAACAATGATACTAAAAATAAACCATCACTAATATTATTTTATATTAAAAATTAAGTGTTTTCTCACACAAACACATATATATACTAAAAAAAATCAATATCTATTATTATATATTATATAGCTTTTTATAATATAATGTTGTGTTTTTACGAGTTATATATATTAATAAGAAATCACCCAACACTAAAATGTATTTTAAATAAGAAAAGAAGAGAGAAAAAGGAATATTTTGGTATTTTTGTGATAACTTTTGTTCACAAACTCAGAATTGAGCATTCTTGATACCATTGGAAAGGTCTTGACAAAAGCTACAACTTTGTTGTTTTGAGTTTTCCAAGTTTCTGCATCAATTTTCTGGGGGTACATTTTAGTATTTCTAAGAGAAAAGCATCTTTTGAAATATTTCGGGAATCTTTCAAAAGATGATTTGCTCCCAAAAATAATAAAATGTCCACCCTGGAAAATTGATGTGGAATATCAAAAAACAAAAAAAATGAAATTTGTATCTCTCGTCAGGACCTTTCCAATGGTACCAAGAGCGCCCAATCCTGAGTTCAGGAGCGAAAGTTATCGTAAAACTACGAAATATTTTTTTCTCTCCTCTTTTTTATTTAAGATACATTTTGGCCTTGGTAGATTCTTACTTGGTAGATTCTTACTGGGATATGATCTACTAATCCATTTTAATTTTCAAGTTAAAAGAAATTTTTTAATTCAAATTAATTATTTTTTTTAATACTTATGGAATGCGAAAAGAGCATATTGTTTTAATTAAGCATTTTGATTTTTATATAAAGAATGACAGGGTAGGAGCTAGTGGTATGATTTATGTAGTATTTAAATGTTCTAATTTTTTTCCATCAGAATTTAAATGTTCTAATTATTTGGAGATGTAGTAATTATATATATTTAGTTTTTTAAAACGGAGGTATTATTTCGTAATATTAGAAATACTAATTTTTTTATTTAGTATTTCAAGGTAACTCCATTTAAAATTAAATGTTACTGATTTATTTTTTAAGATTAATTATATAAAAAAATTAGTATTTCAAAATTACTCCACTATCATTTTAATTAATGTGAAATTTATATTTTAAAGGACTTGGAAGTAGTGATAATATAACATACTCTATAATTATTATTTTAAGTATTTTTATCGTATTTCAAGGTGACATTTTCACGATTTTAACCAATGTGAGGTTTATATGGAATTATCCATAAGCATCATTGACTTCTATATGTTCAACTCAACAATAATTGTTAACCAAAGTTATATAAATTCTATTGGTTCTAGAAATCCAACTCATCCATGGCACATTTTTTATGAGGCCCATTTTAGACCCTAAATTTGCTCTAATGTGCGCTAGTGAAATATTTGGGTCATTTCTAAAAGTACTTTTGGAACGCTAGAGTGATTGATTATGATCCACACCCAATGGTTAAAGATATCTTGTTACAGGAAGAATGCACCGAAACCAAAGGGAGGACGATTATCAAAATCCAAGAGTTCAATCTATAAATCAAGCCTACCAAACCAATCAGGGGCCAAGGACTAGCGAAGATGATGGTCGAGAACAATTTGGACATGATAGAAGACATACAAGCAGAGGAACAAGTAAATTCTTTGTATTCTTCATTGGAGCATTGTGACTGGTATTCAAATATTATCTTTTATTTGAAGAATTTATCTTGTCCCTCTAACCTTAACAAGACACAAAGGTGATCTCTACAACTTCAAACTACAAAGTATTGTTTTATGCAAGGTGGTTTGGAATGGAGAAATCTCGATCAAATTATTTTGTGTTGCGTAGATTAAAAGGAATCCGTAGGAATTTTACATGCACTGCATTCAAGACATTAGAGAAAATTTGACATCTAAAATGGGCCTCCTAAGGAAAAATAATAAAATAATATTTATGAATTTTGGAGGAAAAGAGAAAAAAACTACATTTTTTCTTCGTTAAATTCCGCATCCAACGAGTGCCCCCCCTTGAAATTTGAGTAAAAAAATAGGGATATATGTTAAAAATACGAAGATAAAATGTAGTTTTTTTCTCTTTTCCTCCAAAATTCATAAATATTATTTTATTATTTTCCTACGAGTGCTCCCGCTCGAAATTTGAGTAAAACAACATGGAGATATGTTGAAAATACAAATTAAAAATGTAGTTTTTTTTAATGTCAAATATGCCATGTCAACCATTATGGTTGACTCTTTTCTTGAAATTCTATTGGTTCTTGAATTCAATGGCTCTTTTTCTTATGAGGTGGCTCGTTTTTTTATGAGTTGGCTCGTATTCTTGTGAATCTCATTTTAGACCCCAAATTTGATCTAATGGTATGTGGTGGCCACTTCTCAGTTAGAACCATGGCACATAAGGCCATGTGCGTCAGATACTCTTGGCCCACTGTATTTGCTTATGTGAATGCCTTTGTGTGATCATGTGAGCCTTGTTAGAGGTTAGAGGGTAGACAACAACTCCCTGCTTTGCCACTTGATCTAGTTATCATGCATCTTCCCTTTCGGCAATGGGGATTAGACTTCATTGGACATTTTCCACAAAACTCAAGCAATTGTTACAGTTGGATATTAGTTGCCACTGATTATTTCACTAGATGGGTTGGAGGCGATTCCTTTGAAAACCTCATCCAATGTTGGTATTATCATATTGGAGGAGAACATCCTCACTAGGTTTGGAGCCCCAAAAAAGATCATAACAAATAATGCCAGTGATTTCAGATCCATTAAGTTGGTGACCTTTTGTTCCCAATACAGTATCATGTTAGCTCATTCAGACATCTATTATCCACAGGCGAATGGATTGCTCGAATCTAGTAATAAAAATCTTATCATAATCATCAACAAATAAATGGGTGAAAACAAGCAAACGTAGGACAATTGCCTCAAGTATGCACTATGGGAAGATCATATCACTAGCAAATGTGTTATTGGAAAGATCCCTTTCAAGTTGGTTTATGGTTTAGATGTGGTTCTCCCAATTAATTTGAGGCTACCAATTTACAAACTTTTGCGACGATTCACTACCAACCAAGAGGCATTGCGGTATAATATTAATCAATTGGTATAGTTGGCAGAAGATAGACATGTCATATACACTCTTTTACAAAATATCAGGGACAAGTCAAAAGGGTGTTTGATCAAAAGGCCAAAGGGAAGTCTTTCTAGGTGAGGGATCTAGTCCTGCTATGGGACAAGAAGAACAAAAAAACAAGTGACCATGGAAAGTTCGGTGATCTTTGGTTAGGTTCTTACTGCATTGATACAAATATGGATCCCAAAACTTTCCAGCTTGTTGTCCTGGAAGGAGAAAAATACGAGTTGCCAATTATTGGGAAATAATTGAAGTACTATTTCCAATAAATATAATAAAAAATTGAATCAATATTTTGGGTCTTGGGTAGTGGTTTTTAATAGTTGAATTTTGTCTTAATGACTTTCAAATTTTAGTTACGGTGTTTTTGTGCTTATGGACAGCGAGTTAGGTCCTTTATTCCGCAATTTGTCCTTTATTTTGTTTAATTGACAGTCCTAGATGATAACCCATTGATTTTTTCTTTGTTTATATCAACATTTGGTCTAGTTTCATTGCATTAATAATATTGTTGTCTTGGATCAACTATGAGTGCCATTGCCATATGTTTGATTGGGTTTTCCACAATTCATATTTAGGTCAAGTCTTTTATGACATTTCACCAACCAAGAGGCATTGCAGTATCATATTGATCAGTTGGTACAGTTGGAAGAAGATAGACATGTGGTATACACTCCTTTTACAGAATATCAAGGACAATTCAAAAGGGTGTTTGATCAAAAATCCAAAGGGAAGTATTTCTAGGTGAGATATGTAGTCCTGCTATGGGACAAGAAGAACAAAAAAACAAGTGACCATGCCAAGTTCGACAGTCTTTGGTTAGGTCCTTACCGCATTGATACAACTATGGAGCCCAACACTTTCCAGCTTGTTGACCAAAAAGGAGAAAAATAAGTGTTGCCAAGTAATGGGCAACAATTGAAGTATTGTTTCCAATAAATATAATAAAAAGGGGGGGAGAAAAGAAAAAACTGAAGCAATTTTTTGGGTTTTGGGTAGTGGTTTTTAATAGTTGACTTTTGTCTTAATGAGTTTCAAATTTTAGTTTCATTGTTTTCGTGCTTATTTATAGCAAGTTAGGTCATTTATTCTACAAATTCTCCTTTATTTTGTTTACTTGTCAGTCCTAGATGATAATTCGCTGATTTTTTATTTGCTTATATCAACATTTGGTCTAGTTTCATTGCATTCATAATATTCATTGTCATATTTGGTCTTGGATCAGCTATGAGTGTCATTGGCATATGTTTGCTTCGGTCCTAGATGATAATTCGTTGATTTTTTATTTGCTTATATCAACATTTGGTCTAGTTTCATTGCATTCATAATATTGTTGTCATATTTGGTCTTGGATCAGCTATGAGTGTCATTGGCATATGTTTGCTTGAGTTCTCCACAGTTCATATTTAGGTCAAGTCTGAATGAGAAGCTTGCTTGTGTCATTTTCCAGAACATTACAGCATGCTAGAATGGGTAGAGTGGAAGAGACAAATATGGAGTCTTGAGTCATTTTACATATTGTCTCTTTGGTAGTACTTATTTGGTCATCTGCTATGAGGAACTGATCACTCGCATCCATCCCTAGGGACATGGTATTGTACATCCCATATATTTATTGATTGTTTTCTTCACACTAAGGGAATAGGTTTTCATCATCGCCTTTTCTTTCAACAGGTTATTCTCTTATCGACTCCAACACATCAATTGGGGGATGATCAAGAAGAGTAGCACCTTGATGGTCATTAGCCTCATTGGTGATCATCTTGTATTCAATAAGGTTGATATTTATTGGGACTTGATCGAATGTTCCTTGTTAATGTTCAACATCAACACATCGTTCACAATGACAAGATGTGATCATACATTAGGGCCCATTAGCCTCATTGGTGGGTTCCTTTGCACCTAGCAAGTATTTACATCATGACATCTACTAGGTGACTCTCTCCCATGTGTCGACTTCAGCACATTTTCTACTGGGAGGACTGTGCATGATAGTTGGGTAGAAAGTAGCATTTATGGATGGGCATATATGGGTAAGACCTCCTTTCAGTCGTTCAATCGAGGCACCATGCATACTTTGACTCCATTGCTCACAAGACAGACACATTGGCTGTAGTTTTTCTCTCACAGATTATCATTCATGGATACATGCACAAAGATCATGAGGTTCTCAACATCTTGCAAGGGTATCCCATCCCCTTGAGTCACCATTGTTAACCCCCAAATTTTTCCCTTAGCAATTTGGAAGGTTAAGGGACATTACATTCCATTAGGATGGTATTCAGATAGTATTTCTAGAGACAACTTTACTTGAACCAAGGTTGGTTCCCATTTCAGTTCATGTATAGGCTTGGTTCAGTGATGTTTTCCTTATTTAGAGACATATAGTTCACAAGTTTTCGTCAGATTTGGGAGAGTTCTTATTTTCGATAGTGCACCTATATTTTAGGAGACAGGGTTCATAGGTTTGCATGTCCGAGATGATCATATTTTTAGCATTCTTGCAAGCTCAGGATTCCAGTGAGACTTTTTCAGATGACATGCATGATATTTCTATTTTTGGCAATTAGAATTTGACTTGCATGGCACTATCGGGGGCATTCATGGACATGCATGTTTTTGCATGCCAAATATTCAAACATGCAAGCAATTTACTATTTTTAGCAATGGGTCGTGCATGTGTAACATGTGGCAGTCTTAGGTGATGACACATTGCAGCTTTTGGTTGTGACATGCGATGAGATCTTGGCACCTACATGAGTTAATAGTAATGCGACAAGCGCTTGAGTTCATTGGAGGGTCTCTTGAGTTTCAAAGTGCATGCCTTGGTCAACTGGAGACAACTGGGTCTATTGCATAGATAAGGGAGTGAGGTGGCATCAAGGTGAGTTAATTGGATGTCTATGACAATTGACTAAAGTTCCCTCCTTAGTAAACTAAAGTAAAGAGCACTTCACATCAATTAATGTACAGTTACTTTGTGTTTACCTTTACTTCTTTGGTGCACATGGACTTCTCCTACTTCACTTAAGATCTAACTCAATGTATCTTCACTTAACTCAACGCTTTGACACCTCACCTCAATCAATGAAATATACCAAGTGATTGGTTATGTCTCTTGTATATTTTTCCCTTTTATTGTAGTTGCAATTATGTGGCTTGTTGAATGTATGTAAGGGTTGTGTGACAGTTTATTAACCCCAGGTTATTTGCATGCCATAGATAATCATAAATTTAACAATACCAATTGTGGAAACCTCGATGTAATAAAAAAAACAATATTTGAACATTCAAACCTGGTACTAAATTGATTTCACTTCATCATTCATAACAATATAACAGAGATGAAATAAGCCTAACCTTGTAATGTTGATAGGAAGATAAATAAGTCTATAACAGTTGTAGGTGATCCTCAAGCTGCTATAAAGAGATGGCTATAAGTGCAAGTCTGATACACCCTCCAAATAGATGGAATGCAAACTCTTGTAAACATATAACTCGCTTTCTTGATGAATTAAGGCCCAAGTCTGGACACACAGTTTGATTTGGTTTTCCAACAACACACATGCATGAGATCGTGATCTCTCCGAACACTGTACGCTGTAGCTATGGTTCACACCTTTTCTGAGATGGTTTTGGGGCCTCTCCAGCAGCGTTAACTTACATAAGTTGGATCAATGTTATAGAAAATGGCAGGTTTCCTTGATAAATAACTTTCAGACCTCTTCACGTGAATAGAGCCCCTCTAAGATCACGAATTCAACTAATTAAATGTGTTGCATTAAATGGGGAGATCTCTTCCCAACTAAATGAAGAATATGCCCCGTCTTAGGGAAGGAAACACTTGCCCCAACAACATATTAATATTCCCTTGCTCTGCCACAAGATACCTTAAAAGAATGTGCCTCACCTTCTTGAACAATGGCACAAGTTCAACAAAAAAAAGAGCAACGGGTGGGAAGAATAATGTTTCCCTACACAGGGAGAATGTGCCGTCAAGAAGATGCCTAGGTGTAATAATGAGGTTGTTGCCCCAATTAGTGAATAAGTGTGCCCTCACTGATTGTGTATTTGGAGGAGACGTTGGATCTTAGCAAGGCGTAACAATATTGTTGCAACTCTTGAAATGCTATGATAGATATGAATGATCTATCCTCGTAGTGACTACGGTAGATAGATTTCGCTACCGGATCCACTTTGATGGCCAAGGAATTGCTCCCTCGACCCTAATCTACTCTCAAATCTCTCAAACTGAATCTCAAAGATGAATAATAACAATAGATACCTAAAAAGTTGATTTGACTTCTTTTATTCTCTTTTGATTGCATGCAACTCACTTTTTGCATGTATGCAACTTAAATGACGCATGATGCATGCAACTTGATTTATAGCTTACATGTCATGCATGTCACTTGATTCTTGCTTAAGTGGTCCTAATGACTTAATATCCTACTCGAGAACTGTTTTTATTCCCATGTGGCATCAGTCATTAGTTAATTCCCTTTCTTTCAACACTTGCTCGAACCTATGGGAATTAAATAGGTTAGCGGGTTGGGTCTTGTTTCTTAAGTAGAAGAGGACATTACAATCCTCTGCGCTCGAAATTGCTTGTCCTTAAGCAATTGTAGGCTTGGATGCTAAAGTACCTATTCCCCTTCCCATATGGCATCTTCTATGGGAAACTCTTTCCGTATGAGGAGGTACTCCCGAATGACCATTTTCCTCAATTTCATCTCCCTTACCTACAAGATCTTCTTTGGAATTAATACTATTTGTCCTTCCTCATCTAGTGGAAGAAGCTCAAATGATGTGGTAATCTGTTGTCCCACGGCCTTCTTCAAGCAAGACACATGGAACACATTATGAATTTCCCTCCCCTTTGGAAACTAAATTTCATAAGCCACCTCTCCCACTCTGCTGGTAATCATGTATGGGCCATAGAAGTGAGGCTTCAATTTTTATGTTCCTTTCTTCTTGAGGGAAGACTGTCGGTAAGGCTATAGTCTCAAATACACCAAATACCCTACCTCAAAGATGCATTCAATTCTATGTCGATCTACATACAACTCTTGTTGATTCTGAGATGTTTGTAAGTTGTCTTTAAGAACCTTGAGAATGTCCTGACTATCTTGAATCCAGTCCTTGGCTTTAGGTGCTCTTTTGTCTCTGAATACCAAGTCTGCAAAAGTTAAAGCATCATAGCCATAAAATGCCCTGAAAGGTGTCATCTCGATAGACATGTGGTGGGTAGTGGTGTAGCAATATTCCCCTAGGTGTAACCATTTGATCCAAGTCTTTTGTTGCCCTTCCACATAATTCCTCAAATATCCCTCAATCCATTTGTTCACTATTTTTGTTTGCTCATCAATCTAAGGGTGGTAACTCATGCTAGTAGCCAATTCAATGCCATCTAACCTTAAAAGCTCCTGCCAAAAGGAACTTGTGAACCTTTTATCCATGTCATTAACAATAGTCTTAGGTAACCCGTGTAGTCTGAATATCTCCCTGAAAAATAACAATGCTACCTATTTCATTGTATACTCTGAAGGGATGGCAAAGAAATGAGCGAATTTGGTTAACCTGTCTACCACCACATATAAGCAATATCTACCCTGTACCTTTGGCAAACATGTAATAAAATCCATCGAGATACTCTCCCATTTCTATTCCGGGATGGGTAATGCCTGAAGTAGTCTTATCGGCTGGGTGTGCTCTACCTTGTTTTTTTGGCAAGTGTTGCATTCCCTCACATGTCTTATTATGTCATCCTTGAGGCCCTTCCATGAGAACCTCTAGCGTATCTTCTTGTAATTTTTAAAAATCCTTGATGTCCTGCTAATGGAGAATCGTGCGAGGCCTACATAATCTTTTTATTAAGTGTTGACTAGGGAACCAAGTAAATCATGCACTTGTAATAGATGATATCATCGACTATCTTGTACATGTCAAGCCTGTACCTACCCATCCTGTAGTTCACAAGCAAACTTATTCTTTGAGTACTCTACCAAGAAGTGAGACTTACAATCTGTGGAAATCTCCATGAGAGATAATGCGGCTGGCCATCTAGAAAGAGCATCGGCTACCACATTTTTGTTACCCTTCACATATTCAATCTCGAAAACAAATGCATGTACCTTACTAACCCACTTATGTTGCCTCTCATCCAATTCCTTTTGATCCAATAAGTATCTCAAGTTGTTATGACCTGTTTTAATTTTGAATTTTCCACCTACCAAGTATTGTCTGAATTTGGTCAAAGCATGTAGAATTGCAAGCATTTCTTTATCATATATCAAATAGTGGCGCTTGTAATCCTTGAGCTTCCTCCTCTCAAAGGAAATCGGATGGTGATTTCGTATCAACACAGCTCCTATCCCCTCACCTAATGCACCGCATTCTACTACAAATGGCTAAATGAAAACCGAAAATGCTAGAACAGGGCATGAGCTCATCACCTCTTTCATTTTGTCGAAGGTGTTTTGTGCCTCCCCAAACCAACTAGATGCTGCTATCTTTGTGATATATGTGAGGGGTGTTGTCTACTATGAGAATCCCTTAACATGTCGCCTGTAATAAGTGTAGAGACCCAAAAAAAATTCTCAACTTTGTTACATTCTAGGGTTTGGGCCAATCTAATATGGCTTTAATCTTATCCAAATGAACCTATACTCTATTTGCACCTATCACATACCCCAAATATAACATCTCCTGCATCCCAAATTCACACTTGGACATTTTTGCATAAAGGGAATGCTCTCCCAAAATTCCCAACACCTCATCCAACTGCTGCAGATGTTCCCCCCACGTTTTGTTATAGATCATAATGTCATCAAAGAATACCAAAAGAAACTTGCGCAACTACTTATTAAATGTATGATTCATGCAGGATTGGAAAGTGGTTGGTGCGTTAGTGAGTCCAAAAGGCATTACCAAAAATTCATAGTGACCATAATGGCAACGAAAAGTTGTCTTTGAAATGTCCTATTCCCTTACCTGTATCTGATGGTATCCCGATTGGAGATCAATTTTGGAAAAATATTGCACACCCTGTGATTCATCCATCAGCTCGTCTATCCTCGGAATTGGGTACCTGTTCTTAATAGTTTTCTTATTCAAAGCTTTGTAATGTATGCATATGTGTAGGGTCTCGTCCTTATTTTTAACCAGTACTACCGAAGATGCAAATGGACTAGAGCATGTGCATATGTAACCTAACTTGAGTAACTCTTTAATGGTATTTTCTATTTCATCCTTAAATTTCTTAGAGTGTCGATAAGGGGTAGTGATGACTGCCTATGTCCCCTCCTCCAACTGAATAATGTGCTCAAATCCATGATCGGGAGGCCTACCTGGGGGGAGGTCTCTGAATACCTTATCATGCTTCTACAGAAGTGCCTGTATGTCTGGAGGATGTTGTGTTGTGCTATCTGGAGGCTTCTTGAAGGTGACCATGCACTCTATTGCCCACTTCTGTCGGAGTACCATCTCCATCCTCTGTGCTGACATTGTCTGGGGTGGGTAAGTATGCATACTTATAAAGATAATCGGCTGCCCATCGGGCCCCTGAAACTCCATCTCCATGGTCTGGTAGTTTGTAGAGTGTTTTCCAATGGAGTAGAGCCACTGAACTCCCACAACCACATATGTATTCGGAACATCAACCACGTAAGAGAAATCAATCAGAGTATAGTTCCCTACTTCTACTTTCAAGTTGGGGATCCAACGAGTGCAATTCATACTATGGTTACCTGCCACTGCCACTGTAAATCCGTTAAACTCCTTGGTGGGAATTCCCCATCTCGTCACCCAAGCAGCATCAATAAAATTGTGGGTCGCCCCACCATCAATCAAAATTCCAACCTTGTTACCCTACATGGCACCTCTCACTTGGAGAGTATGGAATCTAGGAACTCCTGACAAAGTAGTTATGACACCTGCCTTAACATCATCCTAAAATTCTTCCTCCTCTGTTGTATCATGAGTGCCTCCCTTTGTATCTGCTCCTGATCCTCCTCAACATCCCCACTATCTAAATACACCTCAATGTAATGAGTGTTCCCTTTTCCCGAACACTTGTGACCTGGTACCCATGGTTCCTAGCAACTAAAACACTTCTTCCTCCTCTATTCTTTCCTGGTGTCATCATCCATCCAATCCTTTTTGGGCCACTCCCTCTGGAAAGGTTTTTTATCTTTGTCTTTATTTGGAAAAGTTAGCTTGGGGATAAACATGTTCATTGAAACTGAGACTTGCAAGTCCTTGGTTCTGCTGATAGCATCTTGTAAAGTGGTGGGCTTATAAGCTTTAACCCATCCACATAGTGGCTTTTTTAGAGCCTCGGTGAACAACATGAACAGCCTACTCTCTGATATATCAGTCGCCATGACGGTGACTCTCTGAAATTTCGATATGAAGGCCTCTGGACTACCTATCTGTTTGAGCTAGGATAGCTCTCTGAAATGAATCTCGAGTTCCCTCTTGTCAAAGCACTCAACGAGCCTTTGCGTGAATTATGTGTATGAGGTAATAGTGTTGTGACCCAACGTCACCAGCCCATGGTACCACCACTCATGGGATTCCCCATCCAGGTGTAAAGTATCCAACTTTATTGTATCTACCTCCATCATTGGGTTAAGTTGGAAGTAGGTGTCCAACTTTTGTACCCAAATCCTCACTGGGAAACTATGTGTCCCATCAAAAGTGGAAATGGTCATCTTTTCCACTGTGCTTTGCAATTCAAAGTTTTGGTTAAAGGCCATGGTGTATCTTCTTGGTTTGTTCTTTCTCTTCAAATGGAAAAGTCTGTAAAGGACATGCCTAAGTGGAAGCCATCCCCTAGAGCTCTATACTCTTGTATATATGCCCCCAACGGTTCAGCCGGATCTACATGTATTATTGGTCCTATAGTTTGACTGTCCAAAAACTGCAGCATGGTGGACCTAGAGGACCTGATATAAATGTGCAGATGACTCTGCATGGTAGTATGTGTGTGGCTTCCACTGCCGCTAGTGGATACTCTATCACTATTAGGAATATGTGGGGTGTTTAGATTGGGCCCTGATCTTTCTGCTAACCTGTTGATTGCATTCAACATTTCCTTTTGACCTGTAGTCAGAGCCTTCAAAGCATTAATGAGGCTATGGAAGGCTATTGTGTCATCATCCTACATGGTTCCCTTCCCTTTGTCTTTTCCTGACTGAATCTCTGATTCTGCCCTATCCACAACTCTATCCTCTAGATCTATGTCCTCTAGATCTAAGTCCTCTTCTTTGGTCCTGTATTTATTCCTGAATCTCTGTCTTTTGTAAGTGATATTTTGCAAACATTCCGGATGCATTTAAATGCCTATAATTGCATGCCCCCACAACTGGCGAGGAACATGCTCTGATACCACTGTAATATACCAAGTGATCGGTTTTCCCTCTTGTATATATTTCCCTTTTACTGTGGGTGCAATTCCGTGGCTTGTTGAATGTATGCAAGAGTTTGTGTGACAATTTATTAACCCCGAGTTATTTGCATGCCATAGATAATCATAAATTTAACAATACCAATTATGGAAACCCCGGTGTAATAAATAAAAAAACAATATTTGAACATTTAACCTGGTACTAAACTGATTTCACTTCATCATTCGTAACAATATAACAAAGATGAAATAAGCCTAACCTTGTAATGTTGATAGGAAGATAAAGAAGTTTGTAACAGCTGTAGGTGATCCTCAAGCTGCTATAAAGAGACGGTTGTAAGTGTAGGTCCGATACGCCCTCAAAATAGATGGAATGCAAACTCTTGTAAACAGATAATTCCCTTTCTTGATGAATTAAGGCCCAAGTCTGGACACACGATTTACTTTGGTTGTCCAACAACACCCGTGCATGAGATCGTGATCTCTCCCAACATTGTAAGCTATAGCTATGGTTCACACCTTTTCTGAGATGGTTTTGGGGCCTCTCCAACAACATTACCTTGCATAAGTTGGATCAATGCTATAGAAAATGGCAGGCTGCCTTAATAAATAACTTTCGAACCTCTTCACATAAATAGAGCCCCTCTAAGATAACAACTTCAACTAATTAAATGTGTTGCATTAAATAGGGCGATCTGCCCAACTGAATGAAGAATATGCCATGTCTTGTGGAAGGATACACCTGCCCCAATAATATATTAATATGCCCTTGCTCTGCCACAAGATACCTTAAAAGGATGCACCTCATCTTGAACAATGCAACAAGTTCAATAGAAAAACAAGCAACGAGTGGTAAGAATAACGCTTCCCTACATAAGGAGAATGTGCCCTCAGTAAGAAGCCCAGGTGTAATAATGAGGTTGTTGCCCCAATTAGTGAATAAGTGTGCCCTCACTGATTGTGTATTTGGAGGAGATGTTGGATCTTAGCAAAGCGTAACAATATTGTTGCAACTCTTGAAATGCTATGATAGATCTGAATGATCTATCCTGGGAGTGACTAGGGTAAATAGATTTCGCTACCGAATCCACTTTGACAGCCAAGGAATTGCTCCCTCAACCTTAATTTGCTCCCAAAGCTCTCAAACCGAATCTCAATGATGAATAATAACAATAGATACCTAAAAAGTCAATTTGCCTTCTTTTATTCTCTTTTGATTGCATGCAACTCACTTTTTGCATGCATGCAACTTAAATAATGCATGCCACATGCAACTTAATTTATAGCTTGCATGTCGTGCATGTCACTTGATTCCTGCTTAAGTGGTCTTAATGACTTAATATTCTGCTCGAGATATGATTTTATCCCCATGTGGCATCAATCATTAGCTAATTCTCTTTATTTCAGTGCCCGCTCGAACCTATGGGAATTAAATAGGTTAGCGGGTTGGGTTTTGTTGCTTAGGTAGAAGAGGACATTACAATCAACCATCAATCTAGCTAAAGTGCTTAATCCTCTATCTCTCTAGTTCGTTGCCACTCAACTCAAACACTCTTTGAGAAAAACTAGTTCGCACGAATTGCATGAATTGTTGGACTACACTCCCAACTAATCTAACTAAAGTGCATCCTTGGTTCACTCTCCACTTCACATTAGTTCGACTCAAGTCCATCTCTGCTCTATCAATGTGCATGCATCTCCACCTCACTCCTTCACTAAGTTAACTAAAGTGCATGAGGAGAGACTTCACATGGACTAAGCAGATGGTTTACTTCACTAGTCTCTCGCCCAATTAACAAGATGCCTACATGTCATCACTCTATTCCATCATTACTTCACTTCGGTGCATCTCCAGAGGATCAACGTGCATGGTCTCTTCACAACAGTTCGTTAACAGTGAAACCACATGTGTCTTCACTTGACACCAATGCATATTCTCCTAGGTCATTCAATGTCTATTAGATTTCTCTTTAAAAGGAAGAGGTTGCAATGGTTTGAGGGTTTGGACTTTCTTCAACCAGAGCTCTCTCTCTCTCACACGTTTCTCTTCTCTTCCAGCTTCTATATTTGTGCAGGAAACATCATTGTACCAATGTTGTATATGTCTCTTTGATGCAATCAACCTTTTGACTAGTGCAGAATAAAGCTTTGTTATGCTCATACCTGGCTCTCATGGTTTGATGGTATCTTGATGGAATTTTATGCAATAGTTTAGATGTTTCCGACCTTTTAACTAGGTAAAATCTACCATTTATAAGTGTTTTCAATCTATATTTTTCCATTCCTTTGCAGCTAATGTTAAAGGGAATCCCACCACAATTTATAAAATCATTTGTAGTGACAGCTTTCGCTATTTAATCACAAACCAAAGATCTTTCTTCTTGTTGTTTTATTGTGTTTTATTGCATATTTACAGGTTGAAAGCAGCAAAGAAAGAGTTAGGAATGCCCCCCTAAGGTTGGCATGCACCAGCCCAAATGGAGAGTTCTACTAGTGACATGGGACAGTTTTTTCCTAAAAGTTACACATTAATAATTGTTGACACAGGGTTATTTATAATTACATTGTGCGGAAATTTGTGCTAACAAGTCTTTGAGATTTTGCATATATATATATATATATATATATATATATATTGTTGAAAGAGTGCTGGAGAGAAAGAGGGCACCCACTAAACTCCACTAATTTTCTTTTCATGTAAACAAACTTTGAATAGGGTGCATCTATAACCTATCATTGTCTCAATGCCACATGCAATTGTAATCAGAAATAAATGCACACTACCAACGTATCATAGTGTAGACATACGGTTGTAATAAGAAACAAAATGCACAGGGTATACCTATCACAATTGTAATAAGAGCAAATTGCACAGGGTATACAAATTTCTAAAAAAAGGCGTCGGACACTATGTTAAATGCCTTTGAAAAGACTATAAAGTGGTAATAATATTTATTTTAATAGGTTTTGTCTCTCTACTTAAAAATGCCCCAAGAGTGAAGATGTGATCTACAATCTAATATCTTTTATGGAACCACCTAGCCTTTGGCCTTGAAGCTTAAACCAATTATAAATCTTTCATATATGTTTGTTGATCATAACATATAATTTGGACATAAATATTCTACCACTATAAACTACAATTTCCTAAATCTAAAACTCACATTATTTTGTTAACGGTGAGGATGATGGAAACAGTTCATGTTGACGGTCCTCCTAAACAGGCTACCTTAATATATAAATATGCAATGGGTGCAGCAACAAAAGAATTGTCATGGTACATGAATTCAAATTCAGGTCTTCTACATCCTACATATTTACTTATTAAAATTTGCTCATATTAGTAAAAACAACAAAGATAAAAACAAAGACAGATTTTGGGCAAACGAAGCTTTAGGCTGAAGCATAACTCCATGCTTATTAGGAACCCAGTTCTCATAGTAGCTTGGGGGGTCCACACCATTTTTCGATCATTGCAGTTCAACCACTTACTGTCACTTACTATTCCAACTAAAAAGTATTGGAATTTGGTTGGGGATAGTTTAAAGAGGACTTACGTGAGTACTAGTTATAAAGGCTTAAAATTTTCATAACAGCTTTGTGGATGTTTCGAGCATATCTTTGTATATGTGAAAAAAATTCTCAGTTGTGAAGGAAACTGCATTAAAATTGTCTAAAAAGGCACTAGCATTCTTTATGGGTGGGATTTTCATGTTGTGGGTTATGGGCTAAATCGAACTTTAACTTTTGGTGATCGGCTCAATATGTACGTTCACATAGTTGAAAATGTCAATTTGCTAAAGATGGCAATATTTGTTAAAAATGACTCTGGACGAGGCAAGCTATTTGTAGTCATTTCACATGAATTTGTTATCTTCTAAGATGGTTGTTTGTAATATATGCATAAAATGTTGTCATCGATCTTATTTTCCTTCTCATTTCAGCAAATCACAGCTCCTTTTCAAGGTCCATCCCTTGCAACAGAAAATTAGTAAGTTTCTAATATAACCAATTGCTTGCTTATGTATTTGTGTTACGAATGAAGATTTGTATGCAATTTGACACATACCATATCAATTCCTAATTAGTTAACTAGTCAGTAAATTTGGTGTTTTCATCTTGGTTCTTCTAAACTGGACTAAGTCATTAGGTAAAGTCGGCAGCATTTTGTGCGCGCACATAGTTACATACAGTCAAGGGAGAATTTTGGAATCCCACAGATCATGGATTGACACAATCATATTGGAAATTTAAATTAAGATTGTAAAACATAGTGAATCACTTGCATGGAAGAAAAACTTATTTTATCTATGACATAGACAATGTAGAAGACTTTTATATGCAATCTTTTCTTCTCCTGACTCCCATTCATTTTGCCCTGCCCAATTTCTTATTTGTATGTCTCTTTGCACTCTGTTGATGCGTCCCATTTGTATGAACTCCTATGCCATTTAAGTTACAGCACTGTTTGAATGGTTCTTCTCTAGATTTTGACATTGATCTTGCAACCTTTTTTGGGGGCAATTGTGTTACCAAGCATTTCACTGGCAATAGAAGGAAGCCATTTTTCTCCCCTTTGCTGCTTCAACAAAGCGACTCTCTCTTCTTCTTTTTTCGCTGCTGCCTGAGCTGCTGCTTCCTTTTCTTGAAGTCTGACCAATGCCCTTATTTTTTCCTTCTCAGCCTTGGCTATAATAATAGCCCCATCAACAGCAACAGACCAAATTTGAGACTGAAACTGGTATGTGATCACAAATGAATTTGCATATGAGATAAATGGAATTGTAGCATTCTTCAAGAACATAACGAATCACTCAAATAAGTTTTATAGCCCAATAATTGTTTACAATTAACCTGTCAATCAGGCTACACATAAGAGTAGTCAATTACCTCTGCTGATTTTTCATCAATCTCTTTTCTTGGGGGGATTCTTGGTTTCTTTCTAGGGATCAATGTTTCAAGTGTCTCTGCTGCCAAATATGGTGAAAAACGAAAAAGTGAAGATGATGACCTTGTCATTTGATGAAAATCTTTACGTTGTAGAATTTGTCTAACCACATACAATGAGAACCATATCATGTAACGTCAAATCTCTAACCATGCTAATCTAATTCAAGAAAGGTCTAACACTGATCTCTTTCTAGTTTTCAGAACTCTTTTATAGAACATTCGGAGCATACCTACAGGTTTGACAGTGATTCCACGAGGTGCCCGCCTAAAAAGACGAATCTCATCCTCAGCACCATCTATTGTGGCATCATCTATTGTGCTCTTGCACACATGAGATGGTGATTCTGGACTGGCAATAATAGTCAAAGTCTTGTCTAGATAGCTATGAAGAAGATCTTGGGCCTGGCATCAAAACAGAGCATTAAGTCAGTAAAACTTACTGCAAATTCCTAATACATTGTCATCAAATTGAAAATAGTTTCCATATCAGTTATGTCGGTTCCTGTAGATATAAACAAGATATTGGATGCATACACAAATAAATTGACAATAGACAAATAGATCACGTAACAAAGAGGATGATAAAAGAATTACTGTTAAAAGTGTCACCCATCCAAAAAGACTGAATTCCAAGGAACCTTCTGTTAGAGAATTTAACAATGTTCCACCACGTTCCTGGGACACGGGGATGCTAGAGCTAGCAAATTTATCTGGGAGATGTGTGGAAGCAGCCCACAAATCCTACGGAATGTCATAAGGGACGTTGGGTTTCCGATATGGGCAATCCCATCCAAAATACTAGGAAATATAACTCATTGAAATCTTATACATAATAATGCACCAATAACATTCATCATCACATGTAACATAATAAATCATAAACAATACATTATACATGTAATAATGAAACATAACATAATAATCACGATTCACAAATCATCTATCCATATTGTAAGGCTCATTATATTTAAAAATTCAAAAGATATAGATCTAAGCCTTAAGATCACTAATCTAAGAACAGGTCAAATTACAAATGAGCATCGCTACTCAAGGCAATGCCCCACTAGTCTCTGCATCAAGATTCAAGCTACTGCATGTGGGAATAAGGGCTAACCATGGGAATGTCACTATCTGAATCAGAATCATTTGAATTCTCCAGAATACTCAATGGCACACCAACCAACCTGAGTTGTGCTTCATTAGGTCCCTCCTCTTCTGTGCATTGGGGTTACATTCATTTTTTATTGTCGTCTTTTTTTTCCTCAAACAATGGACTTTGGTCTAGGGAGCGTGGGAGCATTTCATTTTTTGAGGGTAATGTTCCTTACTGCAACCCCTTGCATCGCACCAAAAGGAAACATGGAGAAACATCCCCCTTGGAGTACCGACGTCCCAAGAGCATGGGGAGTGTTACCCTCTAGATCCTCTATAGTGCACCATACCAGATGTGCCAAAGAGGGGGGTCTTTTTGCCATTGTAAAAGGCCAAGTTGGGGCTGGTTTATGTAAAAGTGTTGGTCTAGCGGGGCTCATGATCCTTGGTCTGGTCATGGCAGGTCGTCTTGGTTCTCATTTCAAGGTGTGATGGCCTCGTGGCTTTGCCGACTACCCCTTGATGGGTGGAGGTCACTCATCATATTGGGCATTTTGGGTGGTTCAATGCACCTTAGGATGAATCTATTAGGACACATGGCTCGAGGCTCCTAGCCACACTTATGTTTTATGCTTTGTAGAGGCGATTGCGCTCGTAAGGGTTGCCATACCTGCCTTCGCACATGGATACCCCCTTGGACATATCTTTCTTGTATCATCCCTCTCTCTTGGTCATCTTTGTCTTCAAGAGCAAATCGTCTACCTTCCAAGCAAGCAAGAAGAGGTTGTACCAACCTAAGAAGGAGGGTGTTGAGGGAAAAAGACAAATGTTGGGGTTAGATGGGGCATGACATCCTCCTTCTATGCTCAACTCATCATCAAGTTGAAGCACTTCATCTTATTTTATCATTATTTTATGTTTTGTGAGGTTTAATCCCCCAATTGTGTGTGACAAACCCTAAAAAATCATTAAAAGTCATTTCAAAAACAAATTAGGTGAGTCGGCTTAAAGGAGGTTTAAGTCTTTTTCAAGTATAAATAAGGCAATTCCTCCTCATTTGTAATTAAGATCATGGGATCAAATAAGACACTTTTTCTTTTTCTTCTTGTGTATACTCATTTGTAATTAAGATCATGGGATCAAATAAGACAATTTTTCTTTTTCTTCTTGTGTATATGCATTAATCAAGTGGTGCGCACCTCCTTTCTTGGGCAATTCTAGTATTTTAAGGATAAAGTTGATGCATGAAGGTTTCTTTACTATCTTTCAAGGCTTGTCTAAGGTGAAAAGATTCTTGGGATGTTAATATCTTCCCTTTTCTTCCTCAATTGTGGGAAGATCTCTGAGTCTCTTGTCTTGTACTACCAGAGGCATCCAAGGTAAGGGTGACCTAGGATTTTTATGCATAATAGTATAGCCTTGTAAGTGAGATAGGTCTCTCTTGTTTTGGGACTTGGCATCTTTCTTTGCCCTAACTAGATCAAAGCAAACAAAACCTAGGGTTTCTTAGGAGAAAGGTGAACCCCCACTCATGAAGAACCAAAAGCAAATATAAAGGACACCCCAAAGTTTCATGGCAACGAAGATTCAAGTTCAGTTTATATTGTAGCCCTTCTCGAATTTACAAGGGAGAATGGCATTCCTATGAAAATGATATGATGAATTATTTTTCATTTGGCTTCAAGGACAATGCCAAGCATTGGTATGAATGTCTTGGAAAAATAACAATTATGTCTTTCACGGTCTTTTTGGAGGTAATTTGTAAACCTTGGTGTCTCAACGAGATTGATCAATGGCTACCTATAATTCAAAAGATCAAGACATTCTATGATGCACAAAAGATTGTTAAAGGGGGCCCCGGACCAACCTTGAAGGAAGAAGAGGAAACCAAGGAATACGCTTCTAGTCCATTGATAGAAGATGAAGATACGGTCAAAGAATGTCGTAACGAAGATCAACATCTAGAAAGCTCTCATAGAGAAGCCATTGTTGAACAATCTACCATTCAAGATTTTGTTCAAGACGCTAAAGAAGACAACATCTCAAGCCCTATGCTTGAAGAGGATGATACTTTTGAAGATGAAGACAAAAGTGTCCTAGAAAACGAAGCCAAGGAAGTCCATGTTGAAAATCAAGAAGCACACGAAGACCAAGAAGCCCTAGTTGAAGAAAGCGAAGAAATGGTGAGTTCTATTTATCATTGTTTCAAAGATCCTTATGATGTCTCGGGCCTTTTGGAAGAAAATGGCAGGATCCCTTTACATGATGAAGAAGACGATGATTATTGGAGTTTTCTTGGCCCTCCCATCTATGATTCTTCAAGGGAGTGTTGTAATTGAGCCTTTGGATCACACATGTTCCAAGGAAAATCCCCATGATCCTTTCTCGTTGTGCGGAAGTGAAGAGATTGTCAGTTTGGATCAGCCAAAGCTGATTTTTTATGCAGATCCGGAACAAAATGAAAAAGCTATTGAAAAGCCATTCCCCATTGAAAAGGATGTTGAAGACATTATTGATGAAGATGTAGATGATGCCTCTCCTTGCTCCCCTCATGATGAAGGTTGGGTAAACCTTCCTCCCTATTTTACTCTTGAAGACAAATATTCTGGGGATGAGAAGTGTGAGGATCGTTTTGCTATTGATGATGGTTGCCACAGATGCAATGATGTGCATTTTCCTAATGAGCAAGATATCTGTATGGATTATTGGAAATTTGTTGGAGAACCCATATATGATTCTTCCAATGAGGGAAATGCAAGGAAAATGAAAATTTTGAAGATCATGGAAAGCCTACCTTTGGTGAGATCTCTCAAGATTTGGTTCAGCAGTATTTGTTCACCATTGATGATGACATGGGGTTACATATGGAGACTTCTATTGTAGATGTTAAGCAGCCAAGTTTACCCTCTCCTAGGGTGGATCTCAGACATCATTTTCAGTCATGTTTCTCAAGGATTAATGCAGATTTTGGACAAAAAGAAGTTGGTTTTGTTGCAAGGTTAAAGTAACGAAGTGGGCTCTCTCCCAAGGTAGATTTGAGGTCCCTCTTCCAACCATATATTTTGGGTCTTCTTGCTGGTTTTGAAGGTCATTTAGGGCAGCAAACAGAGTTCGAAGAGCAGGTTCATGATAAAGGTAGTTTGTACTTAATCCCTGACCAAGCTTGGATAGAGGGGGCTTGTGAAAAGCATCCTTCTCTTTGGCAAGGGTTTGAAGGTATTCAGATCCATGATCTTCTCTATCATTTCAGCGCCATTCTGATGAAGGTGATGACATCAATTCAGCTTATCATTGACATGGTTTTGTCTTGGACTATTGCCAAAGACAAGGGAAGAAGCCCTAGCATGAATGATATGGTAAGGTGGCTTCACTGGTGGTATGATTTCACCTGACTTATTTTTGTTATCATGCTTAGAGTAGGTAGGTAGGTTGCAAAATCTCTAACATAAACGTTTTTGATGTGTCATTTGCTTTACCCATTCATTGCATTTGTTGCGTTGTTTTTATACATTTCATATTTGATTTGAGCAAGGCAGGACGGAAGTGTCTACCTTTGGTACATTTGATGAAGTTGTTGTTTGAAATGTGTGTAGGTCTACATGTCCCAGAAGATTAACAGATTCTCACACACTCCCGAGAAAAGTGCATGACCCGCAGTTGGAGCAAGTTGTTACCCTTCGGATCCTCTGCAATGCACCATACCAGATGTGCCAAAGGGGAGGGTATTTTTAACCGTTGTAAAAGGCCAAGTTGGGTATTGTTTATGTAAAAGTGTTGGTCTAGCGGGGCTCATAACCCTTTGTCTAGTCATGGCAGATCCTCTTGGTTCTCTTTTCAAGGAGTGTTGACATTGTGGATTTGCCGACTACCCATTGATGGGTGGATGTCCCTCATCATGTTGGGCATTTATGCGCTGGGTGGGTGTTCCGGTGCACCTTGGGATGAATCCATTAGGACACATGGCTTGGGGCTCCTAGCCACACTTATGTTTTATGCTTTGTAAAGGTGATTACGATTGTAAGGGTTGTCAAACCCGCCTTAGCACACCTCATGGATACGCCCTTGGACCTATATTTCTTGTATCATCCCTTCCTCTTGGTCATCTTGGTCTTCAAGAGAAAATCATCCACCTTCCAAGCAAGTAAGAAGAGGTTGTACCAACCTAAGGAGGAGGGCGTTGAGGGAAAAAGATAAATGTTGGGGTTAGATGGATCATGACGTCCTCCTTCCAAGCTCAACTCATCATCAAGTTGAAGCACTTCATCTTATTTTATCATTCTTTTATGTTTTGTGAGGTTTACTCCACGGATTATGGGTGACAAACCCTAAAAAATCATTAAAAGTCATTTTAAAGACAAATTGGGTAGGCCAGCTTAAAAGAGGTTTAAGTTAGCCTATTAAAGTATAAATATGGAAATTCCTCCTCATTTGTAATTAAAATCATGGGATCAAATAAGACATGTTTTCTTTTTCATCTTGTGTACATGAGCTAATCAAGTGGTGCACACCTCCTTGGGTTTTTAAGGATAATGTTGATACATGAAGGTTTCTTTACTATCTTTCAAGGCTTGTCTAAGGTGAAAAGGTTCTTGGGAAGTTAATCTCTTCTCTTTTCTTCCTCAATTGTGATAAGATCTCTGAATCTCTTATCTTGCACTGTCGAATGCATCCAAGGTAATGGTGACCTAGGGTTTTTATGCATAATAGTATAGTCTTGTAAGTGAGACATCCCTCTTGAAAGGTCTCTCTTGTTTTGGGCCTTAGCATCTTTCTTTTCCCAAACTAGGTCAAATCTAATGCAACCTATGGTTTTTTTGCTTTGCCTTAATTTATACAAATATTGAATTGTCAATTCTTAAGAGAAATGTTAACCTCAATTTATCAGTGCCCAAAAGGAAGAAGACCTAAGCCTTATTCCCTTGTCTTCACCCAAATTCTCTTTTACAAAATTCCTTGTACTGTATATTTAAAAAAATACAAAAAAATTTAAAAACCTTGAAATCAAATATTTTGTGAAAAATCCAAAAATATTATTTGTTGTCGTTGAAATTATTTTACTTGTTAATTCTGAAGTAGTTATTGCGGTAATAAATTTTCGAAGTTGCTATATTGCTGAAAAATCCATAAAAAGGTGAAAAAATCCAATAAAAAGTTGTTTTGCAAATAAAAAAACCCTAAAAAAGGGTGATGTCAGCCACAAGGAGGGTGATGTCACTCTCTAAAGGTTGTTGCAGATCTGGTACAGGTGTTCTGCAGGTCCATTTTGACAGAAAGATCAAGCCCTAACGATTGCAAAAGGTTCCTAGTTTATCTCCAAGTCATTCAGGGTTGAGCTAGGGGGTTTTTGAAGTGCCAAATCAAGTTGTTCAACTTTTATTGCAGAAAATTACAGACCTGAAGGTGAAATCAGTCCCAAAATGCAGCATTCATCCGTCAAAAGAAGTGCATCCTAGGGGGGGATTGAGCCTCCTTTGGGTGTTGATCGTTGAGAGGTACTTTTCGGGGTGTTTCTGCAGTTTATTTTGGGTTTTCTTGCGAGTTTAAGTTGCTGGTTTTTACTACATAACTTTGATTCATCTTGTTAATCAGTGCCAAGTTTTATTGCTCCTAAACCTTCCCATTCATTGGATACTTGTAGCATAATATCTTTTTGACTCCATTAATACACTGATCTATTAACTTAGTCGGAAGGTCTTGTAAAAATAGAGTTGTTCTTCATTGCATATCTTATAGGTCTATTTCTACCTATATTTGAGAAGCCCCCCATGGCCCAAAGAGCAAGCCTAAAGAGAGAGAAGAGTGCATTGACGTGACAGTGGGTGCATCTCCTGAAAAGTTGCTGATCTTAGCTCCGACCATCGTGGCTTAAGTTGAAGGGTGCTAATTTGTGAGGTAACAAGGAACACATCCTGTGCCCTCGGGAATTTAACTAATACAAAGTTGGAGAAAGAAACCAATTTACTGGTAATGAGAAAGCTCCAAGATATAATGGGTTATCACTTACAAGCATAAGCTGAATTTTCAAAGCTGCATAAAAATTATGTGAGAAATTACTTGTGGCATGAAAATGCAGTGAAGACACTATCTTTGGTAAAAATAATAAATGAGCAAAGACACTGAGTTGATTGACAATTTCAAGTATATAACAACAATAAACCAGAAGGTGACATATATTCTTCCTTTTACAAGCAAGGAAAGAATAGGAAGTTTTTATTGAAGAAAGTTCCATTCTGAAAATTTCGATAACGACCAGAGATATTTGAATGACACTAAAAGCTTTACAAAGGAAGCATTTTTTCTGAAAAGTGAATTCGTAAAACTATATGAAAAAATCAAATGGAATTTATACATGCAGCAATTACAGCACTCGAAATCAGGATCTAAATTTCAAATATGGCTAGTATTCATTTCTATGATGCATCATCTACACTAACTACCGATGGACTTTTTTACTGAAAGATGAGACGAACAAAGTTCATTCTAAAGAAATATCCACTGTAGATAAGACAGAGAACAGAAACCCATATAGGAAAATATATATTAAATGTAAAATGATAAGATGATTACAATGCAAGGAGAGGACCCATATAAATGCAATCCTAAAGAGACATAAGAATGAGAGTACCATGTCCCATTCTTATCATAAGGATTCAGTAACTCCCAAGAACTCAATAAGGGTCAGGATTCAGTAACTCCCAAGAACTCAGTAAGGGTCAGGATTCAGTAACTCCCATCATTCTTATATAAATACAATTCTAAAGGGACATAAGAATGCAGTACCATGTCGTTTTACGCATGATGTCGGTCAGTAGGGTCTGAAAATGCCAATGTCTCTAAGCCTTTGGAATAATGTGTCTTTAGGAATGGAGTCAAATGCTTTCCAAAAGTCTACAAAGCAACAATAGATTTTCGAAGAACAATGCCACACCTCCTTGATGATGATCTAAAGTGTAAGAATGTGATCAATAGTTTGGAGTATCGACTGGAATCCATCATGTCCTCTAGCTCTAAGTTGTCTCCACTCAAGCTCCCTAGAAAGCTTCATATGTAGGACTATAGCATAGAATTTTGAGAAAGTGTGGCCAATCATGATCATTTTGTAGTTATTGGGATCTACAATAAAGCCAGATTTGTGGATCAGGTGAATAGTATGGTGTGATTAAGGCTACGGGAAACCATTATGGACCACATGGTTGAACAAATCGACCAAGTGACAATCTAGGACATAGAGACCATGCTTGAAGAGTTCTGCCAGGAACCCTTCCTCATTCACTGCTTTGTTGGTATTCACCACCTAGACTAGCTCCCAGATATCTCAGTAAGAGGAAGGGGGAGGTAAACTGGATTAGGCACTACCCCAGGACATCATAAAGGGAAGAGGTATGGGAGAACATGGATCAAGTGGGAGATGGGAGGCAAGAGAAGATAGTTTGCGAGAAGTTTTTGGGGGAGTGGATAAGGGAAAACCTCAACTCCCATCTCCTTTGTGAGATGAAGAGGCATTTCTTGTGGCGGAGGAGACAGCATTAGGAAGCCTTAAGATCAGGTTTCAACAAGAGATAGTGAGTGACAACGCCATTGCAAAGTTGGTTGTGGAGAGTCTTGCAACCCTTGTCATATCAACAATCCATAGCACATGATCTAGGTTTAGGTGAAGTGGAAGTGGACCAAGTGGAGTAGGGGTAGCTTTTAAGCATAGGTTCCCAAATGGTGGATGAAAGACAAGTGTATTTGGTAGAGGCAGATGTAAGCGATGAGAAATGGGACTCAGACGAGGGCATCTAGCGAAGGTGGGAAGTGAAGATATTAGGGTTACCCTCATCAACCCGAAGGGAGAAGGGGATAAGAGCATGGTCAACCACGGGGATGGGGTAATATGCCCCAAAGCATCATTAGATAACCAGTAAAGTCCCACTAAATATGGATCCATCTCCTAAACGAAAAACACATCCTATGAGCGGTTGTGGAGAGGAATTTGAAGAGTACCGGTGCAAGCATTAAAGTCACCTAGTAAAATGACCTCCCCCAACACTAAGTACTCAATGATGCCAAATTACAAATCTAGATATGGTTCTCTGTTGAAATCACTATGAATAGCAAACTGAGATGAGACTAGGGGAAAGTAGTAGACTACAATGTAAATATATTTGGGGAGAGGGGCTAAACCGCTGATCCAAATCCACATGAACCTAGAAAACTTGTCTAAAGCTATCAAAGAAGCCCTACCTCAAAGGAAGCCCTTGGTCAGAGAGGCCACCCCACCTAAGCCTTTAACCCCACCTAAACATCTGGTCTCTTGCAGGTGGGCAAAAATCCAATGATAACTTGTTATGTCTGAGTGGTCAAATAAGGCTTGCATGGGTCTCTGTAATGAAGAGGATCTCGGATGAACTGAGAGTTATAGTTACAAACCACATGAGTTTGCCTCGAGGTGCATGTGCATTATAACAGTGACCGTAGCAAGGTAAATTTGCAAGTGAAAGAGGGTTTGAACTCGTGTTGTCGGAGTTGATGTGGAGATTGTGAATATGCCATGAGGAGTAACCTCATGTCAACATCATGAGAGTCCATCCTAGTCAACAAACAAAGACGTCATGGGGATATTGTCATCGTTGTGGGGATTGTCAAAGCTCATGTGTCATGATCCCACGATGTTGTGAGGAATTTTCCATCAAGAATAACTATGCCATCTATGCAAAAAAAATTAAAAAGGTTACACATATCCATCCATAAAGACCCCAAGGGTCCCAAGTCCATTACAGATATACATGTTTATTTCTGAGGGGGGTTACATCACCAGAAAACCTAAGCAAAGGAATCAGGAAATCAAAGAGGTGGAACCAACCTAAGCAGAGGTATCAAGGTAGAGGATCAGACAAACCTATAGGTACGTCAACACATAAGGGCAGGAGCTAGGGTCGATTTGAGAAAGAATTAAGACAAAAATTATAAGTTTGCTTTCCATTATTATAAGTTTTTTTAACAATTCGAGAAGAGAAATTTACTATGAAAGAGTTTGAGAACATAAATCTAAATCTATTTATGAAATTTATGAGATTAATGAGCATTTAGATACGTTCGTAAACATTTTTTGTATGAAGTTTTTGGAAACAAAACAGTAACTCTATAATTGATTTCTTTGTGATCTGTAAACTACAGTGGATATTCCACTGTAGTAGTTCGCCACAACAAATATTACAACTTAGTGCTTTTTATTAGCTTATTTCCACTGAATGCTAAATAACTAGAACTGAAGGAAAAATAACTAGAGCAAAGAAATACACAATCCACACAATAACACAAGATATACCATTAGAAAACCCACTATGGAGAAAATCCCAGCCAAAGATGATGATTATGCCTTGCTCTATAATATAGAATGCAAATACAAAGGAATGGGTACTCCCTAGGGAGTTACCTATGACTTTGTGGCCAAAATGGCTACTACAAGATCTCCTACCTCCTCTGTTTTGCTCTAATATCCACTCTCTTGATGTTGCTCAACTATGGAACAATACAATAACATCAAGAGAATGGAACCCCTTCTTCTCCTAACAGCCCGGTATTTAACATAGCCTAATAGTCGTCTAGGGTAAATTTTAGGGTTTTACATGTCTCAATTCCTGTTTAGGGTTAGGGTATTGGACCTTCTGGAATGTTCTTGAAAGTCCACACGTGACTAGCTTTGCAAGTGTGAGAAATGAGAGCTAACGTGGAATCCACTCGATACCATGGTGGTCAATTGGATAGGTCAACTTGCGGGACGCATATCTTCTTCATACGGACTCCAGTTGAGGCGATTCTTGGACCATTGGAAAGGCCTTAGAGTGTAGAATCACATGAAGGGCCATGGCAAGGTGATGGACTTTTTTACCCCAAAAAACATCACTTAGACCCTCAAATAGGCCCTGAAAGGTTATGGACCCTAAATCTACAAAATTAAACATGCCATAGAATGGACCCTACAAGCCAATTCATCCAATATTTCAGCCCTGAAAGCACCAAAATAGATGAAAAATTATATATTGATCTATTTCATATCACACCTTCTTGTTTTGAGGGACTTTTGGTACCCAAAAGCTTTTACCGAATGAGGTGAAGAAATTTTTCCTCTACCTTCTCCTTGGAGTACCACTTAGCCTTGCCTGGAAGTTGTCCTTTCAACCCCACCTGCCAAAGTCAATAGTATCATACTGTCCTCGCCTGGTTGTTCCGGACTTCTTCTGCAAAATTGTCTTATGCTAACTCTGCCTGAGCTTTTGATGCTAAGTCATCTATAGAAGGTAAGACCTGCTCAGGTTCCTAGTCCAACATAGAAGGTTCAGAGTTTTAGATTTTCCACATTCACTACTGAGTAAATGCACATATATGGGGGTAGACTAAGTCTGTAGACATTATATCCTACCTTCTCCAACATTTCAAAAGGACCATACCGTAATGCCTTAATCTTCTTACCAGGACCTTGCAGTCTTTCCTTGTTCAAGTGCAACCATACTCTGTTTCCCACCTTGAATGTTTTCTCAACATTGTGTTGGTCGTGTCTTTCCTTAAACTTTTCATGTGACCTCTTCAGTGCCTCTTGTACTTGTAAATGGATTTGTCTAATCTTTATCATTGAATTTTCAGCTCTTAATGCTTCACCTATGGTGTCTTCCAGCACTCTCCCTTGTTGTCCATAAACAACACCTAGAGGTGAAGGTGGCAGATACCCAAAACAAGTTTCAAAAGGGGACTTTCCAATGGAAGTATGGACTGCTCTATTATAAGAGTGTTGGATGTGGATTGTATTTTCATTCCAAGTCTTCAGATGCTTCTGATTGTAACCCCTCAAAAGTTGTACCAAAGTCCTTGTTATCACCTAACTTGTAGTTGCCCCTAGATGGATCCAAGATGGATGGCAGAGGGGATGGGCAACCAAGATAGCCTCGACCCCCAATGGATGGTTGTCATGCCAATCGAGGCAATCTTCACTTTATGTTATCTAGCCTAAGACAACAAAGGGGGAGACCAAGATCTACTCCCGATAGGAGAGATCAAACCAAAAAACCAGATCAAATCAAGTATGGATGAAGTACATAAGGTGTATGGTAAACCCTAGATCTATGGATGAAGTCACAAGGTGAGTAATGGGTTGGATCAAGAGGTTTAAACCATGTAAATTTGGTCCAACATGTTTATGTGAGTGACTTATGAGGTTTAAAACAAGATCCAGGATCAGGGTACTAGTCAAAGATGAGGAAATCCACTGCCTTGGGAACCATGTCCAATGCAGGGTAGTTAAGGACCAAATTGGGGCTAACCAGTACCAAAGATGAGCTTGATGAATAGATATGACAATGTTTAGGTGTTCAAGCATGCAAGACAAAGATCAAACCACAAGCTAACTCAACAATCCAAGAAAGTCGAATTGGTTTGGAGATAATCTGTGCCTTGGGAAATAGGCCAAATGGAGTCGGATGTCCACCAAATTGTAGATCAGGGATGTTGAGGTGTCAAGCTAGGTGGATCTTGAAAATTAGGGTCATCCAATGGCTAGATCTCAGTAGATCTGAGATTGAAATGTATCACCAAGTGACCCAAGTGGGGCTCAACCCTCAAAATGAGGAATGGGGCCCACAAGGTGAAAATCACTGAAGTGACACACTCGGGGTAGGTTATCAAATGTATAGATGAAGGATCAAGTGGGATCTCACCTACCCAGGTGCTAGATCTCAGCAAATTCACCCCTCTTAGGAAGTGCGACCTCCCTTGGAGAAGCTAAATTGCCTTGGAAAATGGGTCGGACGAAGGCCAATCCACACCAAACTACAGATCCGAATTGCCGTGGACGCTATAGAGGTGGGTTTTAGATATTATACCCAAAAGCCAAGTAGATCTTGCTAGATCTGAGAAATTGTAAAATGAGGGTTTGAAATATAAGGGTTTTATCAATGAAGTAGTTGTGCCAATGGATTGGAACCAAGACAAGAAGAACAAACCTGTGGAATCTTACCTGGATAACCTTGTAGATGCCTTGATGATGATGATCTATGCAAACCCGATCAATTTGGAGCGATTTGAGGTAGTTTTCTATGAAGTCGATTTGCCCAAGGAAGCCAATGCGCCCTCTCTCCTGCACAATAAACGTCAACAATATCAGATTTACTGCGAACAAGAGATAAGACTAATGCCACAAGAGAAATAACAGAAAGATAGCATAGATCACAATGATACTAATGATAACCCCCTGATATAAGCGAATGCCAAGTGGAGCGAGTTGAAGAAGCCTTGCAAAAACGCCCAAGTGAAGTCGCCCTCCTGTAGACAAGACAAAAGTTTCCAAAAAAGATAGATCTTACCACAAATACCCAAATGCTAGGATGCAATAGACTTTACAATCACCATCGAAGAACACCAGATTCGAAGGAGACCACAAGAATTTCCACAGAAAAGTTCTTCTATATCAAGATTCCAAGAGCCAAAGACCCATTTACAATGAGAAGTTCTCCCCTTTAAATAGGATGGAGAGAGGCCATAACCTTAACCACTTTTTGAATGAGTGGCTAAGATTAAAAGATCGAAAGATCTAATCAACGGTTGAGATGAGCTCAACAATACAATACATGGATCAACTCACTAATACAATAAAATAGTGGACAAATCACCCATAACAAGGGGGTCCCACCACATGTCACCGATAAAACATAAGAAATAGCTTATGGTGGGTCTAAGGGGTAATTTCTAACACCCTTGGTCAATCCCCATAGCAAAATGTCATCAAAATAATCATCTAAGCACCAAATCGTGCCTCTCTGGGAAAGTCGTGAGCCTTGGAAGGCTCCAGAAATCATCAAAAAGTGCCATAAGTGATGGATGTGGGTCCCGATGAAACTGAAACTACTCGAGAAGGTGTGGAAGACATCCCACTCATCATCGCAAATCATCCCATGCCATAACCTTACCTCAGTAGCCCAAATCGAATTCCTTTGTAGCCATTTTCACCATTTCTGGACTGCCTTGGGAAGTGTGAAACTGCCCAAACTGCCTCCTGGAATGCCCGGCTCCAAAAAGTAAGACCACCAGGCTGTCTAGGAGGGGGTAATATGGTAATAACAAGTGGTTGGACCACCCCCTCCATCAATAGCGCTCTAGGTGAACCAATCATATCTCTGCTCTGCTCTGACAGGGCCTCCAACAGGCCAAAACTGCACTAGAATAGCCAACTGAGGCTAAAACATCACTGTAACTACCCGGAACTGAAAACACACTGTGTCATTGGACTCAGAAGGTCCAAATCCATCTAAAGTGAGTACTCATACACCATATAGACCTCTGCATGGTCAAAAGTAAATACTTATCATATCCAGCAGACCAAATAATAATAATCTGTAAAGGTGCTGAAAAGCACAAATCATCATCATAAGCCTGAAACCACTGCATAATCCCATCATGGTGCCCTGTACCAGAAAATATATCATCTATCTGTAACATCTGAGGTCTGCCACCTCATGTCCTGTGGTTGACTTTTGGTCAAATTGGGTTTGACCAAGTCAACATGACCAAAATATAGCTCAAACTGTCATCAAGCTGCTGCAAGGTGTCAAAGGTTAAAACATGCTTTACAATCCATTCAAATGGCAATTATAACAAATAGCAATCATTACTGGCGATCTAAATCCAAATATAATAGGTCATTAATTATTATTTACTACTCAGACAAGACTTTCAAGACCATACTCACTTCATAGTTGTGATCAATTTGCTAGTGAAGGGTGAAGGCTAAGAATAACATGGCTAGGTCAAAGGATGACTTACTGACTTAACACTGTGACACTTTGGAAATGGAAAAGGGAATACACGCCATAGCATATAGTGGACAAGCAATAACACAGGGAATGGCGGTGTCTCACAAATGGGTAAGTTGTTCAAAGAGTGTTTATTCACCTTGACAAATGCGCACAATCCATAATACAAATGAGGCCAGCAATCTTTTTGATATAGAGTTTAAGTTCGATTGCTTTTTGGGCCTATAGTTTCCATAGCCTTTTATCTATGTGTGTTTATAAACACATTGCATAGATTTACATTTAATTAGGCTTCTTTGCTGCAGGTGTGTTTTTAAGGCACTTGTTTACCTGAGCACTTCTAGGTGTGTCATAGACAGCTTGTTTACCTAGGTATTTACATTTCACAATAGATATAACATTTGATATTTCATAGCCATTTTCATTTGGCTTGCCTTTCATTCATGTGTGTTGAGAAACACATTGCATGAATGGGCTTTTCATACAAGATACAACATTTTATTTCCATACTTTGTATTCATGGCAGCACCAAAAGTTTCGGGTTTAGCCAACAACATCTTTAGTGACTTGGGGGACTTCACAAGGAAATCCAACTCACCAAAGGTAAGTTTTTCACCAACTCAGAGCCGAGACACAATAAACAGGGAAGCTCATCCAATACAGAGGCTACAGTGGGGAAAGGTCCTCCATGCCACTAGTCAAGTAGTAAGTCAAGGTAATGAACAAACTAGGTAAGTCATGGATGGATGAAGACAGTGAATAATGAAACCAACACTAGCAAGCCAAAGTATGGCGGGAATGATCACCTCTATTCTCCCTAGGGAGGGTAAAACCAATGAGTATAGGCCAAGAACTTCTAAGTCTGAGTAGGGACAAATATGATATATATATATAGTACAACCAGGTCCACATATCTATATGATCGCCAGATCATGATACTAAATGCTAAGACATGCTAAGAAAATGGAAATAAAAGCAATATAACCACAACACCATAATATACCTGCTGAGTCATATACCTGAATGCTCATCATCTGAACCATCATCTGTCCTCTGAAACTGCTGCTGTAACTCTGGGCACTACTGACTGCTCTGTACAAATGGCTAAATAGCTACATCGATCATCTCTCTAAGTGTCCTGAGACTCAGTCATGGCATGGGGAATAAAACTGTTGTCCATAATCTAATAGTGATCCAATATAGATGCTTATCTCAGCATCTCAATGCAAGGGAACTGGTTGAATAGTGTACTGGAATCAGAAAAATAATGTATGGTAGCCCGACTACTATATATGTGATAACAGTCCTGTTGACTACTTCCATTTGCCCATATGTTTGTGGATTGAATGTTGTAGATCTCTTCAACTTAGTGTCCATCTTCTCCCAGAGTGTGGTCCAAAATGGACTAAAAAATATGGTGTCCTTGTCTAAGATGATGCTCCTTGGTATCCCAAAGTGCAACCAAACCTGCTCAAAGAACATGTTTATTGTTTCTTGTCCTTTGATGGTCTTTTTACAAGGCATAAGAATGCACATCTTGCTGAAACTATCAACTACCATAAATAAAACGTCATGTCCCTTCCTAGTGGTTGGAAGACCACCCACAAAATCCATGGAGATGCTCACCCATGGTCTGAAAGGAACAGGTAAGGAATGGTATAGACCTTACTTCCCATTACTAGGCTTGCTTGTACAACAGAGTATGCATCCTCTAATAAACCAAGCCACATCTTCTTGCATTTTAGGCCAACCTTTGTAAGTTGGCAATTGTCTTCCCAACACCAAAATGCCCTGCAACTTTAGGGGTGTGAGCCTCTCTTATGGAACACAGAGCTTGTCCAGCTTATAGAGTAACCCATCTTGGAGATGATATTCAGCCTTGTTGTCACCTTCTTCTACAAGGAATTGGCCTTGTAGTTGTTAAAACACCTCCTTTAAGTCCTCATCTTCTATGTATTCCTCCTCGTATGCATAAGAGTACCCAAAACTGTGATCTTGGTTGTAGATGGCCTTGAAAGCATATTTGCTAGCTTGTTTGTACTGCCCTTCTTGTAGTTGATGATTAGATGGAATTGTTGTAAAAATCCCATCAACTTGCAGTGTCGTGTTTGTTGTAGCTTACTCTGGACTTGCAAATACTGCAATGGCTGGTGATCAGTGCGAATGATGGTCTCCTTGCCCATCAGATAGTGCTTCCACTTCTTAATAGCTTGAATCAAGGACTAGGGTTCTTTATCATATGTAGGATAGTTCAGGACATCGCCATGGAACACTTTAGAATGATAGCATACTGGCCTACATCAAAATCGCTCCCATAGCATACCCACTTGCATATGCCTTCAATTCAAAAGGCTTCTACAAGTTAGGCAATGCGAGAGCTGGTGCCTAACTGATCTTTTGCTTGAGATCTTCAAAGGACTTCTGTTGATTCTTCCCCAGTGGAATCCCTTGCTACTGGCTATTACGGAATGGGGAGGTGCAGCATCAACTAAAAAGGAAGCTATGAACTTACAAAGGTATTGTGCTACCCCCAAAAAGCTCCTAACTTTGGTGACATTTGTAGGAGTAGGCCACTTAGTGATGGCCTCCATCTTTGCAGGATCAATCTTAAGTTCTCCTCCAACAATCACATACCCCAATACACCAATGATTTCTAGGCGAACTCACATTTATTGAGATTAGCCAACAACTAATGCTTTTTCAGAGTCTCTAACACCTACTTGAGATGTGAGATATGCTCTTCCTTGTAGCACTATAAATCAATATATCATCTAAATCAGTATTTTAAAACTTGGTCGGTCTAACTCGAAACCGACCAATTCAACCAAGTTGTTGGTTATGGGTTTCGAATCAGCCTTCAAACTGGCTCAGTCGACCGGTTTGGTACCGAACCAACCAAGTCAAACCTTGATTCGAACCAACCAAGTTAAACCGACTAGTTGCGCATTAACTAGGCCGAGTTAATCCAAATCTACTCGAGGTGCATGTGTGGAGGCTAGACATGGATTTTTTTCAAAAAAAATTGACCTGTTTTGTATGAACTTGATCGGTTTTGTACAAGTGACATTGAGGTCAATAATATTAAATGGTAATGTTAACCATTAATTATTTTAGAATGTTTGAGAGTGGTTCCAACCTCATCGAACTTCATATGCAAAAAGTTGACTTTTAGATCCCATTCAAAATTCAATAGGCTTATAGTTTTTAGGATTTCAGAATTGCAACGTTTCCACTGGATTCTATCATGTATGACGGTAAGGGATTATAATTTAATCAAGCACATCAACCTCTCTATGTACCTTGATGTTGGTGGTGTTGATGCCTGATTGTTGAAGTTGATTAAACACCTCTGTCGTGACCTTAATAAAAATGTACCCTTCAATCAAGCAAAATCACTTGGATTAGGAAGTTTCATCAAAATTGTAGGGTGTTGACTAATGTCCTTGGAGGATCAACTTCGAGATAGAGGCAAGGGCTAGAGCCTAAAGGAGGGGGGAATAGGGTGCTATCGATGAATAGGATCCCAATATAGGAAGTAATTTTGATGATATGTATTTATTTGTTGTAGCATGAAGCTTTTTGGACTCTGCGGGCCATTGAGAGCTTCTTTGTTTATGTATTTTGGGTCAGATATGGATTGCACTCAATGTTATATGAGGAGACCCCCCCCCCCACCCTCTATTTGCCTCACACCATCTTCATTGAGCATTTCTGAGCATTTGGAGGTTTTGGAGCAGAATTGCATGCTGAGCAGTTAGAGGTTTTGGAGCTTGTTCAGCAATCTTCTTGGACTGTGTTGCCAACTATATTGTACAATAGTTGAACCTCCATTGAGCCGCCAATGTTTCAACATGATCAATGTTCACTTCCAAAGTATCAGGGGTTCAATTTGTGATGATTAGCCAGTTTTGGCTAGCCGGTTTTGTTTTTCTGTTGAAATGACCATGACCCATGGGGTCCTTGTAATAAGTGTGCTAGTGGGGTTTTGAGTGGCTCGGTCCCCCAAGACTTGACTATCAACTAAGGCATTCCAGGGAGTTTTTTGCCCTTGTCAATTATGCTTTGCCTATAGCCGAGTAATAATCGATGAGGTTTTCTCCTGCTTCCTCCAAAGCTGGAATGCTTGATTTTGAAAGTTTGAGCCTTGGGGGGTTATTAGAGTCCAACTAATGTATATGAACCTACTAGACACTATTGGTATGTTAGATGGTCATTTCCTAGGTCCCTTGTCCATTTAAAACATTGTCCGAAAAAAATTTACCGGACGCGTTAGACAGTTTTTATTTTTATCATTTTATTATTAATTTTTCCAAATACTTAATTGGAAAAATTCAAATTGTAATAATTAAGTGGTTTGGGGGTGGATTTAAAAGCTTGGAGGCTCAATTCCTAAGTCAAAAATCCCAGTTAAACCCCAAACCCACTTATCCTAAGTTTCGAATAGTCATTCAACCTCATAATTAATATTTTCTCAAAAAATCAATAAAAGAGAAATATTAATTAAAATAATCAAAAAATAATAAATTGGAGATAATCCAAATCTCTCCAAAATAATCCAATTGGATTAAATAAACAGGCTAAATGACATGGCAAGAGGCATTTATGAAGATTCCAATCAACTCCAATCACTTTCAGTTAAGGACCCAGACACCACAAGTCACTCCTTCAAGAATTCGCCCTCCTCATGAAGCTCTCACGAATTGGTGAAGTGGCAAGCAATTAATGGATGGTTGGGTGTATATTAATTATAAGGTGGGCACCTTCCTTGGATTGTGGCCACATCACAAGCTTTGACTCCAAGCAACTCGAGTCTATCTCCCCATCAACTCCAAGCTTCATCTTGATGGATTCACGCCCTCCCTTGCATGCCTCACAACTTTGCTTGTGTGTCAATCATTCATTAGCTTGGTGTATGTTACAAAGTGTGGTGATATTTACTATATGAGAGTGGTGGGCGCCTTGCCTAGGTGGAGGCCACCTCACCACTCACAACTGCCAGAGCTTGGTGTTAACTCATCAATCAAACACTCCAAGCTCTTCAATCAATTGGAATTCGACTTCTATTGGCTCTCCCCTTTGCCAAGTTCAATTTAGGTTTTAGACTCTTAGTTTTTGTATAAAGAGAAGCCTTTTGGGCTCTCTTAGGATGGAGAATATGCAAGAGAACTCTGCTCGAATTTGTAATTTGCTTATTGTTTAAATTGGAAATAAAGTGAAGACTTTGGAGGTCCATGCATTGCCTTTGGTGTTTATGAATTCATCTTGGTGAGGTGATATTTCTATAAACCCACTTCTCTCTTTATGCAAGTGAAATTTTTTATCATTGCTAGCTTAGGAGGGCTTTCAATCTAGCACGCAAGGTTAGCCATTTATCGTCTTTAATTTGGTTATCTATGCAAGGTTTCTCAACATCTAAATGAATAGGAAGTAGTCAGTTATACCAGTATTGATTTGATGTTGTTTTATTTAGCATTCTAGTATTTGATATCACTTGTTTCTTGAGGTTTGTGGCTTTTCAGGATTCATCAAAGGTGGAGAAAGGTGCGAGCTCAAATGCATCTATCCTTGCTTCACAAATCAAGAGCTCTTTTCTTTTAACACTACTTGTTTTGCAGGATCTACAAGGGATTCAACTTTCAAAATCCATAACTGAGCTATAAGAGGCTCTTTCTAATCCATCAATCACTCTTAAAATTAAAATATTTCCAGTTACTTGGTTACTAGATCTACCCCTTTGAAGTTGTGGAAATCTCAAGGAAACATTCTTATCCAAGCTTTAAACCCCATCAAGCTTGTCTTTGATTTCGATTGCCTTGATCTCCTTCTCTTTGCTTTTTCTTCCCTACCCTTCCTTTCGTTTTTCCTCCTTTGTTAGCTCCTCATCTTGCTTTCGTTTTCTTCCCTTTCCTCTATTCGTTTGACCTTTTAGGCCCTCTCTTCCATTCGTTTTTATCCTCTCTTCATTCTCTGATTTTCTTTGTCTTTGCTCACTGTTTTATCTCTGATTTTTATACATTTTTCCAGCCCTCTCTTTGCCCTCTTTCACTGCTCCTCACTCACTGTTTTTGCTTCTTTATCTCACTGATTTTCCTCTCCTCTGGCTCTATTTCCTTTGTCTTTTTTAGCAACACAGTCCTTTAGCAGCTGCCTTTTGCCTTCCTCTTTGGCTGCCCTACTTTTCTTCTCTTCTTCTATTCCTTTCATTTGCCTCCTCCCTCTCTCCTTCGTTTGCTCCCTTTGCTCTCTTCTTTGTGGTTTGCATTTCATTTTTAAGTCTTAACTTGGTTGCATTTAGATCTTAGTTAGTTTGTTTAAAAAGTTTTGCATTTAGATTTCATTTTCAAGTTAAATTTTACATCTTAGATCTAGGATTAGCATTTCATGTTTAAAGTTTGATTTTCAAGAGTAAGTAGTTTGCTTTGCATTTAGATCTTAGACTTGTCTTTCAAGTTTTGATGTGACTAATGAATAATGGGTGCTTGAGTTGATTTGTTTGTTGTAGGTACTTGAAGAGAAGAACAAACCAAGAAGAAGACAAAAACCAAGAAGAGCAAAAAACCAAGAAGAAGATTTAAACCAAGAAGATCTAAAGAACCAATCTCCTTTCTTGTAAAAGCTCATAAGAAGCTTCATTTGTTTCATTTATTTTCTCTTCAAGGGTTAAAATCCCAAAGTTGTAATCTCATAATAAAAAGAGCAAGTGGGATTTAAGGCTCCCACAACCCAACTTCCCCATTTGGGAAAGTTTGTAGTGTCTTGGTCTTTGTTTACTCCATCTTTAGCTTAGATTTCATTTCATTACTTAGATTAGTTTTCCATTTTACAAGTAGAACACTAATTGCTAGACTAGAGTTTATTATTTGCATATTGAACTACTTGTTGTGTTTCTTGTCTTTTATTGTTTAATTCATAAAAGGAACACAAAGTCTCTTGAACTTGTCATAAGACAAGTCAAGAGCACTCTCTATCGGAGAGCATTGCTGCATTTTGCATTCTCATACTAGTTTAGATAAGACTCTTGAATCTCACCATAAGGTGGATCAAGAGCACTCTCTGTCGGAGAGCTTTGTTTTAGTGCTCTAATAAAACATTCACAACTCACCATTTCCCTTAAAATTGGAATTTACTATTTTCCATACCACGTATGCTTTGCCCTTCCTTGAGAGACGTTAGGTTACTCATAATCAGTATTGGTTCTTTAATTTTTCACATTTAATCCAATTTTAACCATAATAAAATCTTCACCCCATAACCAACAAATCCGGCGTTGATCGATAAAATACTCGAAAGTGGGCAAATTTCAAGTGGGGGCGTCGGATAGCCATATCCCGTTTTCAGTGGCTGGTTAGTTATTGAACGCCTCGCTCAAAAGTTGGGTGGTCCGACATGTCTTCGAATGGAGCCACTTAGAGTATTCCCGGACAGATTTCCAGTAACTTGCGTATCGCTTGGAAATTCCCCTCACCTTTAATAATCAAAGATCATTCTAAAAATACACAATAAAATTTACCAAGAGCATTGCAAAATGATCTCACAAACATATCTTTGAGACTTGTATTTCAGCATCCCCATCACACTCCTTGACTCCATTATTGGCACTGGTCTTGAAACTCAATTTTTTGCATCACTTAATTTGGACCATTTGTCCATATATCAGTGATTTATTTCTTGTGGATGCTTTAAATTTAGTCATCATATATATTGTTTATCTTATCATGTGTTTTGCAACAGCAACTTGGATTGCTTAATTTTTTATTGTGTGATCTTATAAAAACTCCTAAACAACACTCATTCACACCATACACCCAAAAACATCTAAAAACAAGAGCCTTAGACAACTCTTTGTTAGGGACTACCCCCCTTGGCTTCGTTAGGAGTTTCCCTAAACGGAGGAGCTGGGATTCAGGTGACAGTACCTGGCTCATTGCTTGCCCCCAAGGCCACGCCTTTTCCACCTTTAGTGAGGAAACAGCTTTCGAAAGATTTATGCTGCTTGTGTGCATCTCGGCGGACAACAGACTGTTTGTAGTAGATTTGGCATCTAATTGAGGAGGCTACATCCCAGCTTGAAGGAGTTGTTGTCCATCTCATTGTTACTTGTGGCCATTAAGCTATTTTGATGGTTGGCCATTAAGCTATTTTGATGGTTGTTTTCTCAACTTTCCACTATCTGAGTCCAACAGTCAACTATCTAGGTATAGCAGTCTAAAATAAGTCAAATCTACCCCTGTGATAAGTTTGATCTTTGATGATTGATCATGCTGATCTTGTAGCCTTACAGGCATATCAAGTTGTTTTCTAGACTCTATAGGCCATTTAAAGCGTCGTTGATTATGTATTTTCAATTTTGATTCAAATATGTATCGCACTTAGTGCCATTTTGATATATTCACCCTTACATAGTATATACATGACTAGACTTTGCATATTTTGTCTCTAATGGTTTGCAATCTTTAAAATAAAATTTTCCCTTGAAAATTTGAATATTTTATGTATTTTTAAAAAAACAAGTCATTAAAATCAAACCAATCTGAGTCATTGTCGAGTCTGAGTCCGAGCTGAGTTGACCCTCGGCCAGTTTCGAGTCCAAGTCCAAGTTTTAAAACATTGATCTGAATATACTATTACAAATGAATCTATAAAAGGGCACAATACATCATTCATCAAACGCATAAATGTAGCTAGTGAATTACACAAACCAAAAGGCATTACTAACCATTCATATAGACCTTGCCAAGTCTTGAAGGCAGTCTTCCAGGTGTCCTCTTCTTCACTTGTACCTAGTGATATCCTGATTTGAGATCCAACATGGTGAAGTACTTGGCATGTTGCAACTGATCTAGCAAATCATCGATCTTAGGCAAAGGGTATCAATTCTTGAGGGTGGTCTTATTCAAAGCTCTGTAGTCAATACACATCCTCCAAGTCCCATCCTTCTTAGTACTATGATAATAGGTGACCCACAAGGTGAAGTGCTTGGTTGGATTACTCCCTGCTCCAACAGTTGCTGCAACTGCTTCTTCACTTCTTTTGCTTCCAGAATAGACTGTCTGTACAGTCCGATGTTCGGCAATGGAGAATTTGGCAGTAGTTGTATCTCGTGCTCCACTTTCCTCTTAAGAGGTATGTAGGCTCCTGGAACACTTCTTTGTATGCCTGCAAAAGATTCTCCAACTGTTGTTTCTGCTATTTGGTACATTTCTCCAAAGATGCCTTTACTTTTACCGATTCACCTTATCGCCGATTATTTCTTAAGAAAAGCAACACAAACTTTCTACTTGAACTGATCAGCTTTTTTGCTTGGATGGCACTTACCAAAGAGATCTTCGAATTACCTTTGTGCACATTGATGATGAAATATTTCCCATCCTTGATCAAGCGGTATTGTTTTGCTCTCCTCGTGAAGATCGCATCCCTCTTATACATGTAGGGGATCCCAAACACTACACCACAAACATCAAGGGGTACTATGTCTACCTCCACTTCATCAATATAATCTACACTTATGGCAAATTTAATCTTGCACTGTTTGGTGACCCTAAGTTATGTATTCTTATTTACCACCCAATGGATAGGGTTGGGGTGATCATGTACTTCCAATCCAAGTTTACTTTCCAGATCTTCTTCTATGAGATTGGCGTGTGAACCAGAATCGAATAGAGCATCTACCCTGGTTTTCTTGATCTAGATCTTGACATGGAAAAGTTTTGTCATCTCCTTCTCTTCCTTGTGATGAAGGCTACTCAGATTCACCTCCTTCTACACTAAAGTGCAGACAATCTTCTCATCCACATCTGAGTTGCTCTCTACCTCTTTGCTTGAATTCATGGCTAAAAGGTTCTTCTTCTTAGCATCCTTCTTGTCGTTCTTAGGGTCCATCTCTAGATGTAGCTTCCAAAGTTCCAACACTTTTCTTCAGTGTGACCATCAATGTTACAATGGTTACAGTGGTTTTTAGGATCCTTGCACTAATGTGTCATGGTTGTAGTCTTCTTATCTTTTCCTTTCCACTTCTTCCCTTCCATGGAAGCGTCTTGGTTCTCCTTCTGTTTGGAACCACTTGGTTGTCTTTTCTTATGGCCTATATTTTCCAGGTATTGTGCTTGCACATAGGGATCATCAATTGTCTTGGGCTTGAAGAGCATTACTTTCTTCCATAAATGACTATGTAGACCCCCCAGATACTTGATGAGTACATCTAGATTCTTGGGTAAAATACCCAGCATGATCGCCATCTTCCTAAATTCGGTGTTGTACTCTTGCACACTCTGCCCTTGCCTTTGCCTAAAGTAACACCAACAGATCCATTGGTCCTCTACATACCCGATAGGGTAGACCTGGAACTTAATGAGGGTTTTGAAATCCTCCCACTTAGTTACTAGCGAATCTCCCTCCAGCCTAAGTGCCTCTGTGTGGCTTTCCCATTGGGTAAATGCATGGCCCTCTAATTTCAGTCGAGGAAATGAAATCTTTTGCTCCTCATCTATGTTGTGGATACTAAATTAGATGTCTAATTGTCGCAACCAATGATTAAATTTTAAAGCATCGATCTCACCATGGTACGGATTGATATCGACTTTTGCTTCCATCTTAAATAAAGACAAGGAAGGGGTAATGGCACTGGAACTTGGCTGCTCTTTCTCGGGCTCATTCTTCGGCTCCTTTTCTGGGTCACCTTTATCTTCTAATTTCCTCTCTAATCAAATCTCTGAGTTAGAGCCTCCAACATCACTGAAAGGTCCAAACTTGCTCTCCAGAGCTGCCATGAGGATTGACATGTTGCGTGTAATATCGGCAACTTGTATTTCTAACGTTGTAAATCATTGCTCATATTCGTTGGCCGCTCCTTTACCAGTCTCGTCCGCCATGGCAAGGGTTTGAAGAATTTTTCTTTATTCCACCACTAGATCCTATGATTTTCCACAAAACCCCCAAAAAAACTGCTCTGATACCAATATGATTCGTAAATTGATGTGGATGTTCCACTGGAACTATTCGTCATAACAAATCTTACAACTTAGTTCTTTTTATTAGCTTATTTCCATTGAATGCTAAATAACTGGAACTGGAAAAAAGATAACTAGAGAAAAGAAATACACAATCCACACAATAACACAAGATATACCCTAGGAAAACCCACTATGGAGAAAAACCCAGCAAGAAATGAGGACTCTACCTTGCTCTTTTATATAGAATGCAAATACAAAGGAATGGGTACTCTCTAGGGAGTTACCTATGACTCTACGGCCAAAATGGCTATTGTAGGATCTCCTACCTCCTGCGTTTTGCTCTAATATCCACTCACGTGATGTTGCTCAACTATGGAACAATACAATAACATCAAAAGAATGGAACCCCTTCTTCTCCTAACGACCCAGTATTTAACATAGCTCGATAGTCGTCTAGAGTTAATTTTAGAGTTTTTGCATGGCTCGATCCCCAATTAGGGTTAGGGTTATAAGCTTTTATAGAAGGATGGATGGAAGAAGCAATTCAATGTCAGCAATGTGAATGGAGAACCAAACATCACCTTAAAAGCACAATTCAAGGGCACAGGCAAGCATGAAGATGATAGCAAGTGTTGATTTGGATACTCAGAAATGTTGAAATTTGTAATGAGGATGGAAGAAGCAATTCAATGTCAGCAATGTGAATGGAGAACCAAACATCACCTTAAAAGCACAATTCAAGGGCACAAGCAAGCATGAAGATGATAGCAAGTGTTTATTTGGATACTCATAAATGTTGAAATTTGTAATGACAAAGGTCCTTCCCCATGATTTTGATGTCACATGGGGGGGGACAAAGTTGTCTTTCCTAGTGTTACTTTGTAAATATAATAAAGTGACTTTTATATTTTTAAAGTGAATTTCACTTAAGTAAAGTGGGTCCCTTATGTAAATGTGCATTTATTTATTATTAAAAGAAATTAAATGTGGAATTAATGATGACCTGTTAGATCTTTTTAATCCTAGCCATTCATTGAGGAAGTTAGGGTTATTAAAGGTAGTTAGGGTTTAGGAGGGGTTTAAGTGATTATTTAAACACTTTGAAAGAGAAGAAGAAGACATCAAGAGAGAAGAGAGGGAGAGGGAGAGAAATCATTTCTTATTTCTGAGAGCACATTTCCCAAGGAAAACCATTGGCACAGTTCCCAAGATCATTTCTGCAAACAGTCCGTACACCGTACAGCAGTCAGAAAACTGTACAATTCGTACAGTAAATTGCTGGCAAACACTTCAAGGCAGTCCGTACTCTGTCCGTACAGCAGTCTGATTTTTGCAGAGATAAGTTGGTTTATTAGCATTTATGATTTTTCTTGCTGAAGGAAAGAATTTCTGAGTTGTGAGAAATTCCAGTTTTGTTCTCATTTAATAAAAGATATCTCTCTGGGTTTTCCTCTTGTGAGGTTTTGCCCTGGGCTTGGCCCTGAATTCATGTGTTCGCAGTCTACAGTATTTGAGTATTTGTTTCATTGAAGTATTCCTTGTTCAAGTTATTTCTGATCCAAAATAACTCGTAGCATTAAATCATTTATTGAGCAAAGTGTTTGAAGAAATGTCTGAATGAGGGTTTAGCACATTCCTTTAAACTTTTACAAGAAACTTGGGAAAAGTATAAAGGGTTTTTATCATGGCAAGTTGAGACATACAGCCAAATTTTTTAGGAAAACAATTGTGGTATGAAAAACACAACAAATGGCCTTCTTCTGAAGATCAAGCTGGGAAGATATGATAGGATAAGATAATGTTATTAATGTCCAACAAATGACCACAAAAGCCATTTGGTCAGCGGGACAAGAAGGTACATTAAAAGCAAATACAAAATGGGAGTGCGAAAGCAACTCCTATATCAATGCCAAAAGCAACAAAAGGAAAAAAAGAAAGAAGCATAACTAAGTATCTAACTAAGCTATTCCCTAGCAGTGTATCTAAAAGATACAAAAGTACAAGTGCAGTAATAGAATAGAGAGACTAGAGACTAGAGATCCTAATGTTGACCGAGAGACAGAGAGAGAGAGAGAAAGATATTGTCAAGACCTGTTGGTCTTGATGATCAATGGGGGGGGGGGGGGGGGACCGAGGCACATGCTCATTGTCAAAGTTGTCGATCACTGTGAAAAGGCCGATGCAATGGCAGGTGATATCCTCCACAAGGTGACCAAGCTAAGGGGCCCTAGACGAAGAAAATAAACCTCAGATAAATCCCTCACTGTAGTAGAATGTAAAGAGGAAGAAGAAATCTGTGTGTTTGTGACTAGTGATAAAGGAGTCATTGGGAACAAAACATATTGGTACATTGATTCAAGGGCATCACAATGTTTTACTAATCAGAAAGATTGGTAGATTGATTTCGTTGAAAACAGATCCAACTCTAATTTTGTTATCTTGAATGGTGAAAAATAATGCAAAGTTAGGGCAAGGGAAGTGTGAAACTTCAAACATGAGGTAAGAGGTTTCTATATAGGGATGTCTACTATGTCCCTAGTTTGCAGAAAAATTTACTTTCTGTTAGTTGAATTATGAAGCATTATGAAGCATAGCCCACACCTAAATGTTGTCTATGGTCTAATAAATGTTTTATTGTTGACAAAAGGACAAAAATACAGTTGCTATGCATGTGGAAGAACAAGGGTTGTTTCCACTGGGTAGATGGTGAAGTAAAGTTGAGGGTTACAGGGGAGAACTTGGAGAAACAAGAGGGCAAGCAGCAGATTTATTATGCTTTATTTGTTGGTTTTTGTGAAGAAAGGAAGATGCTCAGGGAGGGTGGAAACGAAGTAGGGAAACAAGCTGGTGCTTCCTCAAAGAAGCAAATCAAAACCTTTGAGTTGAACGACCAAGATGTGGAGGAGATGAGATCGATGAACGAGCCAAGTTCTATGTCAATGGTAGAAACACTAACTATTCAGCCAGCACTGGCTCTCCCCTGGTTGATGAGTCAATGGATATACAGAAGGATGGTGACATGACTTGATCTTCCTCAACCAATTTTATGTAATATTGCCATTATGGGATGGTGTTAGATATAATGGGCATAATTAGCACTTAGCATACTTTAAACCTATCATAAAGGCTTAGTTAGAGTCTTCATGATAAAGCGATGTATTCATGCGTTAATAAATGTAGTCATCAAACATTAGGTATACGGGAGTTTCATAAGTATTCGGGAGTTTCATAACTACTTGTCTCTCTCCTATTATGTAATGAAAGTTGAGACTAGAGACATTGCATCACTCAATTATATAGCAATCTATCCTCTCTCATTCTTATGTGCATTCCTGTCTACACTCTTGTGAGTGTAAAAACTGACACTTATAGCATTAGCCAGCAGAAATATCAAGAGCAGGTAGGTAAACATATTTTGCACAAGGATCTAAAGTCCAGACACAATGATTTGACATGCCTGAAGAATAAAAATTCTGTAGGCTCTCTGTGGTGACCTGGTCAAAGGAATTGTTCCTTGTTGTATTAGATGAAAAGCTCATATAGATTGGATTTAAGAGACAAGGTTTGATAAAGGTGATTCAAATTTTTAGAACTATAATTAGTATTGAGTTGGATACAGATCTAATTGTGTAATGGACAAAATTTAGAAGTAACAGGCATGTCCCTCCCTGGGTAGCATGAAGCCTTTGCTAAAACTTAAAAGCCTTTCTGCATACTGTGCTTGATATCATCTTCTTGGTTTTCACCTAATGCAGGCTACTAATTGCTAGTGTCCTCAATTAGCTAGCATATGTAGAGAAGAGAAGGACAAAAGGATTCGTACAAGAATATGAAAGCTCTGCTGCTTATGATGAAAAAAGTTATTCATTGATAATTATTCATTATTCAGACATTAAATATGCAATCCTTACTTTGATAAAAATAAATAAATCCTCCTTGTAGATTATTGAAGGATTGTGTTAGCTTGCCCCAGTAAAAATAATATGATGAGCTCTATTCTCCTTTTTCTTCTTTGGGTAGAGTAGCAATAGGAGTTGCTTTTGCACTCCCATTGTGTATGTAAACTGACTGTACTTTTGAGTACCGTAGACCTACTACTGCGGTCATTTATTGGACATTAATATAATAATCTTATCTTCTCATATCTATGCGAGTCAGTGTATACAGTATGATGAGCTCCATCATGGAGAAAGTATATATACTAAAGCCTTAATAGAAGATTTATAACCTGTATTTTTTGGGGGGATAATTTATTGGCAACTGACCAAATTGGCATAGAACATGAATAGAACATGATGGGTAGTCTGATTCATCCCACCAATGCACATTTTTAACAGTTTGGCTTGGTGATAGAAGCTGGAAACTGCAAGAAAAAGGAAAGCAAACAAATCATTGTTGAATGTTTCCCTTGATGTGACTTGCCCCACAGATACAAAAAAAATGTTCTCACAAAATATTCTAATAACACTGTTGCATGCCCCACCAACCTTAAACTCGACAGATTCACAATGAATTTTAGGTCCGAAGCCATTTCAAAGCATACTCCATATGTGCATACAACAGCCTCACTCAAAGTTTAGCTCTGATACCACTCCGTAATAGCCTTGAATCTACTGTCCTGAATCCTGATAGCACTCCATAACTGACCCAAAGCACATATAAACAGCATCAGTGACTTTCGCTCGAACACCACTCTGAAGCATACTCCAATATATGTACATACAACAAACTCTAGCAAAGTTTAGTTTAATAACACTCTGTAATCATGTAATGACCTTGAATATATTGTCCTAATCTAAGCTGTTGGGAGCAGGGAGCAGGAGCAGGAGCGGGGAGTGGGAGCGGAGCGAAACATGAAATTTTCAAAAGCTCCCGTTTCGGGAGCTTTTTTTATATAGTATATATTTTAATATATTTTGATGGATTTATATTTAAAAAACATGTAGGATGTTGAATTAGCTATAGAAAACATGGATTAAACCATATAACGTCAATCATCTAGTAGTTATAACTTATAACATTGTCATCAAATGATCAACCATAACAGTTTTTATAGGAGCTTGGCAAAGAAGGGAGGTACCATAACATTGTCATCAAATTATCAACCTAGTATAGGAACTTTTAGTATAGGAGAGGTAGGGAGTGCCTTGGGAGCGCTCGGGAGCACCTCAGGAGCATTCTAGGAGCGAGCTTCCAAAAGGGAGCGAGAAGGGAGCGGGAGCGGGAGCGGGAGCGGGAGCGGGAGCGGGAGCGGGAGGGGGGGCGCTCCCACGCAACAGAGGTCCTGATACCAGTCCACATCTGATCCAAAACTCACATAAACGGCATTAGCAGCAAACTAGTGTCTCAAAGTACATTTCAGCTCCCATCAACATCCCTAATACCAGCTTATAGCAGTATGAACAATTATGCATTTCTTAACTAAAGTCTATGATATCTGATAAAGCAGCAAACAATTTTGTTTACCCAAAAACCCCAGTGGATATAATAAGATGCAGAGGGGAATAGAAATGGGTTTGTAAAGAATGCCAGAAAGAGTAGAATGGCTCGTACATGTGTGAAAGACTGTCTGTATGGGATTACAGGAACTAGAGCGACAGCATACCCTATCACAGCTGAGAATGGAAAGCTAAAAAGGCTGGAGTGCAGAAAAACTCATTGATGTTATCAAAGAACAAAATGCTGGAGATAGACTTAACACAAAGTCAAAGACCTCCTCTTTTCAATTTGCAAGGTAACCAGAAGGATCCACATCGAAACCTCCAATGGCCAGTGAAACCTGTTACCCCCCATATACACAGGGGTGTCCACATATGAAAATGCTCTCACTGCCTTCAGCAGAATGAGACCACACGCAAGCAGGTTGTTTCAGTTTTTTGTTTCACGGAGAGGTCAAATACCAATGAATATTTATGAGATTGCATAGTTTCATTTACCATCGCATTGGTAAGAAGCCAGAGCACCATTTTTGCAGCGGTTAGTGTGCCTATTTTTGACAGAGGAAGCATAAAGATCAGATCAGCATCAACGTGAGAACTGAGTAAAGACAGCAGCCTATCATTAAAAGTATGCATTCAAGACACTAATTTTTCCTGCATTTCCTGGAAATTTTCCAGCTGCATTGATATTTCCCTCGGCAAAATTAGGGGACTGGACTACTGTTGATCACGATCCAAAATGGTGTTGCACTTTCCTTCTTGATCATACTGATCCACTCTTCGTCGAAATTGGTCAGACTTCTGTCCAAACAGCACATTAAAGTGGCACCTTCAAAGAGAATCGACCTCCTTCAGATGATTCGGAGTTCATATCTACTCTTGGAGCTGCGGTTCTTGATGCAATGAATACAGTGACACACTTATTGAACAGATGGAGACACATTCTTTTAAAGGCACAGTTCCTTCTGGCACAAAAGGAGTTCTGAAAGCATTCCTCGTGCAACAGAAATTCTGGTTCCTGTTGTTGATAAGATTGCAAAGACAGTGGATAAAGAAAACAGGACTTTGATTATTTTTCCTACAAAGGAACTTTTGGAAACTGCGAGAAGACCTGAAGCTATCAGAAGACGGCGTCCTGCAACGCAGGAGTTTTGTAAGCAGCATCCACCAGAGAATGTCCGAAAAAGATTAACATATACACAAATTAAGAATTTGGGATTGATGCCTACACAGAAGCAACTGCACCCAATTACAAATGGGGTCTCCAGGAAGACGCCACCTTTTCCAAATATATCTGATTTTGCTAAAACAAAGGAAGCCGTGATGCATATGACGGAGCCACATGATCGAGCTTTTCTGGAAATCCTTACCAAGCAGGACCATCTTCGGGAGTTTCAGTCTTCTGGCAACACACTATAAGTGGTGCACAACCACAGCAAAATATGCAGTTTCCCTTTTTGCTTGATGAACACGCCCTTTGCGCAGGGCATCAGGAGAATTCGAGTTTAAATAAAATAGCCCACGCAGAGCTTAAACCGGAGGTCACTTCGTGATCTGTGGGTAGCTGGACACCTCCGTTGATTCCGTGGCAGCCGGTGTGTGTAGGTTAGGTGGATCTGCTTTGAAATCATCCCTGCACACTGAAAACTAAATCGTTTTTATGCTAGCACCGTCTCCCGTATCATTTCAATTGCCAGCCAGATTTGTGATGCAGTTTTACCTTCAAACGCCAAGCTCGAGTTTCAATAGAGATAACCAACACACTGTTTATTTTATATGGATCCGCCATATTTTTCCCTGAAGTCGTGTCAGCATGCAGTAGTTCCTCTCAGTCCGCGTGATCGTGTTTCATTGCTGTTTCAGTGCGCCATAATTCAGGCGTTGGCACACGACCATCCACTCAGGCATCGACGCGTTTTTTGCGTAAGGCATAGACCCGCGTTTCATTGGCACCACCCACCATCGCCAACTCGAGATTTTAATAGCTGATTGAGGGCTGTTCACGGTTACAATTGCCAGCCAATTGATTGATGCTGAAAGGTAATTTCGAGGCCAGAGCTCGAGGGTCTCCACTGGTATATCGACAAATCCCAAATACCACAAAATTAGAGATTGTTTCAACTCAGCGTTTTTTGTATTTGACAGACAGTATGAAGGTAGTTCACTCTTCCCATTTTCAGCCAATTACAAGCACTTCACATAGATCTCAGTCGCACTTCTCATTTTGACAGCCGTATGTGGTATCCTTCATACGTGGCTGGATCCTGTCTTGAAGTCGAGTTATCTACCTTTCAGAGAATTAATAAATTCCTTCGGTGGTATGAAGTAAGCAAAAGCAGACAGTTCCATTTAATAAACTGAAGATGGCAGTTGGTATCGTTTGACAACTGGCTGTGGAGACAGCTAATTCACCGGAGAGCTCCACTTCACATTTTTGTTGGGCTGGAATAGCTGGCTAAACAGGGCATTCTTTTAATAAAGAGGGGGGCAGTAAGCTTTTTGGAGATTCGAGGGGAGAGAAAAGTGGATCTAGGATCCAACTTTTTCTCCAATATTTTATTATTTCTTTATTTTCATAAAAGGCTTTTGGGGCCTATAAAGAGGCCATCCTCTTTCATTGTAATGATGGAAAATGTTTGGGAGTTTCTTTCCCATTGAGCTTAATGAAAATACCATGCTGGGTTTTTAGGACAGATTGAGCATCTCTTTCATGGCTGCGTGTTTCATTGCAAGTTGTAGACTAAATCTAGCATAGAAGGCTATAATCTAGTCCATTGGGCAAGCATTTGCAGTTGTCAAGTTGTTTGTTGACGTTATGTTTTCAAAAGATCATAGGAGTAATAGACTGTAGTCGGTTATACTTATATTCTCTTCGTCTTTGATTATGGAACGTACTAGATTGATCTCATTTGTGTGAAGCGCAAGGCCCCCTGAGTCCTCTTTTTGACTCCATTCTCCCTTCTGGTACTAGCACTGGTCTTTCCCCGAGGATTGATCCCCCCTTCTTTCCATCACTTATTCAAAACACATTATTTTGTTACATTTGTTTCTCTAAGGCAGCCTCTTCATTTCACCTTGCCCTCCGTTGCACCTGCCTTAGCGATCCTACCTTAGGGATACCCCCCTTGAGTTGGAGAAGAGCCAACTTGAAGTGAGGAGAGAGGAGTGTGGTGACATTGGCTTCTTTTTCGAGAGTTGTCATCGAGCTGGTGTGTTCACTTCTTGGGCTTCAACACACGCATGCCAGTTTTGGGAGACAACAAAACCCATGACAAATAGAAGAGAATCAATTTGGGTTCTCTTGATCAGCTTATAGCTCATCGCATCTTCTATCAATTTGGTTTGATCCCCTTATTGTCAAGGGATATCTTCTATCAATTTGGTTTGATCCCCTTATTGTCAAGGGATGGTTAGGGGCATCAACAAAGTACCAAAATGATATAAGATCCCTATATGGGAGGATCCATACCACCTTGTTGGCTAATAAGAAGTGGACTGATGGATAAAAGGATGCAAGGAACAGACCATCGATTCATGTTATTGCAATGTGCCCCAAAGGAGCCATGTTTTTTAATGCTATAGATTGCAATGGGGGAGGAGAAAGTCACCCAGTTTATTGTTAACATCCTTACTAATCCAATTGAATTAGTAGGGCTAGCTAGCATTGTCCAAGTCATCATGGACAATGCAAAGTTTTGTAGAAAGAAGATTTAACTATGGAGGTACATATAATAACATATCCGAGCGGCGAGAACCTTTTGTTGAATAAGATAATGACGCAGGATCAAAACACGAAGAACTTCAAGGGTAATTTTCACTCCAAGTTCTTAGAATAACCACACATCAGAAAATGAACATTGCAAGAGAAGCCTCACTGAGAAATGAGGACTAATATCTCACAATACTAATTTTACAAGCTCTTGCATATAGTGATTTGACAGGGGTTCATTTGAGGAAAAGAGCATTCTATAGGCTGAATGTCTCCTTGAGAGAGACCACTTCAAGAATAAAAGAAAATTACAAACATTTATCACCATGCAGACGTATGGGATTCTTCATTATCGAACTCACACTTCAATATGAAAAGACAACCAGGGTTGAATTTGAGCCTTAGACTCCGTAGATAGAGCTGACCTTCAACCTGAGAATAGCTTCCAAACACGTTCATTTCCTGTTGCTCAGTACACACAGGTGCCATTTACAAATAGAAAACTCGCATGCCCAGGTGCTTTCCCTTCTTTTCTTCACTAAGGGATCCCTCCCTCCAAGATCTCTGTAATCCCTTTTTCTCCATAACTCTATACCTTTTCTTTTCCCTCCAAAAGGTATAAAATGCTGCCTCATTGAATTTGCTTAAAATAAAGTAGTGAAATTTCTGGACAGAAATTTGTGCCCCCTCCTCGGTATTCAATTTTGATCCATGTCGCATATGAGATTTACAACACCTCTCAACTACTACTATAATGTGATGGATCAACTTCTTGGATACCCTCTCACCTTAGCCTAGACGTGGGACCTCATTGGGAATTCTAGCATTTACTTGGGTTCCTTAGGTCCTTGTTCCACTTTGGTCGCCAGTTTGACTTCTTTTAACCCCTCAAGGAACTATTTGGGGCATTCCCTAGCTCCATGGGTCCAATTGGGGGTGTAAACCCCTGACCTAAATCCATGGTCACTTAAGATGCCTTAATTCGAGTCCACAACCCCCCAAGGGCCAAACCCATTTGGGATTTGCTATTTATGGAGTCAACTTGGGTCAAACCCCTAAACCTTCTTGACCTTATGGTGCTAACCATACCATAGATTTACTTGAGATATAGCAATTGTCAATATACAAGTCACGTGAAAGAGGGTCATTTTGGGCCTCAAAACCCATGATACATCTATACCAAACCTACGATGCACAGTCAAAAGGCATGATATGATAGTTCATTATGACTCAATTAACCTAACGACTAATCCATTGTTCTCTACATGTTGAGGTCACTCCTTTGCGTATTTATATCTTTCTATTCCTCTTTGTAAAGTCACTTCCATCTTCCCTCTTGAAATCTATTACCTTTGAAAACCTTAATTTAAAAGTACACACTCGAGTAAGTTGTTGATCTCCTTCCACCTTTCTCAGGCCGTAACCTACTTGCACCTATCATCTCTAGCACCTCTACATTGAATTATTTAGCCAACTTGATTCCAATCATGCAAATTTGATTGATTCGGCCTAGGGCATCTTCATTTGCATAGTTCCACTCATAACTTGGAAGCTTCAACCCTAAAACCTCAAGGGAGGATCTATCACAACAAGGGAAAGGGAGGTATCATCCCCTCTAAGAGCATCAGGTCATCAATTCTACATACTAAAAGTAGTTGAGCTAGTGTTTATTGGTTATATTACATATATATCTTTGTATTAAAGATCAAAAGTCTTCTCTTGCATGAATTCGAATCAAGTGCGCGGGTGACTATGGGACATGGATCACTCTTGGAGGACTGTCACATCTCTCCACTTCAACACTAGGAGCTTCACAATCTACCATAGCAAATTCCAAAGGAGTTCTCTTCTTTTCTCTCCCTTCCCATTTCTAGCATTTGGGTTTCTAGCTCACTAAAGGAAATGTCAAATAATTAACCCTAGTTAGTTGGTTCAATTTCCTTTGCTAATTTGTTGGTAAAACCTAATTAAATTACCCTGATCACCTACAACCCTAAGTCATCGTTAATGAGATCTTAAGGCCCTAATTAATCTAGTGACTTACCCTCTCATTTTTACCCTTTTTGGCTCTCAAACCAAGTGGTGACTCCACTCTCCTCTTTCCCCCTTTGAGTGGTGTGTGTGTATGTGTATGGGTGGTCTTTCCTCCTTTCCCTCACTCTATATGCAATAGCATCAATATGTTCATTTGCTACAATCGGTTGGCTCACTTATATGAAATTAAGACCTCTATGGAATTTCTTCAAAACTATCTTCTTCGAAGGTTCTAGAAATTTTTTGTTCATTTTTAATAGCATAGTAGTGAATCATTGGGGGGGATTGGAGTGTGGCCCCCTCTTAATGGTCCACTCATGGCTTGGATGACCATTGAGGGTTTATGGTCTTCTGTTGGGATGACAAAAACATTCTTCCCTTCACATATTACTCTCTTAACCTGTCAAAACTAAAGCAAAGATCTTACAAAACTAATATCACTAATGCTAGTTCATTCATGAAGAAAACTAAAATGAAAAATTTACAAAAGAAACTTGCATATAATGCAAGACTAAATTATGGGTGATCTAATTCAAGGGTTGGGCCTGTTACCTCCCATTTTTTGCATGGGTGGTCCCTTGAAAACAAGACCAAGATGTTGGTTCAGCTGAGGATTATGTTTCAGTTTTGTGGATGCTGATGAAAGATGAAAGTGATAGCCCAAGCACATCTGAAATGTGATATCAAGGATACAGTGGTCACGGTGCTTGCTTATTTTAGCGTTTTCTCAGAGGAAGGCCACTAATGATGATGTTGTTTGGGAAACTAGCTGGTGTGAATGTACAGGGGTGTGGGATATTAATATTGCAGCCAAAAGAAAAAATGCTTGAACCCTCACCAAGAGCTGTATCACCGATTACTAAAGGAAAAATGATGATCTGGAGATTATTGTAGCAGCAAAGCATGGTAGAAGTTTGAAGATCGGAATGAAATCTCAGACACTGGAAATAATTTGATGATCGAGTTTTGCGAAAGGGGAATTATCACTATGTTTCTCGCCAGGGTACCCACTTTTATCATTTTTTCAAAGGAAGCTTGTCGATATCTTCACGGAAAGCCTCTATAATTTCATCCTCATTTTCGTCTATCGATTTCCAGGTTTTCCTGAGTTGAGCAATTCTCCATTCGTAGTTTCTTTCCCGACCCGAGCTCTAGGACATCGAATCAAAAAACAATCTCACAAATCTTGCGGTCCGTCGGATTTCTCGAAAAAGCGATATTGCGTTTACGTCACAGGAGTAAGGGTTTACTGGGAAATGGTGCAAACAGTGAGATATCATCAAAAAAATGCAAAGCCTGAACCTGAGAACGATAACGAGGAAGGGACTTTTTCAAGATTGGAAGGAACATGCCGAGGAACGAGTGGAAGAAGTCAATGATAATGACAGTGATGCACGGTCGATAGGCAATTTTTTTTTGAACATTTGTTGGCACAGCAAGGGATTTTCGTCATCGGAGTTATCTGATCATGAAGCCGCCCAATATATTTTCGAATCGAAGTATGTTACTGAGCATTAGAGCTCCGAGCCGGAAATAGCTCCATTTCTGTCAATTTTCTGGAGAGTAATTTCGACTCAGTGCTTATTTGAAAGACACAGCCGGTACATCATCTGGCAAAGGACTTGTTATCACATATATAGTAGCCGGGCTACCATACATTATTTTTCTGATTCCAGTACGCTATTCAACCAGCTCCCTTACATTGAGATGCTAAGATGAGTATCTATTATGGATCACTATCAGATTTGGACAACAGTTGTATTCCCCATGCCATGACTGAGTCTCAGGACACTCAGAGAGATGACCGATGTAGCCATTATACCATTTGTACAGAGCAGTCAGTAGTGCCCAGAGTTTCAGTAGCAGTTTCAGAAGACAGATGATGGTTCAGATGATGAGCATTCAGGTATATGACTCAGCGGGTATATCATAGTGTTGTGGTTATATTGCTTTTATATTTATTCTTATAGCATGTCTTAGCACTTACTGTCATGATCTGACGATCATATAGATATCTCGACCTAGTTGATCTTATTATATATATTTTATTGTCCCTACTCAGACTTAGAAGTTCACTATTCATACTCATTGGTTTTACCCTCCCTAGGGAGAATAGAGGTGATCATTTTACCATACCTTGGCTTGCTAGTGTTGGCTCCATTATTCATTGTCTTCATCCATCCATTACCTACCTTTTAGTTTATCACCCTGTCTTACTACTTGACTAGTGGCATGGAGGACTTTTCCCCACTGTAGCCTCTGTATTGGATGAGCTTCCCTGTTTATTGTGTCTCGGCTCTGAGTTGGTGACAAAACTTACCTATGGTGAGTTGGATTTCCTTGTGAATTCCCCCTAGTCACTAAAGTGGTGTTGGCTAAACCTGAAACTTTTAGTGCTGCCATGAATACAAAGTATGGAAAATGAAATGTTATATCTTGTATGAAAAGCCCATTCATGCAATGTGTTTTTAAACACACATGAATGAAAGGCAAGCCAAATGAAAATGGCTATGAAATAAAATGTTATATCTTTTGTGAAATGTAAAATACCTAGGTAAACAAGCTGTCTGTGACACACCTAGAAGTGCTCAGGTAAACAAGTGCCTTAAAAACACAGCTGCGGCAAAAAGCCTAAATAAATGTAAATCTATGCAATGTGTTTATAAACACACATAGATCAAAGGCTATGGAAACTTCAGGCCCAAAAAGCAATGGAACTTAAATGCTATATCAAAATAATTGTTGGCCTCATTTGTATTATGGATCGTGCGCATCTGTTAAAGGTGAATAAACCCTCTTTGAACAACTCATCCATTTGTGAGACACCGCCATTCCTTGTGTTGTTGCTCATTCAATATATACTATGGTATGTATTCCCTTTCCCATATCCAAAGTGTCACAATGTTAAGTCAGTCAAGTCATCCTTTAACCTAGACACTTTATTTTAAGCCTTCACCCTTCACTAGCAAATTGATCACAACTATGAAGTGAGTATGGTCTTGAAAGTCTAGTCTGAGTTATAATAATAATTAATGACACTATATATTTGGATTTAGATCGCCAGTAATGATTACTTTTTGTTATAATTGCTATTTAAATGAATTGTAGAGCATGCTTTAACCTTTGACACTTTGCAGCAGCTTCTGATGATAGTCTGAGTTATATTTGGTCATGTTGACTTGGTCAAACCTAGTTTGACCAAGGTCAACCATGGGACATGAGATGGTTGGACCTTGTGATGATACAGACAAATGATATATGGTCTATGTACATGTACATGATGGTTCTATGCATCAGATATGGTTTTCAGCATTATTTGATCATTTACAGATTATTATTATTTCACCTGTTCGAGTATATTGGATATATTATATGATAATGCAGAGATCCATATGGTGTATGAGTACACATCTTGGATAGATTTGGACCTTCTGAGTCCAATGAGACAGTCTACTTTCAGTTCCGGGCAGTTACAATGATGATTGAGCCTCAGTAGGATATCCTAGTGCAGTTTTGGTCTGTCGGAGACCCTGTCAGAGCAGAGATGGATTTTATCCGGTTCATCTAGGGCGTTGTGCATGGAGGGGGTGGTCCAGCCACTTGATTTTACCATATTACCCCCCTCCCGGACACACTGGTGACCTCACCTTGACAGCGCAGGCACTCCAGGTGGCAGTTTGGGGTAGTGTCACGCTTCCCGAGGCAGTTTGGGATTGGTAGAAATGGTTACAGAGGAATTCGATTTGGGCTACTGAGGCAAAGTTTTGGCATGGGATGATCGGTGATGATGAGTGGGATGTCTTCCACACCTTCTCCAACAGTTTCAGCTTCATTGGGACCCACATCCATCACTTATGGCATTTTCTAATGATTTCTGAGGCCTCCTAAGGCCCACGATTTGTCCATAGAGGCACGATTTGGTACTTTGATGACTATTTTATTATTATTGTGCTATGGGGATTGACCAAGGGTGTCTAAAATTACCCCTTGGACCCACCATAAGCTTATTGTTATATTTTGTCATCATGATTTGGTGGGATCCCCTCTCCTAGGGCGATTTTGTCCACTTATTATTATATTTTATTAGTGATCCATGTATTTTATTGTTGAGCTCATCTCAACCATTGATTAGATATTTTGATCTTTTAATCTTAGCCACTCATTCAAAAAGTGGTTAGATTACGAACTCTCTCCCTCCTATTTAAAGGAGAGAGCTTCTCATTGTAAAGGGGGACTTGTGGCTCTGGATTATTGGAATAGAAAATTATTATTGCATCTATCTCCAGTGTTGTGGTGAATGTTTTTGGTGTTTGTTCGTTGATTCTTCCTTTGCACTGAGTTATTGCAGATCTTGTCTTTCCATATTCTTTTGTACCACGTTTTTTGCATCTACAGGTGGAGGCCGATTTGGTTTGAGGAGGAAGTATTGGTAGGGGAAGACTCTCCCTACTTCTTCTCTTGATCTCTTGGTTGGTAACAGGGAGTATTACTGTCCCAGAACCTTCTATTTCATGTTACTATTGCATTTCGCTTGTATTTCCTCCATACTTGACCTCTCTGATTGAAATCGCTTTCCTTGGATTGACAGGTAGAGGAGGGCGCACTTGTGGGCTAGGGCATCATTTCGGCAAGCAAATTCAACAATCTCTCATTTGATCTTTGCGGGAGTCTTCCTCAACATCAAGGCATCTCTCTTCATCACTCAGGTATGATCTCAAGGTAATTTCTATCTCCATGATCTATCCACTTGTCTAAAATACTTCAAACCCTAATTAATCAAAACCCCCATTTTTACATTTTTTCAGATCTACTAAGATCTAGTGGCTTCTTGGGTAAGATATTTAAACCCACCTCTATAGCATCCACGGCATCCCGGATCTATAGTTTGGTGAGGCTTGGCCTCCATTTGACCCCCTTCCCAAGGCAACTTAGCCTCTCCAAGTGAGGTCGCACTCCTTGGTTTGGGTGAGTTAACCTAGATCTAGTAGATGGATAGTTGAAATTTCACTTGATCTGCAATCTACATATCCAATAACCTACCCTTAGACTGTCACTTTGGCAATTTCTACCTTGTGGGCCGTATTCCACATTTTAAGGGATTAAAAACCCATTTTGGACCACTTGGTATCTTAAAACTCAAATCTAGTAAGATTTAACCCTTGGATTGCCTTGATATTTTAGATCCACATTGTCACTTGATTAACCTACTTGGATCTAAAGTTTGGATGCCATTGGACTTGTCTTGATCCCATTTACCCCGCCTTTTACCCTCCTTGGGCAAAGTCGCACTTCTTGGGAGATTGGAGTTGGTCCACTTGTAGGACATGGGTACATGAGATTTTGGTGGATTTGAAACAAGCATACCTTGAAACCTAAGTCTAGTAGGTCACTTTGTGAAATCTTGCCTTGGGGATAGCATTCCTTGTTTTAAGGGATTGTGGTCCACTTAGGTCAAACCATGATCTATTAGATCTAGACATATTCATCCATCAAACCTTTAATAGCCCACTTGTCTTATGCCATAGGGGTCATCAACCATAAGTTAATCTTTTTTACTCCATTTATCCCAATTCCCAAGGCACTAATCTCTCTCCAAGTCAATTCAACTTTCCTAGATTGTTGGATTAACTTGTGGTTTGATCCTTGTTTGGTGGACTGAACCCTTGTGATGTTGTCATATCTCATGATCAAGCTTGTCACATGTACTAGCTAGTCCCAATTCAACCCCTAAACTACTCTGCATTGGACACGGTTCCCAAGGCAGTGGATTTTCTAACAATTGACTAGTACTTTAATCCTGGATCTCATTTCAAACACAATAAGTCACTCTCACATCAGCAATGAACCAAAGCTATACTCATTGAACCCCTTACTTACCTTGTGACTTCATCCTTAAGTCTAGGATGCACCATACACCTTACAATACTTCATTCATACTTGACTTTGATTTGGTGTTTTGGTTTGATCTCTCCTGTCAGGAGTAGATCTGGGTCTCCCCCTTTGTTGTCTGGGCTAGATAGCACAAAGTGAAGGTTGCCTCGACTGGCGTGACAACCATCTATTGGAGGTCGAGGTGATCGTGGTTGCACCTTTTGAGTTGCCCTTCCCTATTGCCATCCATTAATGGATACATCCATAGGGGTAACTACAGTTTAGGTGATAACAAGACTTACGGCTCTCCATCGTTCACGGTGATTGTCATCCATCTTTCCAAGCCTCCGAGCCTTGTGCATCGAATCTGGAAAGATCCATTAATAGGAGCTGATCGAGAAGTCTGACCCGTCATCAATCAGTCTAAGACCAGCTGGACAGTAAGGTTTGAGATTATTTTAACTCAGCGTTTCCTATTTTTTGAAGACACAGCCGAGCTTGGCAGAGGCCGCGTCGAGGGGCTAAATTCATGCGTCATCTTGACAACCATCGTGGAATTGATTTAATGAATTTTCTTTTTTGGGACCGACCGCTACTAGGTTTTTAGAGACATATTCATACATTCGACAGCGTTTGTTCTCTAACAATGACACCGGTGGTCATGGGTGTCTACGTGCTGATTTGCGCATCACCCAGTTTGCTGACAGCCATTTGGTGCGGGTTTCATGTATTGGCGTTTGTTACTCGGAGCTCCAACTCAAGATTTGAGGGATCCAGTTGCATTTTTGACCCGTGCCACCAACCGACAGTCATTTCAGAGTTTGTTGACACGCTGATTTTTGGAGCAGCAAACATAAACCACTTACTGACCCACATAGCATCTCCATCGAAGACCGTTTTGCATAAAAGTTAAAACTGTGATAATCAGTGACTCTATTAGTGACAGCTGAGTTTTGATTGGCAGTGACTCTATTACTTACAGCTGAGGGGTTTTTCGCTTTAGTTAGGATAAGTTTGTTTAGACTTCACCTTTTTTCTTGATTTTTATTATTTATTATCCTTTTTTGAAAGGCTGGATGGTCTATAAAAGAGAGCAGCCTCCTCTATTGTAAACATGGAAAAACCTTGGGAGCTTTTCTTCCCATGAGCTTAATAAAAAATGTTATGGGCCTTTTTGGATAAACTGAGTATTTTTGTGGCGTGACCTTGTGATTTTTTTAGACGAGTGTGAGTAAATCTAGATTCTGCGTCTTCTTTTCTTTGTGTAAGAGGCCATAGATCTTGGAGGGTGAAGAACTCTTAGCAGCTACCTTCTTTTTCCCTTTGGCGAAGAACTCTTGGCATCTGCTTTCTTTTTCCCTTTGTGAGCGTGCATACACTGGTATTGATCTTTGCATTTAATCTAGTTTGATTGTGTAATATTGATCTTTGGTTTGCATAGCGCACCTCCCGTAGTTAGAGAAGAAGAAGTACTCTTTCTGATTGCCAAACACTAGACTGAGCAGGGCTTGCTCAATAATGTGATCTTTCCCCCTTAGTCACATACAACACAAGGCCCTTTGATCTCTCTTTTGACTCCATTCGCCCCTCTGATATACTGGCACTGGCCTTTCCTCAAGGACTGATCCTCCCAACTTTCCCATCACCCAATCGAAATTATCTTTTTGTTACAATCGTTTCCTAAGGAAGCCTCTTTACATTTTGGAATTCAACACACGCATGCCAATTTTGGGAGCCAACAGTGCCCAAACCCTAATCTTCCCTTGGGTTTTAATCTTTTAAGGCTCCCCACATTCCATGTTCATAAGCAAAATATTGCTCTCCCTTTTTCATTCAAATCAACACCGATGATGCAATCCTAAGACAAGTCATTGCAAACCTAGGTTCAGCGCTCAATATTATGCCCTTTAGGACATGTTAAGCCTTAGGGGCATCTAGTCTCTCCCCTACCAACTTTGTCTATCAAGGGTTTAATGAATTCCAAGAAAATCCAACTAGTTGCCTCTCGTTTCACTTGACTCCTAATCCTAAGATGATTTGCTCCCTCATAGTAGTGTTTGATCAAGATCTAGAGTACATCTTCCTCAAGTGCCCATGGTTTGACTCTATGCTTGCCTTTCATGTATCGTCCAAGGTGAATTTGTCTTCCAACATGAAGGGAAGCCATTCTCCATCCCACAATATCTTCACCCTTTCTCTTTATCCCCAAAAAAGGTAGCCGATACGGTCTCTACCATCTTCTAAGACCCATCAATCCAAGATTCTACAAGACAATACCTTGACAAGGTTTGACTTGTCTGTCAAAACCCTGCTTATCCCCACATGCATCCAGCATAGTGGAGACCCAATCAAAACAAGCTCATTTGCACCTAGGAGCCAAAGTGCATCATCCATATGAATCTTCATCTCTAAAGCATGTCCTCCATAAAGATGAGACCTTCCTCAATTTCCTAGCTTCCCAGGGGAACAAGATCCCCCTCCTTGACTTAGAACTTCTCATCTTTCAAGCTAATTCATTTCTAAGGCAACCCTTCTCCCTACATCCCAGAGTGTAATTCTCCATCCCACAATATCTTCAACCTTTTTCTTATCCCCAAAAAAGGTAGCCAAGAGAGTCTTTACCATCTTCTAAGAACCTCACCTATCTAAGATTCTACAAGTCAACACACAAGACAATAACTTGACAAGGTTCAATTTGTCTATCAAAACCCCACTTATCCCCACATGCATCCACCATAGTGGAGATCCCAATCAAAACAAACTCATATGCACCTAGGAGCCAAAGTGCATCATCCATATGATATCTTCATCTCTAAAGCATGTCCTCCATAAAGATGAGACCTTCCTCGATTTCCTAGCTTCCCAGGGGGACAAGATCCCCCTTCTTGAACTTAGAACTTCTCATCTTTCAACCTGAATTCATTTCTAAGGCAACCCCTCTCCCTATGTCCCAGAGTGTATTTCTCCAGGTCCATTGAAGAGAGACCCTATGCCCTCTTGTTTCAAGGAGGGAAATGCCCTCATCATCAAAACGACAATCAACATAAAAGTCAGCATTGATCACCATCCCAAAATTCCTCGATTAGGCTCTTCCCTATTGAGCTAAGAGATCATTGATTTCGCTACTCTCCTTCATGAATATGTTAGCATCTTCGTGTGGAAGTAAGAGGATATGGAAGGTATGGATCCTTCCGTGGTCAATCATAACATTATAACATGAAGTCTGATTTTTCATCAAACTCTCTTGTTTGGTTGCCATGGCCTTCTCCCATTCAAGTTTCCCTATTGCTTCCTCCAACACCTGTGGCTCATAAACTCCATGAACACTAGCTATCAAAGCAAAGTTGATTATGTTTGGTTTTTGCTTGCTCTTACCTCTCAGTGATCATCCCTCAATCACTTCACCCACCTAAACATCTCCAATGGTGTTGTGCCACCACTTTGGCCTCTTCTTGGGGTCCTCATCCAAGTTACTATTATCACCGTGACTTGGGCTATCTATACCTATGTCATCCGAATATTTATTTGGATTTCCTACATCAAAAATTACTAGATTCCTCATGCTTAGGATTTTCCCCCCTTTCAAGTGGAGTTACCTGAAGCTTGACACTTGAATCCTTAGCCATAATGGGTTGAATTGTAGTAATTTTGAACTTTGGAGAAGAGTGGAAAGGTCCAAATTCCTCATCAACTATGAAGGAGAAACTAAAGCTCAATTGATCAGTGTCAACATCAACCAACCTATAAGCTTTATGATTGTCATTGTACCCTATAATCATTAGTTTCTTACTCTTAAGGTTTAACTTCGTTCATTTCTCATCTAGAATCCAAGCATTGGCAAAAGAACAAGCGACCTTAAGATCACTAACTCTAAGCTTCCAAACCGGTTCCTCTACCTCCCCGCTATTGTTGGATATCTATTTAGAAGGTTATTGTTGTGAATATTGCCTCGGCCCAAAACCTGTTTGGAATACACATGTTCTCCATCATACACCTAGCCATTTCTGTGATAGTGCAGTTTCACCTCTCAACTACTCCATTCTGCGATGGAGTGTAGGGTGTAGTGAATAGTCTTTTGATCCCATGTTTAGCACAAAAGTTATTGAATTCTTTGGAAAAGAATTCCCCACCATTATCAAACCAAAGAGTGGCAATGTGACAACCTAACTCTTTTTCTACTAATGCTTGAAACTTTTAAAATTCATTGAACACTTCATATTTCAATTTCAAAGAATAAACCCACATTTTCCTATTGTGGTCATCAACAAAAAGAAGGAAATACCTAGCACAGGTGATGGATGTCGTGTCCATTGGTCCACAAATACTACATGAACCAGCTAAAGGACTCTCTATGGTCTCAAAGATTGTCCTTCCTCAACTGGCACTCTATGTAGCTTCCCTACTTGGCAAGCTCCCCACACACCCTGAATCTACTATTGGATGTCAAAAAGTCCATCTACCAAATTTGCTCAAGCCAACTAAGAGAGGTAGGTCAAGTTAAGTTGCTCATGCCACTGATGCCAATGTGTATTGATGTCTGATGCACTCTTGGCAACTGATGCACACAAATCTGCTCACAAAGCACCAAATCTGCAACAAAGCACACAAATCTCCTCACAAAGCACCAAATCACATATATTTGCTAACAAATAGCACCAAAACAATTGATTTCTCCTTGGATCTGCTGAAAAACAATAAATGAATAACTAAAACTTCTAGATCTGCAAATCTAGACAATAATTCAAATGCAGTCTGCTCCCAAATCATCTGAATTGTCAAAATCAAAGAAATTTCATGATCTGTTGTCCAATCAGGTCATACAATCATAATTTCTTCTAATTGCTGGTACATACACTCCCAATTTTTTCTTGGCAGCTTCCATACATTTGTACAACTGAATTTGGTGACTTCCATACAATCATATGGCTAAATTTCCGACTCCGTACAATCGTAAAACTCCTAGCGGCTCTGTTTGGTGGCCATATGACTCGCATGAAACTAATCTGTATGTTGGCAACTGAACATTGGCAGCTGTAGAACGATCATATTTGAGTAAGCCGTATGACTTTCCCTGGAAAAAAATTCATTTTGGAATCGCGATTTGCAAGGTTCCTTAAAAAAATTGACTTTAATTCAATCAAAAATTAAAGCAAATGAATACTTGGTTTCAACAAAACCCTTTTACCTCTAGATGTGTTATGCTAGCAATCCCTCAATCCGTCTCTATGAGCAACAATCCCTAGGTCTTCACGCTCTCACAAACTCTATCACTCTAAGACTGCTTGTTGCCGCCTTTCACACACCTGGGGGTTAACGTGGCAAAAATCTCCAAGCCACTAAGTGTGTCCTTGGGGGCAAGCTTGGAGTCAAGTACTGTCACTTGATTCTTGACTCCTCCGTTTAGGAAAACTCCTAACGAAGCCAAGGGGGGTGGACCCTAAAAGTTACTAAGGTTGATTAAGCTTTAGGTGATGGTTTATGGATGAGTAAGTTTTTTAGGAGTTTTTTATAAACTAGAAACTGAAGCAAGAGACTGCAAATAAAGTAACTGATACAACAAAATAACATATGAATTACAAGATCCTTCAACACACAGTAGTTTAAAGCAGATGATTGTAAAAGTAAAATGACCTGTGCTGAAAAATGGAGTCGTAATATGCTACTAAGAAAGTAAATTGTTTTGCAGTGTGTCTTGGTTCGTTTTAAGTTAATGAATTAATGAGTTGATTAGAAGGGAGGGGATTCCCGATATACCAAATTAGTACTGGGAATGTATCCAAACTCACCAAGTGTGGTCCTACACAAGAAAATGTGGGCTAGGAGGAGTCACAGGGGGGTGTCCAACACTACACCAACTAGGATGTAGTCTGACGAGGCCATGCGGTCGCTCTCTAGTTGTTCCCGCTTTCTTTGTAAGGTTTATCCACACGAAGTAAAAATCGATACGCTGGACTTTCGTTTTTCGGGGAGGTTAATTGCAAAATGTGAGACTAATTACTATAGGCTGAGAAACTCTTTTATGATCATCCACCACATACTCAGGCAAGCCCTTTATGTGATGGCGAGAGCATAGTTCGGGTATATACAGTCGGGTTCGTTCCTTTGAAATTGAAAAAAAGGAAATGTGAACTAATTACTACACTACCGAAGTAGTGGGTTAGTATCCGATTACTTTTGCAAGGAAATACTTTAGCAAAGAAAATATAAATCGATTTAAACCATAAAGTATACAACCTGCCAAAATTGTGTTAGATGTTCCTATGTCCTGAGTGAGTCTGGAGGCCAATATTTGGATCAGACACTTCAAAAGTTAAATTTTAATTACTCTTTATTAATTTTAGCCAAATAGAACTAAAGTAAAACTTAGAAAGCAAGAAACATGAAAAAGGCACACCGACGCGGATCCCCTCTGGGGGGGTGGGGAGTGGGCCCTTAGGGGCCTACTCGAATCTTTATTAAAGCTTATTACAATCTTAGATAAAGAAATGCACTTTGGTCCTTTTGAATTAGGATCCAAAGGCTTACAAATTGCTAGAAAATTGACAAGAAGAGAGAAGGGGAGCTCCGTTAAGCTTCTTTTGGCCCAAAATCTCGAAATTTGGCCAAAGTTTCCCTCTCTTTTTTGTCAAACCTGCAAAAATCAGCAAGCTATTAAATACCAAAGATGCTCAAAAACACTTTAAGAGTGTCATTGAACAATACCCAAAAAATCCTAAAACATTATAAATTATTTCTATGATAAAAATTGCAAAAGATAACCAAGGAAAGCAAGCTTTCCTTGGGATCTTGGCTTGCTTTTGGGCAGCCAATATGATATGCACTAAATGCTTGATTTAAACTTGAAAGATCAAAGGAAAGTGCTTCTAAAGACAAGCTTGAGATCTACTTAAAAAATGCTTGCGACAAGGGAGCTTTCCTAAGCTAGATCTACTTAAATAAATAAAACCTTCAAAGAACGTTGAGATCTAAACTTTAAAACACTTGCATATGAGATCTAAAGAGAGATTTAACTTTAAACAAAATAGATCTACATAAACAAGGTAAAGTAACCAAGGGAGAAGTTGATTTTTAAGAAGAGAATGAGAAGGAGAAAAGAGCTTGTTGCCGCGGAAGATTTTATCTAAGACTTCGTAGTGGGATGTCAAGGGACTATGTCTTAAAAATGATAGAAGTGGAATGGATTCAAACTAGATCCACACCTCCTCCAAGCCAGATATCCTGAAAAACACTCCTGAAAAACCCGTGAGATCTGGTGATAGCATATAAACTGAGATTAAAACAACACGCATATAATCCTATAAAACATGTTAAATCTAGATCTCTAAAAATATGTATTCAAAGTAGAAAAAGCAAGTAAACTTACTTACATTACTCTACTTCTAATGATCGGGAGCAATCCTTTAAGCTAGATACACAAAGCAAAGAAAGAAATTGAAATGAACAACAGATTACCTCATGAGATCATGACAATTTTGGCCCACACACCATAACACAACACCATTAGCCTCCAAAGCTTCTTTATTATTAGGCACAAATGCCAATAGCATAAGCAATTACAAAAGCATGGGCTCACAACTCCAACTCGAACTAGCTTGAAGAAGAGAATGAGCTCCATTATATAGCACAACCCAAGAGAGGGGTGAATTGATGAAGGAGAGCCACTTGGGATGGACTGAGCATGTTCCAAGGTTTTATGGGGACATTCATCTAGCAGCACATCATGTTGCATCTTTTATGGATCATATTTCAAAGCTTCAAATAGAGCATGAAGATGTTATGATGATATTGGTTTCACATGGCTTGGTAGGAGATGCAAAGGACTGGTTTAGAGATTGTAGCAAAGGGGAAATATCATCTTTTGCATGTTCCATTCAAGCATATAGCAAGCAAGGGGGCCCTAGCTATGAGAAGGAAAAAAGGATTAAGGATCTAGTGGAAGCTTGTCAAGATAAAGAAAAAACGATCTGATACCTTATGCTTGAATGCGAGAGAAACCCTCCACATTCTCTCTTGGCCGAAATCAAAGACGAGTGAAGAGTTGAGGTCCTTGGCCAAGTATATCAAAGAAAATTATGGTGGGCTTGACCAAAAAAGGCATGAAAAATGAATTTCATGAGGATGACTAACTATCTCTTTGATCCGATGCGCCACTTGTTCATGATATTTCAGATCCAAAAGACGATAAGGTTATTGAAGATCTTATTGCAACTCTTGATGAAGAAGATATGGGTGATGAAAGTCAAATGAAGGCGCTCAAGCATCTACTGAAGACAAGAGTTTGGTAGGCCATATTCTTTTTCAAATTTCTGAATTTAATGATGTATTTTTTATGGTTTGGAGAGGGCAGATTTTGTAGAAAAGTCCTTGCAAGATGAGGATTTTTCAGGTATACTCATCCCCTCATGTGAAGAGCAACATGGCAGCCAGGTGTTACCCCTCATCTTGTATGAGGGTCACACCCATGATTCCATCACGAAACTTGTGATTTTCATCATGTCACAAGTTTATTCTGGATGACATCTACGGAGCATTGGAGGGGCTAGGGACACCCACTATCTTGCAGATTCTTCCCATCATGATATCTTTGATTACATTCATTATGTTTGATGGGATGATGGCTCATCTAGTGATGCTCCTTAGGCATATTTAATGGCATTCATGAATATGGTCTATGGTTTTTGGCTGAGCACCCTAGCTCATGTAAGTGCCTTTGTCATGGTAATGGTATATTTGGCACATTTACACTTCATCTCAAGAGAGCACTACACCTTCGGCCTTTGTTTCATGATGATGTAGCCCTCCAAGGGGTTACAGATGGAGATGGATGTTGATTCAAATTGTGCAACGCCCTAGGATACATGATCTTATTGTATCTATTGTGACATTCTAGCATGATTGGCATGTGATTTCAATAAAGCACTCTTCATTTGCACTCTATCCTAGATGGATTTAACCTTTCCAACGTGGCATGTTCTTGATAGGTTTTGGAGCCCTAGTACTTAGACACCCTTGATGAGTTGGAGGTTCTTGGCACATGTGTTGAGTTTTTAATATTTATGATATTGACTAGCTTTCATTAATGAGTGCTCCATTATTTTCCTCTTGATGGTGCATATATTGAGGCATGATCACATGCTAGCTACTTGTTTGAGTGATCATCCCCTACCTCATGGAGTTGGTAGATCCTTGTGATGACTTGCCTTGTTATGGTCATTATTATATTGGTGGTGATGACTCCTTAATCCATGGATCTAGTCACCTAGAACATTGTTTGATGAGTTTACATCTTTAATGCCTTGAAGAACTACTTGAGGGAGACATCCTAGACTAGATGACTATATTTGGTATGTGAATCATCATTTATTCTCTTCTTGGTGTGCCTATCGCCAGATTGGGCTTCATTGCATTTGTTTTGAGGATATTATATTTGGAGAAGCTCAAGAAAGAAGGCATCCACTCTTTGAGGTTTTGTTGCACATTTTCAAAACCGTAGAAGAGGAACATCTCACCTTTAGAAGCCACACATGCCATTTCAAAAAAGGTTTGACTTGTTTCATCCCTTTGAGGAAGAAGGACATCTAGCTTAGGGAGATTATTGCACACATATTTATGAAGGGAGTGTCCACCTTTATGGAATGTTTCATCTTGGAAACCACACAATACTATTTAAAGTCGTAATTGTTCATTTATGGAGAGACGTTTTCTCTTGGAAAGTTTTGTGTAAGTAGTTGCAGCACTTTAACAAGGTTAGCTAACTACTTTAAGGTGGCGCCCTACCTTCTTGTGCCATATTTGGGGGCGGTTACTAACTAACTCCATTATTTTATTTTCTCATAGAGTTAGTTACATGAGAGCTATATGGATATTCATATTTTATTGTTTCTTCTAGGAGAGCAAAGTGGATCTCAACAACTCATTGCTACTTTTAGTGTGGAGTTTGTTGAGGAGGTTAGAATTGCAATATTCTATTGTATTCCTTGAAGAAATAGTGGGTCTAGGGGAACAAATGATATTTTATTGTAAAAGGATATTGAGCTACAAATTTATAAAATACTGGCTCCCTCCTTCATTCGTCATGGTTGGATTTTGTGGGAGAGCTCCTCTATTGAACCTCATTGAATATCTTGTGAAGGTTAATGGAAAGTTAAGGGTTTCAATCTAAGTGTGGCTTCATGTTTCTTCCATATTCATCAAATATATTGGTGTTGGAAACTACATAAATAATTATGCTGCCAATAAGGACCTTAAGTAGGCTGCCTAGAGGTTAAGGAAGGAGGATTTAAGAAGGTCATCATTTAATCTTCTTTGCTGTTCTTATTTCCAGATTGAAGCATTGTGTCATATCATTTCAATGAAAGGTTTTCATCATGTATTTTAAATTGGAATAAGATCACACCTTGTTTGCTAGTTGCCTAGCATGTGCATAAATGGAGTACCCCCTAAAGGACCCATATAATTCTTGTTTCCCACAATGTCATTATCATTCATAGGTGAAATTTTGCATGTCCCCATCATCCCCACTCACACATTTGCAGCCCTCTTGTCTCACTTAATGACTCCAATTGCCCAATCTTGGTAGGCACTGGTCTCAATCCTTCCATCACTCCTATATTCCTTATACTATAACAACTATGTTTTGCTAGAGCTAACTCTCTACCTTACCTTGTGCCTCCATTGCCTAGCTTTAGCAATCCTATCTTAGGGACACCCCCCCTTGTATAGGAGGAGAGCCAATCTAAAGTAAGAAGAGGGTAGCGTGGTGACATTGACTCCCCTCTTCAGTTGCCCATTGTCTTGCACCGCTTTCAAACTTTCTAGCTTAAGTGCAAGATATATCACTAACAGGTCATAATGACCCAATTTCAATATCAGTTGTTAAGGAAGAGCCACTGGCCTAACTACTAAGTATGTGAATACAAAACATGCCTGGATAAAGCAATATCATTCTCATATCTCATTTGCCTTTGAATGCATGTCCATCCTCAGTGATTGAATATTAGAATTGTGAATTGCATAAATTAATAGGAACTACAAGGTGTAAGAAACAAAGAGATATACAACTGAGGAACTGTCTATAAAAGATGGTGAAAATATAAGAGAATTTGAGCATCATATCGATGACAACCCAGCCTGGGATGGAATATACAGGAGAGGATAAAATCATAGGTTGTATCGGGGACATGTAGGAATGGGATGACTAACAACTTGCAAGTGGATATCTTAACTATTCTAGAAACAGTTAAATATCTAGTTCACGAGGTTATGATTCTTGAAAAATACGATGATTAAAACCAGAGATTCAGTATCAGCTTCTGTAAGATGATGAACTTAAGTGTCAGAGCGTGTCTACATCTGCCTGACTCCTTGTGAAGCATGGGTGTATTCTTATGCTAAGGAAAGGTCTTTATAGGGCATGGCTGGCCCGTGCCCTGCTTATTTACAGCCATCACTAACTATTTTCGAGGTTTGTTGATGCTTCAATAATTAGAAAACACAAAATCTCCCCCTAGAGGCTCAAGTTCTCGCATACCCAGGTTTTAGAATAATACCAACATATCGTGAAAGCTGCATAGCCATTTAACAGTACATTCAAATATTTTTAGCAGCATCCATTCAATGGCATTCAACATCATTCATATTACATAAACAGTAATCTTGTTAATCCATACAAAGCACGGTTGACACTGGGTGTTCTCAAATGGAAGGTGGAGGTATTGTATACAAATGGTCACCAAATATGAATTTTTTTTCGAGCTGGAGGGCTCCAAATATTAGGCACCCACGTCCCCCACAGTGGCATGGGAGGTCCACACTGGAAGCACCCAGTGGAAGACAACTTTCGTTGTAATGGGGAGGCTATGAAATACTATTACAACTTCACGGCCATTGTAGGCTGAAGTAGAAGGTCTGGTAGGTTGCCTGGAGAGGAGGGGAGGAGTCTAGATGGCCTTCGCATCATCTACCCACCCCAGTTCATGACATCACGGCATGACAAAGATAATCACGGGGCCATCCCAATTCTTATTGGATATACACACGACTATAACAAACAGACTGTAAATAATAGAAAAAAGAAACAGCAAGGATGCAGCATACCCAGAGTTAAAAATCCAGTTGAGTCTTTAAAAAAGAGAGAAAGAACATAAAACAAGCCATACTCGAGCCTGGCATGACTTGAGATTGCTGGACATTCCTTCCTTCCCTCGCTCAATGTCCTGCAATTTTGAACGTCCCGTACCATTTTGAGTAGACCCATTTCTGAGAATGGTTGAAGAATCCACTGCAACACTGTTCACAGCTGCTCTCCAATTTTCGTCACCATCGTCATCGCTGCTAGATGAACCCATCTCTTTGTCTCGGTGATTTGCTCCAAGAGACATTTTAAACGATTCGAATCTCAGATCGGCTTTTTTCTCCTGCTTTTAGATTTTAATAGGGTTTATCAGGTTAAAACGTAATTCCAGCATTAGTGGGATCAGCATTAGTGGGATCTCGATGTAAAAGAGTCGCACAGGATTTTACATAAAAGCTTATAGATTCATGGTTAACTTTTTTTTTTCTTTCGCACCGAAAAAAAAAAAACACAACTTGTTATTCCATGGAATCAAAGTTGCTACCAGCATTGCATTACATTGTTTGAGAACTAGTGAAAGAGGCTTTCAACTACACTGTAAACCGAGATCTCACAAAGGGATATTTTCCGTCATAACGGTCATACAATCAAAAAGCGTAATAACACATCATCACAAAATTGAACAAGTGTCTATACAAACAAAAAGAGAGAGCAGAAACAAAACTGCTAACAAGCTCTCATGATAATAAGACATGTCATCACACAACCGGAGAAACTGAAGCCTACTGAAATAAATTTAGAAAACCATATTCAAGCAGAGCTCCATCTTTGAATTCTCCAAAGTAAAGGCAACCATCCATCTCTCCAATGACCAGCTTGGACAACCGATCAACTTTTCTATTAAACTCTCTATAAATATGCTTGAAAGTAATAAGAGATAATGAAGATATCAGAGATTTGATCCTGTGCTTCCAGTGATCCAAAGCCAAGGAATGTAGAGATGTGTCACCACTAGCCCAATCGATAATTGCTTTAGAATCCCCATCTATATGAATGCTCGAAACGTGAGCCCGTCTGGTGAACCATATCAAACCCCATAACGATAGAAGCTTGACTTGTGTGTTGGTGTCACGACCAACACCCATCCAAAGTTTGTACACATGAGAGGAGTTTTCCTGAAGAATCATCTCGAATCCACACTTCCCCTCTTGCGTCGCTCCATCGAAGTAACCAACGGGCATGTTGCCATCAAAGGTAGGGTGGATAAACCTCTTATGATTTGAAGAATAAACAGTGTTCTCCCTACCAATATCAGACCAGGCAGAAACAATATTTGAGCAAACCTGAGCAACAGAAAGTATGCAGTTCTGAAAAATTAGCCCATTCCTGGCTTTCCACGCCTCCCACATCGCAACAAATGGAAACAAAAGATATTTCTTCTGATGTCTCATCCAAGCAGCAATATTTCCCTCAAGACTGTGACAATCCCAACAATCCTTGTAATGATAAAACATCCCCAACTCCTGCCAAACAAGACTGAAAAACTGACAAGAATCGAAGATGTGTTCCACCGATTCCTGCTTCCTTCTACAAAGAACACAAATGCCAGGCCCAACAAAACCTGTTTTGTTCATAGAGTCTCACGTGAGGATTTTACGGTTAAGGCACAACCATGAGAAAACTTTTATTTTAAGAGGAATCTTGCCACACCAAAGAGTCGAATTCCACCAGCAGGAACTGTCTTCTAACTCAGCTTCAGTCAACAACTGATATGCTAACTTGGCGGAAACAACACTAGATCCCTTATTAAAAGACCATACCAATTGGTCCTTTAAGTTGTTGAAATATTGTAACTTCTAAGAATATTCTATTTGTACTCTATCCGGAGATGTTTCATACCTCCGCCAGGACTTTATTGTATATCCGGAGATGTTTATTCCTCCGTCGGAATGTGGTAACTTGGATTATTAGACTTCCCTAGTGGGGTCGGCCCGGAGTCAATTGTAATGGGGTGTTTAAGTCCCCTAGTGGGGTCAGCCCAGTCAGCATTATGTTGAGTGATTAAGTTGGGGTCGACCTAGTTAGGGTTAAAAGTCAAGTGAGGTAAAGTATAAATAGAGGATGTGTGATCCTCATTTAGCACACACTCACTTGTGAAACTCGCATAGGAGAGGGAGAGATCTGCAAAGGAGGAGAAGGAGCTCATGTTTGGGGATTACATCTTTGTATTTGTTGGTCATCTATATTGAGGAAGCTTTGTTGGGTTTTCTACCCCATGAGGGTTTCCCAAGATAAATTGTGTCTCTTGTGTTTATGTTGTGCTTGTTGTTCTTTCAGTGATCCTGTATATGCTATTGTTGTGAAATCTAATGGAATAATGATGTTATCTATCTTAGCATATTGAATCTTAACATGGTATCAGAGCTAGCCTGAAGGAAGGCATTGTATGGCATTTACGACACTTGTTGCACTTGCGACAAATCGGAAGCTAGGGCTTGGTATAGTAAAACCTAGTCATCGTTGAACTTTCACTATAAATCAGTTTTGGTGAAGGTTCAAGATCTGAAACTGTTACAAGACGAAGAATAAATGTTCATGTACCTTGTGTCCGAAGATCAGCCTCAGATTCGTTGTACTTTATGAGATATGATTCGTACAAGTTAGGGTTTCTGCCTCTTCCAGAATGCAGCCCTAAACATGTGACCTAGGCACAAAGGTCATATCTCGGGCTAGGAAGCTCCAAATGGAATTCCGTAAAAAGTAACAGTTAGGGCACGGACTTTAGTTTGACAGGTCCGCTTTTCAGAGGCCGAAGTTGAAACAGTGACACGTGGCACTTCATACAAGTTCGCTCTGTTGTTTCATCCCATAAACAGGTCATGTTGCGACACTTAACATATCTCTCTCATGCAGAATCCATTGAAGCTCAGATCTATGGGGTTGGAAAGATGACAGGTGAGGCTACCACAGGCCCAAGTTTCAAACCCTTCAGATCCAAAATTTCAGAGATACACCAAAAACAATATGGCACATCTGAAATGGCTCAACGAAGGAAATATAAGAAGAAGAGGAAGAAGCTCTCACTTAGGATTTTCAATTTTTAGGTATGGAAGGACCTGATACAATGTTGGAGACACCTGATACAACATTGGAAACTTTTATAATGGATTTGGGATCCATTCATCATAGATATTAATCCTCCATCAAAATGTTGTGGGAGGAAGGAGATTGAAGATTAGGGTTTCCAAGTAAGAAGAAAGCCTAGCAAAGTTGGGAGACTCATAGGGCAGCGATGAAGAAGGTTTAAATGGCATTGATATTCTATCATGCTAGCACCATGAACATACATAAGATGTTTACAAGTGATATACCTTGGATGGTTAGGGTTTTACCCTTTATAGAGAAGACTACTCGACAGGTACATCAAGAAAGACAAATCGAGTTCTATGACCATGATGACATGAAGACAAAGACTCGTCCATAGTCTTTGATCACATAGAAGCTCTACTTACGAGGTATGTATGACTTTGTTCTACTATGCTTAACTTATGAGATATGCATGTTCTAGCACAAGGTCTCTAAATCATTGAAGAGAACAAAGAAAATATTGTTTGGGTATGATAATCCAGGTATGTTTTCCTATATCAAGATAGAATCCTACTTTGTGTTAGGATCTTAGGTAAGTATACCTATGTATGAAATGATCATGACCATACATACTTAAGATTATTTAGAATCATAATGTTTTGATAGTATTGAGATTATACTAATGAATGTATGATTATGTATGAGATCATGAGGATGGCACTAGTGCACACTTAAGCATGCATAGTGGTCCAGGATGGATAGAAGTTCAAAGACATATAATCATGATGCTATTATAAAGGGAAAATGGAGATCAAGCGGGAGGCAACCACACAAACATAAAAGATAAGTATTTGAGTTGCTATTTGAATTACTTCTTGAATCTCTTAATAGTCAATGATAGTTGTATGCATATTTGTATTCCTAGAATATATCATGCATAGTGTAAGCATTCATATAGCATTGAACAGTATACTACTAATATGCATATGATGGGTGAGTTGGACAAACATTCCATTGTTGCTTTTCTAGAATGAAACCTCTTTGTTGGCATGCTGAGAGTTGTGCACGCTCTTGATAGTATGTTTTGGTAGATATGGAAGGCATCTAGATAGCCACTATATGCATACAGGATATGGAAAAGTGTTGTGCCAAAATATTGGTCAAGATAGTTGCATAACTATGTGAATCATATCGGTATGCATAATAGGTTATCATGTCAACATGATTTGATGATTATGAAGTATTACTAATCATGTAATTAACTTTGATTTGTAGGAAATATCATGAAGAATGATGAACACTGAACAAGTGATGGATGTTCAACAAGAAGACTTACAAATCAAACATGCTATAGAAGGCTCGTGGCTAGAAGATTCTCTTAGAAAGAGGAAGAGGATCATGACGAGATGTTTGCTCCAAGTGGCTAGATAAGACCATTCTCTTAATGGTGTAATTGAAGAAGAAGTGCGAATCTAGAAAACTCCCAGGATTCAATTGAAGAAAGCTATGTACGGGTACCCAGGATCGATAGCCATTTGATGATCTTAATGATCACCATGGGTGATGCAGAGTTCAACCTTTGCTACAAGGTTGAAGATGGTTTCTATATACAGATGACATTCTTCTCTTAGATGGATGCAAGAAGGAACTCACCATAGAGTTTGAATGATATTGAGGCTCATATCAGTAGACCCATCTTACGGGAGATGGCACGGATAGATATGCAAAAGATCACTCAATGCAGAGTGTGAATGATTTTCAGTCACAGAATTGATAGCTTCTTGACAAGCTTGGGCTTTACCAAAAGTAAAGCTGATCATAACCTTTACCTCAAGGTTATGGATGATGAACCTGTCATACTATTACTGTATGTGGATGATGAACCTGTCATACTATTACTGTATGTGGATGATCTCTTTCTGACAGGGAATGAGAAACAGATCATGGAAAGCAAGAAGAGCTAGCTACAGAATTTGAGATGAAAGATCTCGGATTGATGCATTACTTCCTAGGTCTGGAAGTATAGCAAGGCCCAAAAGGAATCTTTCTCAACCAAGGAAAGTATGCTGTGGAAATATTGAAAAGATTTGATATGTTGGAATGCAAAGCCATGGCCACTCCCATGGATTCCAATTTGAAGTTGTTAGTTGGTGACTCATCAAAGTTAGTGGATGTGACTCTGGACAGACAGATTATTGGGTCATTGATGTATCTGACAAATACTAGGCCAGATATATGCTTTGCTGTGAACACCTTGAGTCAGTGTCTAGTTGAGCCTAGACGTGTTCACCTGATAGCTGCAAAGCATGTGATGAGGTACTTAAAGGGTACGATAGGCTTTGGTCTATATTATCTTGGAGACCACGACTTCAGATTGTATGGCTACACAGATGTTGATTGGGCAGGAAGTGTATTAGATAGGAAGAGCACATCGGGCGGATGTTATTGTCTGGGATTTGCCATGTTCTCGTGGTTTAGCAGGAATCAGTCTAGTGTGGCTCTCAGCATAGCTGAAGTGGAATATATAGCTGCTTGCTCTACTAGTTGTGAAGCGGTATGGCTTCGGAAATTGTTATCAGGATTGTTTGACTTGGAGATGGACCCCACTGTGATCTTGTGTGACAACCATAGTTGTATCAAGATGACTGAGAATCCAGTGTTCCATGATAAGTCAAAGCACATAGAAATTCGATATTTTTTATATACGGGATATGGTGCAGAAAGGAGCTATAAAGCTCGTGTATGTGAGCACTGACGAACAAGTTGCTGATATATTGACCAAACCCCTGTCTTGAGTAAAGTTTGAGTATTTCCGAGACAAGCTTGGTGTAGTTCAGAAGGACCCTCCTCGAAAGGGGGAGTGATATGGTCGATGATGATATTTGGATACTGGTATTGATGTGGATACTTGTATCGATGATGAGATTGCCTATATCAACAGTAAGGTCAATGATAAGGATACCTGTATTGATATGGATACTTGTATCAATGATATGGATACTTGTATCGATGATGTGGATACTGTATCAATGATGAGGATACTTGTATCGATGATGAGGATACCTGTATTGATATGGATACTTGTATCGATGATGAGGACACTTGTGTCAATGATGAGGTTACATGTTCCGACGATGAGGTCGATGATGAGGTTACTTGTTTCGACGATGAGGTTACCGGTTCCGACGATGAGGTCGATATATGGTCCTTAGACTTTGTCTAAGTGGACGAGGAGGGATTGTATCATCCATGGACTTCGGTCCCTGAATTGATCCATAGACAGATGTCTTCGAGAAGTGGTCCCTAGTGGACGAGAGGGATTGTATCATCCCTGGACTTCGGTGCCTGAATTGATCCGTAGACAGATGTCTTCGAGAAGTGGTCCCTAGTGGACGAGAGGGATTGTATCATCCCTGGACTTCGGTCCCTGAATTGATCCGTAGACAGATGTCTTCGAGAAGTGGCCCCTAGTGGACGAGAGGGATTGTATCATCTCTAGACTTTGGTCCCTGAATTGATCCATAGACATATGTATCCGAGAAGTGGTCCCTAGTGGACGAGAGGGATTGTATCATCCCTGGACTTCGGTCCCTGAATTGATAGTAGACATATGTCTTCGAGAAATTGGTCCTTAGACTTTGTCTAAGTTGACGAATGGACTACATCATCCCTAGACATGATATGGTGCCTTAAATGAATAAGGATTGATCATCCCGTAAATAGATCACGTATGTTGCAGGGTATGCTGCTATGGTGCTGTTGATCTAGAGATCGAGATCATGTTGTTGATAGAGAGATCCAGATGATGAGGCTGTTGATCTAGAGATCCAGATGATACTATTGATAGAGAGATCCAGACGATGAGGCTGTTGATCTAGAGATCCAGATGATGTTGTTGATAGAGAGATCTAGATGATGTTGTTGATCAGGAGATCCAGATGATGTTGTTGATCGAGAGATCCAGATGATGTTGTTGATTGGGAGATCCAGATGATCATGTTGTTGATCGAGAGATCCAGATGATGCTGTTGATCGGGAGATCCAGATGATGATGTTGTTGTAGCCGATCAAGTGTTGCAGAAGATGAAGACTCAATACTGAAGATGTTGATGTTCCAGTATAGAAGATCTTGAAGATGTTCCAGTAGTTGTTTGAGTTATTGATGATGATTGAACAAAGCTTCCAATGATTTATAGATATATCATGTATGATGTTGATGACTCCTTGCTCCTGCAGATGTTAGAATATCCTTCTCGTTAAGGGTGAGTGTTGAAATATTGTAACTTCTAAGAATATTCTATTTGTACCTTATCCTGAGATGTTTCATTCCTCTGCCGGGACTTTATTGTATATCCAGAGATGTTTATTCCTCCGTCGGAATGTGGTAACCTGGGTTATTAGACTTCCCTAGTGGGGTCGGCCCAGAGTCAGTTGTAATGGGGTATTTAAGTACCTTAGTGGAGTCGACCCAGTCAGCATTATGTTGAGTGGTTAAGTTGGGACGACCTAGTTAGGGTTAAAAGTCAAATGACGTAAAGTATAAATAGAGGATGTGTGATCCTCATTTAACACACACTCCCTTATGAAACTCGCATAGGAGAGGGAGAGATTTGCAAAGGAGGAGAAGGAGCTCATGTTTGGGGATTACATATTTGTATTTGTTGGTCATCTATATTGAGGAAGCTTTGCTAGGTTTTCTACCCCATGAGGGTTTCCCAGGATAAATTGTGTCTCTTGTGTTTATGCTGTGCTTGTTGTTCTTTCAGTGATCCTGTATATGCTATTGTTGTGAAATCTAATGGAATACTAATGTTATCTATCTTAGCATATTGAATCTTAACATAAGTCATTGAGGACTATGCCAGCCTGGTAAAGGTTATCCACACAGTGATCCCACTCCGCGGCCAGATCATCCGACAGAACTAAGTCACTCGAACGCAGCCAATAAGGTTCACCCTCAGACAACTGCCAAAAAACTTGCTTGAGAACTAAAATCTTTTGCCTCTGAAGTTCTGCAATAAGACCCAGGGACAATTTATAGTGTTCTCCCAATCCAACAAGTGGATCATATCTAACAAAGATCTATATTCCCCTTCCAACTGACCAACATAAATGCCTATTGATAATGGGAAATGCCTTCATCAAGCTCCTCCACATAACCAAATCATTTTGTTTAAGTTTAACCGGCTCTCGAAACCATTGCCCCAAGTCGCAACTTCTTAAGTATTTCTCCTTGATCACTTTGCCCCATAATCCCTTATCAAGGAGAGATCTCCAAGGCTTTTCGCACAAAGGGATCTATTAAAGCAGGAAAGATTCTTAATCCCCCAACCACCCAATGACTTAGGTTTAGCGATGCTATCCTAAGTGGTCATATGGAATTTTGAGACGTTCAATTTACCAGCCCACATAAAATGAGAAACCAGGCTTCCAATTGTGGCTAAGATGGAGTTAGGAAATTTAAATAACGAAAACCAGTAAATGGGGATGCTATGAAGGATTGCATTCACCAAAACAAGTCTAACACTCATAGACAACCATCTAAAGGACCAAGAAGAAATGTGTTTATGTATTTTCTTGACGCCAATACCAATCCCGAACCAGATAACCATTTGGCTTAAGAAATAAACCAAGGTACTTAATACCCACATCAAGAGACGACATCTGATAGGGGAAAATAGATCCAATCTGACTACAAACATCCATATCATCGCATAAATGTATAAAATTTGACTTCTGAGAGCTAACTGCCATACCTAAAGCATCACAAAAAGATTTGATGATCGAATGATAGGTCTGCCATTTATCAAGAGAGCCCGCACCAAACAGGAGTACATCCTCCACAAAGAGTAGGTGGGAGATCGATAAAGATCTAGAGATATTGACCCTCGAGATCTTCTTATCTAGTTTCACATAGGTCTGCCATTTATCAAGAGAGCCCGCACCAAACAGGAGTACATCCTCCACAAAGAGTAGGTGGGAGATCGATAAAGATCTAGAGATATTGACCCTCGAGATCTTCTTATCTAGTTTCACCTTATTTATTAGAAGACTCAAACCTTCAATGACCAGGAGGAACAAATAAGCAGACCTCTTGATTTACTGAAGAGGATTTTAATTAAAACATCATGTTATTTTTTTGTTTTTCCACTAGTTTATTGTTTGGAGAGTCTATATGTGGGAAAAGTGTAATTATGTGTTCGACGTAGAGTTCACACGTGACACTTTCAAAACTTTTATATATATTCACTTGGGGAACCTTCATTTACATAGCATGTCATATAGTGAGATTTGAACCCGATGGGAAGTATAACAACATTCCTCCCTATCACCCAATCTACACGCAATTGGTTTCAATATATATATGTATATATACATACATATGTATATGTATATATATGTATACATATATATATGTATGATATATGATATACATTTATATGTATATGTATACATATGTATATGTATACATATACATAGATGTATGTATATGTATGCATATGTATACATCTACATACATATATATATATGTATGTATATGTATATATACATATATGTATATATACATACACATACATGTATATAACCATATATGTGTATGTATACATTATGTATATGTATGTATATGTATACATACACATATATGGATATATACATGTATGTGTATGTATACATATACATACATCTATATCATATGTATATATGTATGTATATGTATACATATACATACATCGACCTATATACATGTGTACATATATACATATGTATGTATATATGTAAATATAGGTAGATGTATGTATGTCATGTGTACATATATACATATGTATGTATATGTATATGTATGTATATATGTGTACATCTACATAGAATATGTACACATAGATACATACATATACATATACATACATGTGTACATATGTACACATGTATATGTATATATATATGTGTACATTTACATAGAATATGTATCTATGTATGTATATATGTGTACATCTACATAGATACATATGTGTACATCTACATACATAGATACATATGTACATATATACATATACATATACATACATATGTATATATGTATGTATACATATGTACATACATACATATGTATACATATGTACATACATACATATGTATATATGTACGTATACATATGTACATATGTATCTATGTATACATATGTATCTATGTATGTATATATGTGTATATCTAAATAGATACATATGTACATATATACATATACATATACATACATATGTATATATGTATGTATGTATGTATACATACATATGTACATGTGTACATATGTATGTATACATACATCGACCTATATATACATATATACATACATATGTATATGTACACATGACATACATATGTACATATGTACATATGTATGTATATAGGTAGACATATACATACATCTACCTATATACATATGTACATATATATGTATGTATGTATACACAATATATATGATATACATATATATACATATATATATATGATATACATATATATATACATACATACATACATATATATACATATGTATATATGATATACATATGTATATGTAATATCATATATATGTATGTAATACATACATACATATATATGTATGTATACATACATATATATGTATACATATACATACATATATGTATATATGATATACATATGTATACATGTATGTGTATGTATACACATACATGTATACATATGTATATCATATATACATATATGTATGTATATATGATATACATATGTATACATGTATGTGTATACATACACATACATGTATACATATGTATATCATATATACATATATGTATGTATATGTATACATGTATGTATACATATATATACATATACATACATGTATACATATACATACATATATGTATATATGATATACATGTATACATATGTATGTATACATGTATATATATACATGTATATACATACATATATATACATATATATATGTATATAGGTAGATGTATGTATGTATACATATACATACATATATATATATATATGATATACATATGTATATGTAATATCATATATATGTATGTAATACATACACATATATATATATGATATACATAATACATACATATGTATGTATGATATACATATGTATGTATACATGTATGTATGATATACATATGTATATCATACATACATATGAGATACATATGTATGTATACATGTATGTATGATATACATATGTATATCATACATACATGTATGTACATACATATGAGATACATATGTATGTATACATGTGTGTATGAGATACATATGTTACATGTATGATATACATATGTATATCATACATACATGTATGTACATACATATGAGATACATATGTATGTATACATGTATGTATGAGATACATATGTATCTCATATGTATGTATGATATACATATGTATCTCATATGTATATCATACACATGTATGTATGATATACATATGTATGTATACATGTATGTATGATATACATATGAGATATACATGTATGTATGATATACATATGTATCTCATATGTATATCATACATACATGTATACATACATATGTATATCATACATACATATGTATGTATTATGTATATCATATATATATATGTGTAAATATATATATATATCTGTATGTATACATATGTATATCATATATATATATATATATATGATATACATATGTATATGTAATATCATATATATGTATGTAATATCATATGTAGATGTATGTATATGTATATGTATATATATATATATAATGGGCGCAATGCAGCTTGTAGCGAAGGACAAGTGCGCATGTCCGAAGGTCAAATGCTTTTTCTATAACTCCCTTCCTATGACCCTCATCATGACACTACAAAGCAGCTTTCTCCTTCCCTCCCCTTTCTTCTCCTGATTGTCTACTCCCTGCCCTGTCTACCGTACCCTTGTCACTTTGGCTCAGAAAGACGTCACCTTCCAATACGGCTGACCTCGAAACCATCCCTTCTCACCATGGTAATCGACAAAGTAGATTACGGCGTAGATTACACTCTCGACCCCCTGGACGCATCTATCTTCAGCACGGACAAGGAAGTACGTCGCTCTTCACTAGATGCTACTCCTCATCTACTTCCCACCCCAGCGACCCATTCAGTGCAACACATTACCCTTTACACATCCCCCCTTCCCGACCCGAGTTCCAAGATCCCTTCACCGCCGCATTCTTCACCTCTTATATCTGACCCTTCGTCAATGCTTCCCCCAGCGCCCAGTCCTTTTAATAATGAGCAAAGGTACACCTCGCCTCTGTTTAGTTGTCCGGTTAAAAGAGGTATTAAATCGAAAAAAAAAAGTCCTAAATTAGTGGTTGGTAAGGATATTCCTCTTTCTGAAATACCAGATTACCTAAAACACGCTTTGGTTGGGCGCTTCTGTGGGAAAACAACTGGGAAAGAATCTTTGCACGCCTGGATGGAGCGTTATTGGTTGCCCGCAATTGGATACGTTTCGGAGTTTCACATACTCCCCCGCGGTTGGTTCCTCTTCAAAGCCCACTCTGAACAAGACGCAACATCACTTCTGAGCCAACAATGGAACTGGGGACCTTCGGGCTTAATCCTAAAATCCTGGTCAGTAGATTTCAACGCTAACAAGGAACCCCACAATTTACAAAAAATATGGGTCATTCTCCCCGGTTTACCGATGGTGTTCTGGCAGGATCCAATTCTGGAAGCAATTGGCAACAAGCTAGGAAAATTCATCCCTTTGGAAGAAGATTGGAATTCAAAAATGGACAGACGGTGCACGCGCATTCTTGTCGAAATGGATTTAAGGAATGGCCTGTCTGAGGAAATCAAATTAGAAATGTGGGGGAGTACATGGACGCAAAGGCTGGATTATTGGAAATTACCTTTCCGTTGTTTCAATTGTAGACAAGTCGGCCATCTACAAAGAGACTACACAACACCGAAACCAGACAGTTCCTCCAAACCTCCCTACAAGAAAAATTGGGTAAGAAAAAATAGGGTGATGGACGGTGCTAAGAGCTCATCTCTAAAAGACACGCTAGCTTCTTCATTTAAGGCATGCAAGGAGACAACTACTTCCCCAGCAGTTGCTCTGGTTTCTTCAGTGGATAAACATATGGCAGCATGCAAGATGACAGATGAAACCCCTACTGACGCTGCATGCGAAAAGGTGGCAGAAGAAGCAGTTATATTGGAAGTTTGAATTGTACACGCCCTCGACAACATGACAGGAAGCTCCAGCTCAGAAGTCGATGCGGTGCCAAAAGGTATTTCCTTAAGGCCCTTTTCCCTTTCAACTTTTCCCATTTCAAACTCCGTTATTCCTACAGAAGTGGTCCCCTCTAACCTTGTTCCCTCTCGCCCAATTTTGCCAACCTCAACTAGTTCACCTCCCCCAAAGCGGAAATACGACCTTCGATCCTCTTCCAATATATAACCTCCCGTAATTTCCATAGGTGGTATTGTTCTGGATCCACCTCTAAAACCTAAGGTTGGACGGAGATCTCTCCTTACGAAAGCACAATTGCAGGAAAATGAGATAAAAAATAGTAAACAGAGAACTATCGGAAGGGCGCTTAGAGTGGACAAAGCCCTCTCGAAGGGTGCTTAATGCTAGCACTCTCCCTTAATATTAGGGGTCTAGGGGGTAGGCCCAGACAACTCACCCTCAAAAGGCTAGTCGAACTACAAAAACCGAAAGTCTTATTACTACAGGAAACAATGATGGACGAAACAAGAGCATCAGAGGTAATAAAAAACCTCTTCAAGGATTGGAATGTGGAAACCTTGGATGCTGACGGTCACTATGGGGGCCTCCTCACGGCATGGAGCCCGGATATGAAGCTACTATCCTCTGTTGTCTTCACCTTTGCCCTCAAAACGGAATTAGAAATTCCAGAGCTAAACCAACAGTTCTCCTTTCTCAATATTTATGGTCCCTTCCATGACCGCAAATCGTATTAGGACACCTTGTGTCTCTCCGGGGTTTTGAACACTCCCAAACTCATTCTTGCTGGTGACCTCAACCTTACCCTGGGAACGGGAGAATTCTGGGGTAAGAATGCACGCCCAGACTCTCTCTCCCCTTTCTTCACCAATTTGTTCGATAGAAACAATTTAATAGATGTTCAGCCGGTAAAAATCTCTCCCACATGGAGGAACAACAGAGGAGGAGACCAGGCAATCTCCAAAAGGTTGGATAGATTCCTTATTTCAGAAGACTTGTTCCAGTTAAGGCTAATCTTCCGCTCCTCTGTGGAAGTCGGGGGCTTCTCTGATCATAGACCTATAACTCTATCTATCACTACGCCTAAAAAAAAAAAAAAAAAAACCCTGCTCCTTTCAGGTTCAACCCCTCTTGGTTAGAAAATGAAGATTTCTGCAAACCGGTGAAGGATAATTGGTGTCCCCTAGCCCACTCTCCATTTACCTCATTCATGAAACAATTTGATAACAACCTATCTCGAATTAAAACCCTAGCCAAAGTATGGGGAAAGGAACAAGAGGAAAATTATCGTCGGGACCTAAAGGAAATAGAATCCAAGCTGAGAGATTTGCACAATTAACAGCTCAATGGAATTTTCTCCAATTAGCATTTAATCACCCTGAAAACGCTAGAAGGAAAGAAGGCGGCCCTGTTGGCAAAAGAAGAATATTTATGGAGATTGAAGAGCAGAGCTCTTTGGATAAAGGAAGGGGACAAGAACACAAAGTTCTTTCACCACTTTGTAGCTCACAGAAAGAACACTAACACCATTTTGGAAGTCAAGGATGACCATGGAAACCTTGCGAAAACCTTTATGGAGAAGGCAAAAGCAGTAGAAGATCACTTCAAGGCTCAGTTCACGGCCCCTCCAGGATGCCCGATAGAAGAAATCCTAGAGGTAATACATCTCTTCCCCACTCTCATCTCAGAAGAAATGAAACTTGATTTAGGAGATGAAGTAAAAGAGGAAGAAATCCACGTAGTGCTCCACTCCTTTCATAAAGGAAAGAGCCTAGGACCTGATGGTTTCACCGTAGAGTTCTTTATAGGGTTTTATGAATTGCTGAAGGAAGACTTACTCAAAGTCGTTCAAGAATCCCAAAGCTCGGGCAAAATACTAGGAAACTTCAACTCAACCTTCATAACCCTAATCCCCAACAAACAGAAAGGTGAAACTTTCGATGATTACAGACCCATAGCCTGCTGCAACATGATATACAAAATCATCTCCATGGTAATTGCTCTTCGCCTCAAACCTGTCCTCAGCAAGATTATCACTGAAGAACAATTTGGCTTTCTTTTTAACCGCCAAATACACGATGCAGTGTCTATAGCCCAGGAAGTTTTCCACTCCATCAATAAACAAAAATTATCAGCCTTGGCTCTAAAGCTAGATCTCTCCAAGGCATATGATTGAGTCAATTGGACCTTCCTCCAGCTTCTGCTAATACAGATTGGTTTGCCCTTACCCTTGGTAGATTGGATAATGGGATGCATACATTCGACTTCTTACATAGTGCTAATAAATGGATCCCCTTCATCCTTCTTCCGACCTACGTAAGGAATTTGACAGGGGTGCCCTCTGTCCCCTTTTCTCTTCCTGCTGGTTGCCAATGCCTTAAGAAGATTACTGCACAGAGCCAGCTCAGAAGGGGCCTTAAAAGGAATCAGTCTTTCATCCTTAGTTTCTCTGACTCACACCCTCTTCGTAGACGATGTTCTACTCTTTGGAGAAGGCACCCTGAGCAATTTTAACACCATTTCAAAGATTTTGGAACTCTACAAAAAGGCCACAGGGATGGTTATCAATACTGAAAAATCCACTTTGGCCTACAACAATCTTTCAGAATCTGTTAAGAATTCTTTAGCTCAAATCTTGCCTTTCCCCTTAACCTCTCTTGTGGATGGTCTGAAATATCTTGGATTCCTCCTCAAACCCAATGCTTATGCCTTCTAGGACTGGCTCTGGATTTATAAAAAAATTGAGGATAGAATCTCCCTTTGGGAAAATCGTTTCCTTTCTAGAGGAGGTAGGTTAATCCTACTGAAATCTGTTCTTCAAAGCATCCCAGTATACTGGGCATTGATAGCCTATATTCCAAAAGGGATTCTAGTCAAAATAAGGAAGAAATGTTTCTCCTTTCTTTGGATAGCCAACAAACAAAGGGAAGGAATCCCTCTGGTCAATTGGATAACCATTTCTAATCCTAAATATTTGGGAGGATGGGGGGTCAAAAACCCAGACCTTTTCTGCAAGGCCCTAGCAGCGAAAACTTTATGGAGATTGGAAGAATCTCCAAATTCACTGTGGGGTAGATCCCTACTCTCCAAATACTGTCATCCTCTCACCATTACTGAATGTTGCAGACAACCCAACAAAAGTTTCAAGAACTGTTCCATAGGCTGGAAGGCACTGGTGCTAGCCTTTCCACTAATTGGAAATTGGGTGGCATGGAGAATAGGAGATGGGAAATTCTTTCGAGTTGGACAAGATCCATGGGCAGGTGCAGGCGAAAATTTCAAATTGTCAGCGGAACTAATCAGAGAACTGCATGACAAGAACATTTACACACTGGACAATGCATGCGACCCTCTGAATGGAAGAAGCAGTATAGGAAGATGGAAAACAACCACTCAATTGGGTCTGGGAAGAGATCAGGAAGAAGAATGGTCCCGCTACATTAACCTCCTAAAAAAGGACTTCATCCACCTAAGAGAGAATGAGCCAGACCAATTGGTATGGACCAAGAATAATAAGGATGGCTCTTTCTCGGCCAAGATAGGTTATGAAGCCGTCATCAACGCAGTGGCAAGGGAAGATCTTCGGCCCTGGTGGGAAAAAATTTGGAAAATATCTGCCCCCCTAAAGACCATCCTATCTCTCTGGCTGGATTTAAGCGATAAACCACTCACCTGGGATAATCTACAGAAAAGAGGATTTCAAGGTCCTGGAAGATGTGTACTATGCAACATGAATGAGGAATCCATCTCACACTTATTCTGCCATTGCTCATATGCAGATTATGTATGGAGGACATCAACAGAAAGCTCAACTGTGCAACTCTTCTACAACAGAGCTCAGTGGAAAAAAATGTAATGGATTGGTGGAACGACCGCAGGGTATGTTTATTCCAAGCCTATCCTGCCCTTTTCATTCATACTATATGGGAAGCTAGAAACAAGATGATTTTTCAAGACACTTTCATTCCCCCAGACATCTCTGTTTTGATGCTGGTGCAAAAATCAAGAGAATTCAAGCCTCAACCTTCAGAAAAGCAGCCAAGAGTTCTCGCTCAACCTTCCATCAACTAAGATATCCTATGGGCCTTCTTTGACGGAGCTAGCCAGGGTTCCCCTTCACTGGGAGGACCTGGAGGAATCATGCATTTATCAAACTCTAAAAAGTGGCTAATCAAGTATGCTCCAGGACATGCTTCCAACAGCAAGGCAGAATTAGCAGCTTTATGGGCTACTCTGATGGTGGCATCAGAAAACCAATTGAAGCAAATCCAACTGTAGGGAGACTCTAAAATGACTATTGACTGGGCAAACAGAAAAATTCAAATAAATGCACCGCATCTTCAGCACCTCCTCCTTGCAATCAAAGATCTGATTTCATGCTTTGACCATATCCAGTTCACACATGTATAAAAAAGTACATAGCATTTTGTCCAATTCAATGGACATATCTAAAACATCCAAAAATAACTATTCATGTATGTAATTTCAATACAAGACCAAATACCATAAAACTAGTGCAACCTCCACAATATCTTATACTTTACCACAAGCCAATACCAAAAACTGGTCACGAAGACCACCTGTAGAACAATTTTGGAAAAAAAAAGAACCATATGAACCTGAAGAAGCAAGTTGATCATCCACCCATTCTTCCCTAAAGAGCATGCCAAGATCTCCGTCGATAGCTGCCTTGGATAATACATACATCATTATTCTCTCTATAGGTATGATTGATAGAGAGGAAATGAAAATTGCTAAATAAATTAGAGATTTTGAGACACCAGTGATGAAGAGTGATATTCTCAATTTGGAGAAGTTTGTTGGCCCATTTTATGACTACAAGTGAGTCACCAAAAATCAAAATAGACTCCAAACCACATAATAATGTCGTTTTTAAGACACCCCAAAGACCCAAGAGTTTAGCTTTTGTATTAGTGCCCAAACCTCCATATAGCTGAAATTTAAGAGTTAGAGATGCTCCACATATGAGAATAAATCTTGCTCCACATTTATGTGTTGAAGATGCGCCATCAAAAAAACCTACAACCTTATGAAATTCATCAAATTTGAAAGCATCCAGTCTTCTATGGTTGAGATTCTTAGTAACCCCTTTTCCATATGTGTGGTATAAAGTCCAAAAAGTAAATAAAGTCTGCTTCAAGGAAGGAGAAATATCTTGAAAAATAACAAGATTACGGGTTTTCCATAATGACCAAGCCAATAAACCTGGCACAATGTTTAAAAATCTGTGCTTTTGTAACCAGATATAATATGCAGATTCAAAGTCCAAATCGGGCCAGTTTTCCTTGATATTTAGCCTCAGACAAATTGTTTTCCACGCAGCCATAGAAAATTCACAATTAAGAAACAAATGATTAGTTGTGTCCTCACCTTTTATGCACAGAAAACACATACCAGGGCCTAGTTTTCCACGGGGAATTAAATTCTCCCAAGTCAAAATCTTGTTGCTGAACAATAACGAGAGAAAGCATTTAATTTTAAGTGGCATTTTCCACTTCCATAATACCAAATACCACCATTTCCTTTGTTCTTCAGCATAAAATTCAACAATCGCTAGATAAGTCAAACTAGCTGTGACTTGTCCCATATCTGAATTTTTTGCCCAAGCCAATATGTCCTTATTCTTATTCAGACAAATCCCAGCAAGGTTAAGGTTCTGTACATAGCAGTTCCATTCATCTTTCCAGCTTCCATCAAGTCCCAGATCAGATGGAGTAAGCCAATATGAAATATCTGGAACCATTTTGCTATTTCTTTTGAATTGGTTCAAGGTGAAAAGGCCAAAATCAATAAAATGTTTGAGCAGACCCTGAGAAATTTGGTAGTTACTATTAAAACCCAAAATGGGATCAATTCCCACAATGACTTCGGTACCCCCACCAACCTCCCAAGCCAACTGAGAACTTATCTAGGGGAAGATTTTCAGAAAGCCTTTCCATATAAATGAGGCATTATATGCACCAATAAGTGGATTTCTAATCCAGTTGTATAAATACACTTTTATATATTTAATATGAAGGATCTTAGACCATAGATGATTCCCCATCAACCCGCGCCACATACTTTTCATAGACAGAGCAGTATTAAACCATAATATATTTTTAATATTCCATCCACCATATTTTTTTGGTAATGTCAAAGACTTCCAGCTAGTCAAATGATAATGGCCTCCATCACTGCTGCCAGACCACAGGAATTGAAACATTAAGCTATTCAATTTTTGTAAAAAAATGTGTGGGATTTTGGCCAAAAGAGCCCAATAAATCGGAATACTACTCAGTACAGATTTGAGTAAGATAAGGTGGCCTCCTAATGAATATATTTCAGCATCCATAAATTTATCCTCTTCTGAATCTTGCCAATTAACCATCTCCAATCTTGTATTCTGTAACAATTTGGTTTGATGAAATACCCTAAATATTTGATTCCATCCTCCATATTAGAAGTTTTGTAAGAAAGGAAATTTAAAATCTCATTTAAAACTGGAGAATCCTTCAAGTTGCTAATAAAATTAGACTTATATGGGCTGATTTTCATACCTGAGGCCGTGCAGAAGAGTGCTATCTGCATATGCCTTCCATTCCTCCATAGTATCAACACCAAACATGATGACATCATCCATGAAAAGTAGGTGATATATAGATAAATTCTTTGCAATTTTTATCCCCTTCACAATATTTTCACTTTTGGCTTTCCCAATCAGCAAACTTAGCCCTTCGATCACCAATATGAATAAAAGAGGGGAAAGTGGGCAACCTTGATGAAGCCCTCTGCAACTTTTGAAAAAAGGAGTAGGACTTCCATTTATAAGAACAAAGTAGTTCCTAGATGTCACACAAGCCATGATCCAATTGCAAATATTGCTTGGGAGACCTATCTGAAGAAGAACCAGCCTGAGAAAATCCTAGTTTACCTAATCATATTCGTTTACCATATATATATATCCTCTTCTGGGCTATGATCTAGAGAATATTCTCTCTATCCAAGTATGAAATTATAGTTATTTTCAACAAGAGGTATTATTTTATCTAATTTACTAATTGATATCACACAATTAAATAATTGGTATAGATATTATGGAATTTGTCTATCTTTACCTCTATGTAATTTACATGTTTTTTTTTATAATCATGATGGCATTAACCCATATCTATCATGCACCGAAAAGGATCAAATCCCTCAAGGTGCAATTTTTTCCTCAAGTTTTTGCACTCTAAAAAAGGTTTGCACCTTGAGGGATTTGAAAGTTTGCACCTTAAAGGATTTGATCCATATCGACGCATGATAGCTTTTCCTTTGGTTGGTAATTGGTTGATATGGAAAGTTGGTAGAGGAACTAAGGTTTAGGTGGGGCTGCATCCAATATTGAAATTGGAGAAAATTTCAAACTTCCATATCACTTGATTTTTATTTGTGAGCCAACGGTTTTTACAACTTGTCTTAGTTGCAGCCCTTGTTAATATGATATTTTGGTAGCAAGGATGGATCTTAGGTAGAGCTATAGGTTTCAGAGAGGTAGAATTTGATATCTGGGAGCACTACTTAGAAAGGATTCAAGCTAGCTATATTCACCTTAAAGATGAGGAGGATACTTTGATATGGTAAAAAATCTCAAGTGGTGATTACTCACCTAATGAAGGTTATAAGGTGTTAGTTTCTCAGGGAAAGGTGAAGCCATCAAAATGATGGTGAAAGGACATTTGGCAGTTTAAATGTCCATCCAAAGGTTACATTTTTATCTGGATGCTTCTAAACAATAAGGTAACAACATGTGACATTTTACAAAAGATGGCCTTTGCTAGACTTGGGTGGTGCAGTCTATGCCAAGCTCATAATGAGACAAATCAACACCTAATCATGAGTTGTACTTTTACACAATAGGTCTAGATGCACTACAACAAATCATTGTGATCAACTTCCTTTTTAGCTACCTTTTTTTGCTTCCATCGATCGTTTCAATGTATTTTTCTCCATTTTTTTGAAAAAATCAACTCTATTTATCGGGATGGCACTATTTGTGGTGTTCTTTGCGTCGACCAACCCAGATCAGTGCTAAACAACGCTGACTTTAGCGTTGGCTTTAGTGTCTAGTTTAGCTTCTTTTTTGGCTTCCTTTTCTGTTCGTGTTTTAGCTTATAGTTTAGCTCCCTCTATAGCTTCCTATTTTGCTCCTCTTGTAGCTTCCTTTTTGGCTTCTAGATTAGCTTACTTGTTAGCTTCATTATTTGCTCTTGTTTTAGCTTCCTTTTTAGCTTATAGTTGAACACCCTTTTTTAGCTTATAGTTTGGCTTCTTATTTAGCTTCCAATTTAACGTCCGCTGTGCCTAAATGATTAAGTTGTTGAGGTCTTGGTGGTTATGGGGATAGGGGCTTTAGGGATTAGAGGATTTAGGGATTAGGGTTGTAGGGATTAAGGGTTAAGGGATTAAGGATAAGGGGCTAAAGGGTTAAGGGATTAGGGGTTCGGTAGTTTAATGGTTAATGGCTTAGGGATTATGGGTTAAGTGGTTAATGTTTAAGGGCATAATGGTTAAGGGCCAAACATAAATTCCAATAAAAACTAATTACTATATTCCCTACTTTGAAAAAGATATTTGGCAATTCTGATCATATAGATACACTTTTATAACATTAAGTACACAATGTTACATTGTCAAGCATTTATTTATAATGCTCTTCATCTATTTAAACGGAATATAAATAAATTACAAGGGTGGATAAATGATTATTCTGACTATCTTTATGTATGAAACACACTCACAATCATGACAACCCATAGTTTTGTGCCTTCACAAACACGTTGATACAAAATGAATGGCAGAAGCATATGAAATTGAAAATCGGGGTTACGTAGTTAATGGTTAATGGCTTAGGGATTATATTGGGTTAAGGGCTTAATTTCATCCATCGACCCTGCATAGTGAAGCGAATGGGGCCAACGTTGAGATTTCTTCAAACTATGACTGTATGCATTGAAATTTGACATGGTTAAAGACTAGACACATGCCTTGATGATATGGGAGGGTTTTAACACTCACAGATGTCTGATGTTCCCACATAATCTAAAAGATCATCCACGACTCCATCAATGTTCATCATGCACATCTCAATGCCATCATTAGTCATTCCCATATATAGGATCTTTGTCGGAACTCTCTCGAAATGTCATGGCTGAACTTCCAACACACCCACCATGAATGCCATCCATCAACCTCGAACAATGATCAATAGTGAATGGGGCCAACATTGAAATTTATTCAAAATGTGTCTGTGTGCATTGAAATTTTACATGGTTAGACTAGGCCCATGCATTGATGGTATGGGAGGGTGTTAAGACTCAAGGACATCATCGTTATCGTCATTGCCACCATCATGGTTGTCATTTCTATCGTAGTCATCGTCATCGCCATCATCATGGTTTTCATTTCTATCGTAGTCATCATCATATTCATCATGACCCAATTTGTCCATCCATGCCAACAAAGATCAAACCCTGCATACCCAACTTTCCAGCGAAACCTAATGAAGATGCCAATTTCCATGTCTTTGCCTTTTTCTTGCGATACTCTTCAAGACGATTAAACTATGATCCTATTAAGTTAAGACATCCCAAATTAATTTTATAGGGTCCAACATACAAGTGGTTTAATGGTCGATGACTTAGGGATTATATTGGGTTAAGGGCTTAATGACATCCATCGGCCCTGCACAGTAAGCAATGAATGGGGCCAATGTTGAATTTTCTTCAAAATGTGCCTATATGCATTGAAATTTGACATGGTTAGACTAGACACATGCCTTGATTATGTTGGAGGGCTTTAATACTCAAGGATGACTCATGTCCCAACATAATCTTTGACATCGTCCATGTTTCCGTCAATGTTCATCATGCACGTCTCGATGCCATCATTCCTCATTCCCATATATAGTATGTTTGTCGGAACCCTCTCGAAATGTCATGGACAACTTCCAACATGCCCACCACAAATTCCATCCATCAACCTCGCACAGTGATCAACAATGAATCGGGCTAGTGTCGAAATTTCTTCAAAATGTGTATGTGTGCATTTAAATTTTACATGCTTAGACTAGGTGCATGCCTTGATGGTATGGGAGGGTTTTAAGACTCAATGAAATCATCCTCATCATCATCTCCACCATCATGGTTTTCATTTATATCATCATCATCATCATATTCATCAAGACCCAATTTGTCCATCCATGCCAACAAAGATCAAACTCAACATACCCAACTTTCCAAAGAAACCTAATGAAGACGCCAATTTCCATGCCTTTGCCTTATTCTTGTGGCATTATTTGAGATGATTAAGCCATGATTCTATTAATTTAATACATCCCAAACTAATTTTATAGGGTTCAACATTCAAGTGGTTTAATGGTTGATGGCTTAGGGGTTATATTGGGTTAAGGGCTTAATGACGTCCGTCGACCCTGTACAGTGAGCAGTGAATGGGGCCAATGTTGAATTTTCTTCAAAATGTGACTGTATGCGTTGAAATTTGACATGGTTATACTAGAAACATGCCTTGACGATATGGGAGGGCTTCAAGACTCAAGTATGACTCATGCCCCCACATAATATTTGACATCATCCATGTTTCCATCAGCGTTCATCATGCACGTCTCAATGTCATAATTCGTCATTCCCATATATAGGATCTTTGTCATAAATATCTCAAAATATCATGTCTGGACTTCCAACACGCCTACCACAAATGTCATCCATCAACCATGCACAATGATCAACAGTTAATGGGGCCAATGTTGAAATTTCTTCAAAATGTGTTTATGTGAGTTGAAATTTTACATGGTTAGACTAGGCACATGCCTTGATGGTATGGGAAAATTTTAAGACTCGAGGACATCATCATCACCATCATGGTTTTAATTTATATCGTCATCATCATAATATTCATCATGACCCAATTTGTCCATCCATGCCAACAAAGATCAAAACCTACATACCCAACTTTCCAACGAAACCTAATGAAGATGCCAATTTCCATGTCTTTGCCTTTTTGCTTGTGGCATTCTTTGAGACGATTAAGCCATAATTCTATTAAGTTAAGACATCCCAAAATAATTTTACAGGGTCCAACATGCAAGTGGTTTAATGGTTGATGGATTAGGGATCAAATTGGGTTGAGGGCTTAATGACATCCATCGACCCCGCACAGTAAACAGTGAATGGGGCCAACGTTGAATTTTCTTCAAAATGTGTCTATATACATTGAAATTTGATATGGTTAGACTAGACATATGCCTTGAGATAATGGGAGGCTTTTAAGACTCAATGATGTCTCATGTCCCCACATAATCTTTGACATTGTCCAGGTTTCCATCAATGTTCATCATGCACGCCTCAATGTCATCATTAGTCATTCCATATATAGGATCTTTGTCAGAACTCTCTGTAAATGTCATGTTCAAACTTCCAACATGCCCACCATGAATTCCATCTATCAATTTTGCACAATGATCAATATTGAATGGGGCCAATGTTGAAATTTCTTCAAAATGTGTTTGTGTGTGTTGAAATTTTACATGGTTAGACTATGCGCATGCCTTGATGGTATGGGAGGGTTTTAAGACTCAAGGACATTATCTTCGTCGTCATCACCACCATCATGGTTGTCATTTCTATTGTCATTATCATCATATTCATCATGACCCAATTTGTCCATCCATGCCGACAAAGATCAAACACTACATACCCAACTTTCCAGCGAAGCCGAATGAAGATGCCAATTTCCATGTCTTTGTATTTTTCTTATGGCTTTCTTTGAGAGGATTAAGCCATGATTCTATTAAGTTAATACATACCAAAATAATATTATAGGGTCCAACATGCAAGTGGTTTAATGGTTGATGGCTTAGGGGTTATATTGGGTTAAGGGCTTAATGACATCCATCGACCCCACACAGTGAGCAGTTAATGGGGCCAACGTTGAATTTTCTTCCAAATGTGTCTGTATGCATTGAAATTTGACATGGTTAGACTAGACACATGACTTGATAGTATGGGATGGTATCAAGACTCAAGGATGACTCATGTCCCCACATAATCTTTGACATCGTCTACGTTTCCATTAACGTTCATCATGCATGTCTCAATGTCATCATTCACCATTCCCATATATAGGATCTTTGTCGTAACTCTCTTAACATGTCATGGCCAAACTTCCAAAATGCCCACCATGAATGTCATCCATCAACCCCTCACAGTGATCAATAGTGAATGGGGCCAACATTGAAATTTCTTCAAAATGTGTCTATGTGCATTGAAATTTTACATGGTTGGACTAGGCGCATGCCTTGATGGTATGGGAGGGTTTTAAGACTAAAGGACATCATCACCACCATAATGGTTGACATTTCTATTGTCATCATCATCATATTCATCATGACCCAATTTTTCCATCCATGCCAACAAATATCAAACGGTACATACCAAAACTTCTAGCAAAACCTAATGAAGATGCCAATTTCCATGTCTTTGACTTTTCCCCATGGCATTCTTCAAGACGATTAAGCCATGATTCTATTAAGTTAATACATCCCAAAATAATTTTATAGGGTGCAACATGCTAGTGGTTTAATGGTTGATGGCTTAGGGATTATATTGGGTTAAGGGATTAATGCCATCCATAGATCATGCACAGTGAGCAGTGAATGGGGCCAACATTGAATTTTATTTAAAATGTGTATGTATACGTTGAAATTTGACATGGTTAGACTAGACACATGCCTTGACGGTATGGGAGGGTTTTACGACTCGAGGATGACTCATGTCCCAACATAATCTTTGACATCGTCCATGTTTCCATCAAAATTCATCATGCACGTCTCAATGTCATCATTTGTCATTCCCATATATAGGATCTTTGTCTGACTCTCTCAAAATTTCATGGAAAAACTTCCAACATTCCCATGCCCACCATGAATGTCATCCATCAACCCCGCACAATGATCAACAGTGAATGGGGCCAACGTTGAAATTTCTTCAAAATGTATCTGTGTGAGTTGAAATTTTACATGGTTAGACTAAGCGCATGCCTTGATGGTATGGGAGGGTTTTAAGACTCAAGAACATCATTTCCATCATCATCGACACCATCATGGTTGTCATTTATATCACCATCATCATGACTAATTTTTCCATCCATGCCAACAAAGATCAAACCCTGCATACCCAACTTTCCAGTGAAACCTAATGAAGATGCCAATCTCCATAATGTCTTTTCCTTTTCTTGTGGCATTCTTCGAGATGATTATGCCATGATTCTATTAAGTTAAGACATCCGAAAATAATTTTATAGGGTCTAACATGCAAGTGGTTTAATGGTTAATGGCTTAGGGAATATATTGGGTTAAGAGCTTAATGACATCCATCAACCTCGCCACCATCATGTTTGACATTTCTATTGTCATCATCATCATATTCATAATGACCCAATTTGTCCATCCATGCCAACAAGATCAAACCCTACATACCAAACATTCCAGCGAAACCTAATGAAGATGCCAATTTCCATGTCTTTGCCTTTTTCCTGTGGAATTCTTCAAGACGATTAACCATGATTCTATTAAGTTAAGACATCCCAAAATAATTTTACAGGGTCCAACATGCTAGTGGTTTAGTGGTTGATGGCTTAGGGATTATATTGGGTTAAGGGCTTAATGAGATCCATAGATCCCGCACAGTGAGCAATGAATGGGGCCAACATTGAATTTTATTCAAAATGTGTCTGTATGCATTGAAATTTGACATGGTTAGACTAGACACATGCCTTGACAGTATGGAAGGGTTTTAAGACTCAAGGATGACTCATGTCCCAACATAATCTTTGAAATTGTCCATGTTTCCATCAACATCCATCATGCACCTATCGATGTCATCATTTGTCATTCCCATATATAGAATCTTTGTCTGACTCTCTCAAAATGTCATGGATGAACTTCCAACACGCCCACCATGAATGTCATCCATCAACCCCGCACAGTGATCAATAGTGAGTGGGCCCAACATTGAAATTTCTTCATAATGTATCTGTGTGTGTTGAAATTTTACATGGTTAGACTATGCGCATGACTTGATGGTATGGGAAGGTTTTAATACTCAAGGACATCATTGTCATCATCATCGCCACCATCATGGTTGTCATTTCTATTGTCATCATCATGACCTAATTTTTCCATCCATGCCAACAAAGATCAAATCCTACATACCCAACTTTCCAGCGAAACCTAATGAAGATGCTAATCTCCATAATGTCTTTGCCTTTTTCTTGTGGCATTCTTCGAGATGATTATGCCATGATCCTAATAAGTTAAGACATCCAAAAATAATTTTATAGGGTCCAACATGCAAGTAGTTTGATGGTTAATGGCTTAGGGATTATATTGGGTTAAGGGGTTAATGACATCCATTGACCTCGCACAGTGAGCAGTGAAAGGTGCCAACGTTGAATTTTATTCAAAATGTGCTTGTATGCATTGAAATTTGGCATGATTAGACTAAACACATGCCTTGACGGTATGGGATGGTTTCAAGACTCAAGGATGACTCATGTCCCCACATAATCTTTGACATCGTCCACGTTTCCATTAACGTTCATCATGCACATCTCATGGTCATCATTTCTCATTCCCATATATATGATCTTTGTTGGAACTCTCTTGAAATGCCATGGTTGAACTTCCAACATGCCCACCAAGAATTTCATCCATCAACCCCGCACAATGATCAGCAGTGAATGGGGCCAACGTTGAAATTTCTTCAAAATGTGTATATGTGCATTGAAATTTTACATGGTTAGACTAGGCGCATGCCTTAATGGTATGGGGTCATTTTAAGACTCAAGGACATGATCATTGTCATCATCGCCACCATCATGGCTGTCATTTCTATCGTCATCATCATCATATTCATCATGACCCAATTTGTCCATCCATGCACTTCTAATTGTCATCATTCATCATTCCCATATATAGGATCTTTGTCAGAACTCTCTTGAAAGGTCAAGGGGTTAGGGGTTATGGGGGTAAGGCTAGATGGTTTAAAGGTGAAGGGCTTAAGCTAAGTGAAATTTTCCAATATTTTTTTTAATATAAATTAATGAGCAAACTTTGCATACATTGTACTTAATGGTTTGGATTTTTCAATATGTTTTTTATTATAAATTAATGGACGGACTTTGCATACATTGTGCCTAATGGTTTGTTACATGTACAATATATGTATTTTTTTTAACAATTGCAAATTTAATGTATTGTTATTCAATATGCTCTTCATCTTTGTTCAGTCTGAGTCTAACCAATAACCTAAAAACACCTCTAAACCATTATAAACCAATAAATGACCAGTAATCATGCTAACTCTTATCCAAGTAATCCTACTTTTTTTGCCAAAAATTCATACCAAGGATTGAACACTTTAAGGAGATTGCAATATGTAATTTGTATCTAGACAAATAATACCGAAGCATTTCAATGTTTGGGCCCTAAAAATCATCATTTTTTGTTAAATGTACAGCATCAGGAGACATTCTCCAAACCAATCTTGTGCAACCAATATTGATCCTCCCATATAGAGGTGAACACTTTGATTTCCTTCCGTGTAAAGGTTATTCCTCCTGTATAGAGGTAATTGATCAAAGCAATAATGTTGGAAATTCTTGTTGGACAAGGCTCCAGACTTGTGTGTCAAGTCATGATTCTCATATGAACCTTCCGTATAAAGGTATCAATGGGATGGACCTCCCGTATAAAGGTCATGCTTTACTTGTTAAAAGCATTTAATGTTGTGTGATGTATTATTAACCATGATCACCAGATTGCTATTAAGTCTCCTTTAGAGATTGATCACCTCTAAAGTGAATTACTTTAACATATGATCATTTGGTCCGGAATAACATACTATGATCACAACATTCGATAATTCTTCTTAGTATAATGTAATGTGATGGATAATTAAAGTTAGCACATATTGATCACACAGTAAAATATAAAGAGATAAATATAAATGCATAGAGAAAAAGAGAATTCAAATTGATCAGAAGATGGCTAAGTGAAATCGAATTGTCAAGATTCAGTTAAAGCCACAATGTATGCCTCAGTTAACTAAAGAACTAACAGTTACAAGTAAATCAATAAGCATGATTTCAGTTAATAATAGTTAATTAAGTGTTAAATAAGAAGGACTAGTTAACTAAAGTGTTTTCACTTTAGTTAAACTAAAATATGACACCTCAGTAAATCAAGGAGAACTCAAATTGATCACTATAGTTGAATCAATTAAAGGGCGTTTACTAAGTGACAACAAACAAGATCTAGTTAACTAAGTGTTATTGCATGGCGGCACTTATATTAAACTAAATGATGACACTTGAGTTGCGACACTGACATGACGACACTTAATTTATCCACCTAAATAAGTGGAGAATATTTCAGTTAAGAGGTGACTTCATCCTAAGATATAGTTCAGTGAGATGAAATACTGCATGGGAAGCGGGGCACAATCTTCATGCAATATTGATACATCCAGTCTTAGGGCAAGTTCATCCTGAAGTTAGAAGAAGTTGATGCATGAGAAGAATGTATAGATATGTTATACGATATTGATGAATTCGGTGTGAAGCGAATTCTCTTCTCCATGGAAGGGAAGGCGCTTCTCTTTATGCAGGTTATTGTTCTTGCTTGTTATTGATGTGTCAAGCACATTGGAAAACACATATGATTGATCTCTCTTCTATATTGCTTATGTATCTTCACCAAGAGTGTTTTGGTGACCTATTATCTTTTGAAAGCATTCTCTGCTATCCATTATATTATATTGAGAAAAATTGTTGAGGTTTTTGTTCTCATAGTTTTGAGGATTTTCCCCAGGGTATATCTTATGTTATGGATGTATGAATTTCATGTGATTGAATTGTCTCAATGTTTCAAGTTTCGGCATATAAAATAATTAAAGATCAAATCTCAACCAAATATTAAATGGTATCAAATATTAGGGCATGAAGGAGCTTAGTTTTGCATGCCAACTAGAGCCTACGTAGATCCTAAGAAGTTGAGCACGAGATTTTAAGACTATGGCATCAATCTCTATACGACTGGAAGACCGTCTTGAGGGCACCTCAAACTTCAACACTTTGAAGGATAGGATTATCAACATCCTAAAGGAACATGACTTGGATAGCTACGTATCCACTATGTTGGAGGACCCTACATCTAATGCAAGGCGCATGAACTTCAAGAAGAATCGAGCTAAGTCCAAACATATCATCTATAACTCAGTAAAAGATAACTCGATGCCCATGCTCACACCGTTAAAGACCGCAAAAGAATGTTATGATGCATTGACTAATCTATATGAGAAGAAGGCCCCAACTCAAAAAAGGGCATTGAAGAACAAGTTACGAAACCTCAAGATGGAGAAGGATGAGACAATGGCCTCCTTCTTCACTAAGATCTCTAAGGTAAGAGATCAACTTGTTAACATTGGAGTTGTAGTGGATGAAGATGATATCATCCAAACTACCGTTGATGGTCTCCCATATTCATGGGAGAAATTATTGGCTACTATTAATGGCCGATAAGTGAAACCTAGGTTCATAATATTGTAGCATGACTGTATCCAAGAGGAAGGGAAAATCCAGAGAAAAGCTATGTGCATTAAAGAAGAAAATCTTGACCCCACGGCAAGAATGAATAAATGAAAGAAACCCTTCTTCCAAAATAAGTTCTCTCATCCAAAGAAGAAGAAGTTCAACACAAGATTTGACAATTCAAAATCTAGATGCTACAATTGCAACAAGAAAGGCAATTTCTCAAGAGAGTGCAAAGCAAAGCGGAAAGGAAAGTTTCATGCTTCCACCGCCATAGAAGATGAAACCACTCAAAAGAATGCATCCGAAGAAAACGAGACAAGATGGGAGTATTACCTTGTCTCATCCCTTTCGGGATCCGTCATCACAAGTGCAAACACATGGTTGATTGACAGTGGCTCATCTAAACATATGACTGGTTACAAAAGTGCCATCATTGACCTAAAGGAGAAAAAGTTCACATGCATGGTAGAGTTGGGGGAAAACGCAACATATTTGATCCAAGGAGTTGGATCCACCTCATTCCAGCTGAGCACCGGTGATATTTTACATGTGGATGACATTCTATATGTTCCAAGCTTGAAGAAGAACCTCCTTTCAGTTTTAGTTCTTGAAGACAGGATTTCAATTTATATTCATGGATAACAAAACAATTTTATGGCCGAAGAACAAAAGCCTAGAATCTATTGCTGTGATTGGAGTTCGAGAGGGAGGACTCTACAAGGTACTGTTTTCGGACAATCTACCTAAGCGGACTTAAAGGCCATATCTCCCTAGTATAACTAGATCTAGAATAAATAGATACATAATAGAATCAACTTCCCTAGATCAATAGAATCATAAAGTATCAAGCAAGTATCTTACCTGAGATTTACGATCCCTTTGCTCCTTGCTTGATCCAATGCTCCAGAACCTTCAGATCTACAGCTGCAAAGCCCTGTTGAACAAGCATACACAAACAAGTAGTAAAAGCATATATCACTTATGATTGATCTAAGCTAACAGTTAAGGAAGTAAGCTCTACACGTTAACAACACAATAACATATATGGGAAGAGATTGTATTAACTGTAATGAAAGAGAGTACAAGAGAGAAGAGCGTTACAACCTATGCCTTAACGTCGCAACCTTCCTTCCAACAAGCCAAACCAAAGCCTCCAAGGATCAAGTAAGACTCCCAAGGATGTACAAGGATCGCCTAATCCAATTCCACCAGCATGAGAGTGCTATAGACCTTCCTCCCCTTGGAATGAAGAGGAACTTCATATTTATAATACTAAGTGGATAGAGTAGGTTGAGAAATAATGGGAGAGGTCTAAGGGATATTCTCTAGAGGTTAGGGAAGCGAAGGACAACTCACCTATTAGTTAGGTATAGACATCCACCTCATCATGCTTCGAGAAGTCGCTCGAAGGTCTCATTTATCCATTTCAACCAACCCAGGATTATGTTGCATGAGGACAGTTTGCGCCAGGAAGGGGCAAGCGCAGGTTGATGAAGGCAACTTGAGCCATCGGCGCATGCTGCGAGATGACACTTTGCACCGAACCTAGTCAGGTGCTTCTTGTTGGAAGACAAGATGCTCCATCCCAACTACAAAATGTGGACAAAGGATCAACAACTTGCTCTAGATGGCTTCTGGTTAGGGAAACTTTAGGGATCAGGGCACTGAGTTAATATAGGACTCATGATGACGAGATTTAGGTGTAACAGGTACCTAGGAAGTACATTCAAGATATGATTCACCACACTATCAGTCCATGCGAGCTATGGCACTAAAGGCTTGGACACTTACACTACAAAGCGCTACCAAGACTTCAAAATATGGTAAAAGGTATGCCCGTGTTTGATTTTGAGCATGATAGTGTATGTCGGGGTTTTGCACTTGGGAAGCATGTTAAGAAATTTTTTTCCACCAGTACTACTAGATCTAAAGCGATTTTAGATTTAATACATTATGATGTATGTGGTCCCATGTCACCCCCCTCCCTAAGTGGATTCTTATATTATGTAATATTCATAGATTATTTTTTTAGGAAGTCATGGATTTATTTCATGAAGGCTAAAAGTGAAACTCTTAGCAAATTTAAAGAGTTTAAAGCCCTAGCTGAAAACTAGAAAGAAAATCACATCCGTGCATTAAGGTATGATAATGGAGGTGAATTTGATTCACATGCATTTAATGAGCTATGTAGTGATGCATGATTATTTAGAGAGTTAATAGTACCATACAACCCTCAACAAAATGGGTTGCTAGAAGGAATAATAGAACCACATGTGAGGCTGCAAAAGCCATGATGCATGATCAATATATATCTACCTTATTATGGGTAGAAGCCATCGTTACAACTGTGTACATCCAGAATAGACGCCCGCATGCCATTCTAGATGAGAAGAAACTAAAAGAAGTGTTTACTGGTGAGAATCCAAACATCTCACACTTGACGATCTTCGGGATCCCAATATACATTCATGTACCAAAAGAAAAGAGAACAAAGATGGAGCCTTCTGGAAAGAAAGGTACCTTTGTGGATTATAGCGAGTAATCCAAAGCATACCAAATATATGTACCTGGTGAGAGACACATTGAAGTCATCCAAGAAGTTACCTTCCATGAGGAAGCTGCTTTCAAAAGATCGAAAGAGATTCAATGTGATTCATAGATGGAGGATCTCAAGTCTACTTCTGCCCCTTCATAGTTTGAGAGGGAGAAACCAGAAGATGCCTTGGATTTTCTAGCTCTTGAAGAACCAGTAGAACTAATTGAGAGGTCACCTGATGAACCTCCTGCTAAAAGAATATATGCTTGGTGCCGAGATATCTTACAAAATGTAGAGAAACATGGAGCACCAACAAGATCATCTAGAGAGCAAAAGCAACGTGACAAATATTCAGGGTATGTTTCATCGATGAGTCACATCAATGATTTAGAACCATCCTCATATGAAGGAGCTGCAAAGCAATAAGTTTGGAGAGATGCAATGACATAAGAGTACAAATCTATAATGAATAATGATGTTTGAGAGGTTGTTCCTAAACTTGATGGGAAGTCCATTGTGACTTCCAGATGGCTTTACAAGATAAAGCATGTTGTAGATGGTAGCATTGAGAAGTATAAATCCATATTCGTTGCCAAAGGTTTCTCTCAAAAAGAAGGTATCGATTATGATGAGACCTTTTCCCCTATGGAAAGGTACACCACAATCCAAGCAATGATTGCACTTGCATCTGTTCTAGGATGGAAACTTCACTAGATGGATGTGAAGACATCCTTCCTCAATGGCGAGGTTGAGGAAGAGGTTTATATTCAGTATCCTGAAGGATTTGTGGTGCATGGGAAGGAGTCCCATGTTTGAAAGCTAAATAAAGCTTTATACGGGCTTAAGTAATCCCCCAGGGCTTGGTACTCTATAATTGATAGCTACCTCGGGTTTTTGTAAGAGTGAAGCTGATCCAAATTTGTACTTCAAAGTAGTAAAGAACCAACCGTTGATATTGGTTTTGTATGTTGATGATTTGTTTCTCACTGGAAAGGAACATCTGATTGCTTAGTGCAAGAGGGAGCTCACCTCAGAGTTCAAGATGAAAGATTTAGGTTTAATGCACTACTTTCTTGGCCTTGATATTTGGAACAGAAAAGATGAAATTTTTATATCTCAAGGGAAGTATATTTTGGATATATTGCACAGGTTTGGCATGATAGATTGAAAATATATGATTACATTGATGGTTTCCAATTTGAGGAAATTTCATGAGTCATGATGCTCTGGATCAGATCAAGTAGATCCCACTCTGTATATACAACTTATAGGCACACTAATGTACTTGATACATTCGAGTCCTGATATATGTTATGTCGTGAGCATTCTAAATCAATTTAGGTCTGATCCAAGACACAGACACTGGATAGCTGCTAAGCATGTGCTTAGGTACCTTCGAGGTACAATTTCATATGGACTCAGATATGCCTCCAGTGGAGGAGTCATGTTACTTGGTTATATATACTCAGACTGGGGAGGAATCATTGTGGACCATAAGAGTACATCTAGCTACTGTTATAGCCTAGGATCAACTATGAAATCATGGTCCAGTAGGAAGGAGGGATCCGTAGCCCATAGCACTAGATAAGCATAATACATAGTTGCTAGTGTTTCCTGCCGAGAAGCAGTGTGTCTTAGAAAGCTACTTGCAGGGTTGTTCAGTGAAGAGCTTGAGCCTAGAGTTATTAGGTGTGACAATTAGAGTTACATCAAGCTTTCTGAAAACCGAGTGTTTCATGAGAAGTCGAAGCACGTTGAAATGAAGTATCACTTCATTCGACACATGGTCCAGAAATGTACAATGAAACTTCAGTACATTACTACTAATGAGAAGATTGCAGATGTGCTAACAAAGACTCTATCAGTGACAAAGTTTAGGTACCTCCGAGACAAGCTTGGTATGGTAGAGAATGCCTCCCTCGCTGAGAGGGAGTGTTAACTGCACAACATCAGGAGACATTCTCCAAACTAATCTTGTGCAACCAAGATTGATCCTCCCATATAGAGGTGAACACTTTGATTGCATTCTGTGTAAAGGTTATTCCTCCCGTATAGAGGTAATTGATCAAAGCAATGATGTTGTAAAGTCTTGTTGGACAAGGCTCTAGACTTGTGTGTCAAGTCATGATTCTCATGTGAACCTTCTGTATAAAGGTATCCATGGGATGGACCTCCCGTATAGAGGTGGACCTTCCGTATAAAGGTCATGCTTTACTTGTTAAAAGCATTTAATGTTGTGTGATGTATTATTAACCATGATCACCAGATTTCTATTAAGTCTCCTTTAGATATTGATCACCTCTAAAGTGAATTACTTTAACATATGATCATTTGGTCCGGAATAATATACCATGATCACAACATCCGATAATTCTTCTTATTATAATGTAATGTGATGGATGATTAAAGTTAGCACATATTGATCACGCAATAAAATATAAAGAGATAAATATAAATGCATAGAGAAAAAGAGAATTCAAATTGATCAGAAGATGGCTAAGTGAAATCGAATTGTCAAGATTCAGTTAAAGCCACAATGTATGCCTCAATTAACTAAAGAAATCAAAATGGTCACTACAAGTAAATCAATCAACATGATTTCAGTTAATAATAGTTAACTAAGTGTTAAATAAGAAGGACCAGTTAACTAAAGCGTTTTCACTTTAGTTAAACTAAAAGATGACACTTTAGTAAATCAAGGAGAACTCGAATTGATCATTACAATGATTTTATCAAGAAAGAATCAGTTAAAGAGAGTTAACTAAGTGACAACAAATAAGATCTAGTTAACTAAGTGTTATTGCATGACGACACTTATGTTAAACTAAAATATGACACTTGAGTTGCGACACTTGCATGACGACACTTAAGTTAGCCATCTAACTAAGTGGGAAAGCTTTCAGTTAAGAGGCGAGTTCATCCTACGACACTATTCGGTGAGATGAAGCATTGCATGAGAAGTGGGGCGCACTTCTTCATGCAAGATTGATACATCCATTCTGAGGGCGAGTTCATCCTGAAGTTAGAAGAAGTTGATGCATGAGAAGAATGTATAATTATGTTATACAGGATTTATGAATTCAGTGTGAAGCGAACTCTCTTCTCCATTGAAGGCAAGGCGCTTCTCTTTGTGTAGTTATTGTTCTTGCTTGTTATTGATGTGCTGGACATATTGGAAAACACATTTGATTGATCTCTCTTCTCTATTGCTTCCGTATCTTCACCAAGAGTGTTTTGGTGATCTCTTATCTTCCGAAAGCAATCTGCTATGTTGTGAAAGAAAGCATTCTCTTCTATCCATTATATTATATTGAAAATAATTGCTGGGGTTTTTGTTCTCATAGTTTTGAGGATTTTCCCTAGGGTATATATTGTGTTATGGATGTATGAATTTCACGTGATTGAATTGTCTCATTGTTTCAAGTTTCGACATCTAAAAGAATTAAAGATCAAAGCTCAACCAAATATTAACATTTTAAAATGTGGACTACAAATTCTTAAAATTTAGAAGTCTTCATCATTTGCATTATTGTCTGCAAAAATGTCATCCAGTGTATCCATGTCAATGTTCATGTGTTCTTGCAAGTATTTAATATTATTATTGCTACACCATCCCGCTAAGGTGGTATCATAATCATCATTTTCTTCACCTGCATCATCTTCGTCATCAATGAAATTTGATTGTAGACCACCTATATTGTTACTAGATGTATTCGGATCATCATTTTCTATATCATCCATATTGTTGTCTTGTATAATATCATCTAACTCTAGATTTTTGTCCTCTTGTGCCATAACATAACCATCTTCAACATCATCATGGATGTCAATTTCTTCAATGTTCTCTAATCCCCCTGTCACATTATTGTTCTGCTCTGTATTCAATGAGGCATCGTCAAATAAATGCCTTAATCTTGGATCATAATGTGTGGCAAATATCCATTTCGGGTCCAAAATATATTCATAGAAAAAAACCTGTAATTTTATTAATGGAAAATAAAATTACATATCTAATATTTATGTTGAAAAAGCTCCGTTCAATTGTCCATATAAAGATTTGGAACAAAGCTGTCTTAAAATTCGACGATTTGGCCCGAACAGGGCCTTTTCATCGAAATTCGACGTTTTTTATTTTGCAAAATATGAATTTAACTATCGTTTAATGGCGATTTTGATGGTAGAAACATATTCAACACCATAAAAAAACCCTGGGCACCCAAAATTTCAGAGTTTGAGAGTTGTAACCAGGATTTTTTAAAATTTCTGTCAAGTTTTTTCAAAATTATGCTGAAAAAAACAAAATTTTCTGCTTGAGATCATAGAGCTTTTAGACTACGACATCTGGAATAACTTAATTATGATATTAGTTATTATTATATATTAATTATATATTATATATTAGTTAAAAGTTATTGGACCCAACTTTTCACGCTATATAGTAATATTATTATATATTAATTATAGTATAATATTATTATATATTAATTATAATATTAATATCTATTACTATTATATATTATATATTAGTCGGTTATTACCTACAATATGGATGGGTATATTATTTGTGATACTAGTTATTATTATTATATATTAATTATATATTATATATTAGTTAAAAGTTATTGGGCCCAACTTTTACGATGTATTGTAATATTATAAGATATTGATTATAATATAATATTATTATATATTAGTTATAATATTAATTACTATTACTATTATAAATTTATATTGGTTACGCATTACCTAAAAGATGGATGGGTATATTAGTTATGATATTAGTAAAAGTTACCCAACTTTTTAGTGTGTATAATATTATTATAATATATTAATTACAATGTAATATTATAACATATTAGCTATAATTCTGTTGGAAAAAAAACATATTAGGTATAATATTAGTTATTATTACTATTATATATTGTATATGGGTCATGTATTAACTAAAATTCATTAGCATACTAATTTCATTGTCATTATCTAAGACAATTTCGAGCAGCTTGGGCAATGGGTAGACAAATTATATTATTAAAAAATTCCACCTATCCCCAAATTATATAACTAAAAATTGCCTCAGACATGCACCTCTTTTGAATTTTAAAGCATTTTTATTGGCTAATACATGTTGACATGGAATTTGAATTAGGGTTGGGAGGCCCAATTTTCATCCAAATTTCCTCTAATTAGTATCTTTCTAATTTCATCAGGATGGACACTTTCAGGTGTCTTTGTGACCCACTTTGGGTGAAGGTCCAGGTGCTCAGCTAATGGTGCTTCATTCTCTTTAAGATTTACTATGCAAATCCTTTCAATCATATCATCCATTTGAAACTCCTATTTTGGTGAAGTGGAAATAACTTCTTCATGAGGAGAATATGGTGCTACTAAAGGAGATTTCAAAGATTGATCCACGATAGGGATTGCCCCTTCAAGATGTAGAATCTCAATTTCAACTTCATGAAATGTCTTTACATGGGTAAATTTATTCAGACGATCAAGATGCCTCTCAATGGACTTGTCATTTTTATTCATTTAAAGAAAAATGGCATCTCTGGAAAGTATAAATTTTTTTATTACCCTATCATAAAGATGATATGCCTTGGTGGTGTTTGAATACCCCAAGAAGATGCACTTCCGACTTTGTGCATTGAGCTTGTTTCTTTGTTCCTTTGGTATCAAACATAGTAGGTGGAACCAAATACCTTGAGATGCCTCACTAAAGGAATGCAACCATACCACATCTCATGTAAAGTATTGTTTTCCATAGCATGAGTTGGAATTCTATTCCTCAAATAAACTACACATAAAACTGAATCACCCCAAAACATCAATTTCACATTCTTAAAAAATAGCATGGAGCGTACCCTATTCAAGAGAGTTATATTCATTATTTTGGCCACACCATTCTGTAGAGGATTGTATGGTATTGTAGTTTGATGCCTAATCCTATGTTGATGGAGATAGTTTTCAAACTCATTAGAAGTGTATTATTTTCCATTATCAGTATGAAGTGTGCTAATGTGAGATTGTGCTTCATTTTCGATCCATACATGAAAATTATTGAAAGTTTCATATGCCTAAGATTTTTTCTTTAGTAAATAAACCCAACACATCCTGGTGTAATCATTAACAAAAGTTATGATATATTTATGACCATTTGTAGAAGGAATGAGCATGTGGCTACACAGGTTAGAGTGCATCAACTCTAGTTTTCTACATGCTCTAAAATTTGACTCTTGAAAATGATGCTTACTATGTTTTCCAAGAATACAAGCATTGCACGATTTTAGCTTCTTTGGAATGGTGGGAAAACAAGAAACACCATTCTTTTTCAACAATAAGAGATTATTACAGTAGATATGCCCATATATAGCATGCCATAAAAGACGGGAAGATAATGTACCTTTCAACTTCAACAATGGTGGACCCTATTAAAATCTAAGGTAATGTGCCTTAGATGTTAAATTTGAAGAAAATATCTCAACCTATGTGCCTAATTTGACATTTGTGCCATCTTTGCAGGCTTGCCAACCATCTTATACGACTATGCCACCTTCTATTCCCAACTTATATGCTAGTGATCCTATTATGGTTTCTTCTTCAAATGATGACAATGAGGATAAAAATCCACCTCTGCATGCTCACTTTCCTCTAGTTGGGTACATTGAACATGAACCTACACCAACAACATTGCTTCTTACATGGGTCCATACAACATGTGAAACCTCAACTAGTGATCTTAGATATCATCAACAAACATATTCATAGTTCCAACATGCCTCTTCACTACAAGGGAAACACCTTATAGATGATGTTTTTAGTGTTACAAGATTGAAACAAATTGTCAAAGAAACCTCCGCTACAACCTTCGTCTCGTAGCGGGGATTTTCGTTGAGGTTATAACAGGTATTCACTATAACTAAAAAATTCGGGGAGCTAGAGGTTTTAGCAAATGCTTTTTTTCTAGTGCTCTATAATTTTGTAATGGACACCAATGCTTCCTATATAATTAAAACATGTTGGTGCATACACTCAATGTCAATGCACCAGTGAATATATATTAATGTAGAGACACTAGTGCTTATAATATTGTAACAACACCGGTGCATTATATATATACACACTAGTGCGTACATTCATTGTCAACGCACTAATTTGTATATTTTAATGCAAACATATAGGTGCATATATTATGTTCTAATATCACTGGTGCATTTTTTACATACGCATCGATGCATACACTCATTTACAAAGCACCAATGCATATATTTTAATGCAAACGTACCAATGCTTATATTATATTGTTCCAACATCGGTGTGTGTAACATTCACATCAACACCGATGCCTCATATATTTTATAAAAGAATTGGTGCATTTGTATATTTAAACACATTGGTGTTGATTTTGTATTATATATGCATTGTTGTGTATTTTGTATTAAAAGATAACTAGTACATACACTGTACCAATAAGCACCGGTGGATATATCATCCCAATAAGCATCGATGCATATAGTTTGGAAAAAAGAACTGGTGCTTATGTTTTAAAAAGTGCACCAATGCTTACGATATTACAGAGCAATGACACATTTATTATGTCAAAGAGCACCAGTGGCTAAAATTTGAGTAGGCATCGGTCCATGGAAACAAATAAAGGGCACTGTTTAGGTGAAATTGATAGATTGTGTATGGTTATGTGGTGAATTTTTCCATGCTACAGATATGCAAATATAGTTTTTTCTTTTTTCTTTTTACATATTTTCTATTAATCACTCGAGAATCAAATAGTTTTTATAATAGTATTTATTTTTATATTTTATTTATTGCGTTTAGATATTGAGCTAATTACACATATGTTCATTGTAACCATGCAAAACATTCATATATTTAGCATTTTAATCAATCATTAAACACATTTTTTCAATAATATTAATTTTATATTTTAATTATTCTGCTTCGATAAGCGCGTTGATTATAACTTTTTTCATAGTCAGGAGAGGCCAGAACCTCTTGGTCTTTTAAAGAAGGTGATGTCCCATGGATTTTGAAGAAAGATGGTCTTTCTTTGGCAAAGAATGTTATATTGAGTGTGAAGGCACCTTCATTATATGGATTGAATCTACAACGTTGCTTCACAATAGAAGAAGAATTTTCCGGGTTGAAATCCCATGACCATCTGAACCTTCTAAGGGTATGTATGTAAATTATATGATTCTTTTTCGATAGTTTATGTTATAATATGCTATGCATCAATAGTTTTGTGCCAATTAATTTCTCACGTGTTTATTTTGTAATGTCATTATCCTTTGCTCGTTCATGGTTGTGTGAACAATGACTTCCCCTAGGATCTACGATGACCCATATATAAATTATTTGCATTTGTACGTTGGATTCCATCAAATGAGATTCACATTGCTAGCATTCAATGATGGCATCAAGAGATCATTGAGATTGTTTGTATGTTTGAGAATGAATTGCCCACAAGTTTCATGGACTTACATGTCCATCTTCTAATTCACCTAGCTTATGAGGTTGAATTAGCTGGGGTGGTCTCTTGTCGCATGTTCTTCTTGGAGAGGTACATGAAAAAATTGAAGGGGTTTGTTAGACAAAGGGAAGAACTAGAGGGGTCTGTAGTGGAGGGGTACATAGTATATGAGTCATTCTATTATGCTAGTGAATACATCAAGAAAATTGACGACACAACAGGCGGGGTAGTTTGGGATTTCCAATGGGATGAGGACAAAAGAGAAGGGGAGCTACTCCAAATGAAGGTAAAAAGGCACATGATCAAGAGTAAGCCACATATATTTTGTCATTTTTTTTATAGAGAAACTGTTTACAGTGAAATTGATAATATATATTTGATCTCATACTGATAGTTTTCATTTATAATTACATCAACCAATGCAAAAATTGATGCCATCAATAAATTTGTTCTTTACAATGCCAAGGAAGCACAACCATGGGTTGCGTTGTATGAAGAGAAGAGAAGGAAATGGGACAGTGATAGGAAATGAATCAGACAGTTGAATGATAGAAGCATCCCTAATCTCGATCATTTAAAAGAGTAAATGCATATGGTTTGTCCCAACAGTTGGGTGGATGACCATATTAGAGAGAAATATAGTGGGTCCAATTGTTATCTGCTTGGTGAAGAGGATGCACTAAACATAGGGATTGGGTGCATCAACTCTGTAATAATATCTACATGTACACTGTTCATTTTACAATGCACGTTTGAATTATAACATGTATTATGTTTTTATTAATGCTCGTCTTACTGAACATATGACAATGCCCATTCTTCGCATTTTTTTAGGTGCATTTGTTCCCATCTATGTGGGCATATGGACATAATTTTCACACTGAGGATACCGATGATGGACGTGTCACATTTGACTATGGAGTGGAGGTTGAGTTTGACCAATCTAGTCATGCTAGTCATAGTGATCATAAAATAATAGAGGTGAATCTAGGCTAGGTTAGAAAGATACAAGAGATCATGCAAGTGTACTTCCCATCTTTTCATTGTGTTATTTTTAGGTGCAAGTGGTGGGATACTTTGGCCCAAAATAATGTAAAAGAATATCATGATAGTGGGATAATATGTATCAACTCTAAAAAGATGTGGGATGACATTAAGGAGCCTTATGTTTACCCAAAACACTGCAACCAAGTGTTCTTTTACCCATATGTATTGGATAGGGATTGGTAGTTCGTACTAAGACATGATTCAAGATTAAAACATCTTTTTGAGAACAACAATGTTATCATGCCGAGCAAGGAAGGAAATCTTGGTGATCGAAACGAATAATGATATGTGCATGTTTTATTTCGACATTTATGTTATGGCCGTGACATTTTATTATGGGTATCTATAATTGATGAATTTTATTTTTTCTTCATTTTAGGATGTTGGATATGAAGAGTTAACTACCATTTACAACCATCTAAGCTATACATGTCTACATCACAAGCATATTACCCCTAGGCATCAAAGTCTTTACGGAGAGAACTATATTGTGTATAATAATATTTTTTCTCAAGCACTTTGTAATTATGAGTAATAATTTTATTGTGGTTGGATCCAATCTTGGGTGTTTACACGTTTATTTTATGTATTGGATGTAAAGTTATAATTAATGTTTTTTTATTGTGTAATGGAAGTAGATTGTCTATTGAAAGAATTTAATGTGTATTAAATGTAGAGCAACATTTTCTATTGTGAATAATAATGAATATGAGTTACATATCATATTATACAACATTTCGATATTTACATATTATATGTTACTGCAACACATAAGTTGTTTTATTTTGAAATTCAAAGTCCATGTGGAGGTATATGTGGCAAATTTGAATTTAAAGAATACTTATGATTAATAACACTTATATCATCCACAATTCGTGTGTTATATGTTATCTCCCATTTTATGTGGTTGTGCATTTTGATAACATTTATCTAATCCATGTGGATTCTTCTTAGCTTTGAAGAAAGATAGTTATGGTTATGATTATAGAGGGGAAGAGAAGATATATGGATACAGTTTATTGGTTGGGGGATCGGGGGATCTCTGTGTCTCACTGAGGGGTTGGTTGGGTGGAGAGTTGTTCCCCACACGTTGTTTTCTCTCATCACTTATGGAGTTATAGAGGTATATTCTTTCCATCACTCTTCGAACTCAATGATTCGGTAGAGAGAATAAATGTATGGAAGCATATGGAAAGTTCGAAAAAGATTGGATTAAAACACCACAAAGTTTCCCTATCACCTTTTTTTCCTTCACGATCATTTATTCAAATTAGCTAAAGATTCTCCATGATTAACTTTGCTTACTTGAATCGTTCCGTAGAAATAGGTACAGACATGGGAATGGATCGCTTGGTTTGAAAAACCTAACTAGGGTTTTCATTTTTTTGCAGACTACTTGGAATCAAGCTCACAATCATGGCTAGGCCTAGTACCAACTAAGTGAAAAAGTGGGAACTTACTGTTTTTTAGCGATCTTTTTGCTTAGTTTAATATTTGTTTGATTGTTGTTTTTTACAAGTTTTTGTGGTTATGACATATGGATAGAGGGGTGGAGCGATGTGGGACTGCTAGGCCAAAAAGTTGTCCTCTCTGTGGTATATCTATTTCGATTGTTCCTATTGATGGGGTGTCAAGTTCTATACTAAAATATCATTATTTTGAAAAGACGGTGCATACTGACAAAGTTGGTCCAGTTGGGGTTTTGAGGGTTGATGTCATTTCAAATTCAGGGGATGTAATAGTAGGTGGTTTCTCTCCTCGAAATCATTGTGTTAGATTAAACCCTAATATTTCGGTGGATTCTCTTCTCCAGTGGTTCGGCAGATGGTCTAGTCTTTCCTAGTTCCTTTGGGGCAAGGAAAAATGTGGAAAGAAAGAACTACGGTCTACCTTTTAAGGTCTTATTCAACTCTCATCGAAAGTCTGATCAATATGAGTAGTCCCATATAGATTTGTTGCATGCACATATCTTGAAGAAATATCCCTCTAGTAAGGGTTTGCTGGTGCCATTTGGTGCACAAGAGGTGGGATTGGAATATTCAAGTAAAGGTAGAATTGTTGTATCAGGGTCTTTTGTGAAATCTTGAAATTAACGCATTTAAAGTTCAGAACAAACCCATGTGTGTGCTAGGGAAGGACATTACTATGGATAGGGTTTTAGTTATGTTGTTGTTGGAACTTATGGGACATCTCAAATACATCAATATGTCATGTACTGATATGATTGAATGGATGAAGCTCCACTAGAAACCACCGATCAATTATATTCCAAAAGTGAGTATTCTTATGAAAGGTTGGATTTGTTTCCAATTTCTAATAGTGGAGAGTTTGCAGATTATTCTTGGCAAAATATCGGTGATTGGAAAAGGGTATTTGGTTTTTAGTAGATGGCATATTGGTTTTGACCGATGGAAGGAGAAAATCACTAGTCTTCAACTATGGGTTCTCCTCCCGGGTTTCCCTATTCATTTGTGGTCTTTGGAAGCATGCATGGCGGTGGGTAACTCTATTGGCCATTTTATTCTGGTTGAGGAAGAAACCATTTTGCCTACAGATAAAAAGATACCACGAATTTATGTGGAGATGAATCTTGGTGAGGGTTTTATAGCATAAGTGAATATAATTTGGTCCAATGGGTCTTGGTCGCAGAGAATCGATGATTAGAAATTTCCTTTTCAATGCCATTTGTGCCGATAAACTGGCCATCTCCGCAATGCATGTCCGGGCATACTCAAATCTAGATTTTTGGATTCTTTAGATGAAGATTCATCTCATGGTGATTCCCATCAATCGCTTGAAATATCCTTGGGGCATATGCTTCCTATTCCTTTGGATGACTCATCGTGCATATAATTTTTGGGTAAGTTCGAAAACTCTATGGCGGTTGTATTCAATTTTTTAACAAAATAGTCTATAAGTGACATGTTGTGGTTCATGCCGACAGTGTGAGGCCCCTCTAAGTGGGCCCCTTGGATTATATCCATGGATGTAGCGAGCTCTAGGGCCGTGAAAAACATTGGAAAAAAAGTGACACCTTGTGGTCATACCTAAAGCTATTCGACCCTAGTGGGAATACGATTTTTTCTCCTATTTGTCAGTCTTCTCAACTGTGAATATTTTGGATAAGGTGAATGGATCCTTCCCTCTTTCCTCGGGTTTGGTTGAAGACCCCATATTCTTGGTTTCCCCTACTCTTGAAAGGGATTGTAATCCAATTATTAGTTTTGGTACTTTTGGGAATAAGGACTCTTCTTTTTTTTGATAAATTGTGGGTCAGAGCCGATCTCTCATGATATTAGGGTTTTGGAGGGGTCAAGAAAGGTTTATTATGGGTGTTCTTTGGATATCAGGGAGAATTGGGGTGCATATTCACATGGGATGGTTTTGTCGACTTATATAGTTGGATTTGATGGGGATCTTCAAGGGAGGGTAGAATGCAGGGTCTCCTCTTCATCAGATAGTTCTTCGGGGATTAGCTCTACTCTTCCCATTGTGTTGTCATCCACTCCAATTGTAGATTCGCATGGTGTTTTCCTTGATATTTCTCTAAAAAATGTCCACGTGTTTTCCACCCCTAAACAAAATCCTTCAACTAAAATCCCAATTTCTATGTTCTCTGATAACTTGTCAGAGAAGGAGGATGTTTTCCCTATCTCTTCCATATGGTGTCAGAATGATACCACGTGGAAAAAAAGGGCAGGAAGGGTAAGGAAGATATTTCTGGTTTTGTTAACACCCCCCATAAAGCAAGGAATATGTGTTAATCCAAAAATTTCCCCATTAACTTCAATTGGATGGTCTTTGGATTAGTGGATGCTTTCTTCTTCTTCTTTTGGGTCTCTTAGAAGATGTTCTCCCCCTTCATTTGTTGATCAATGAAGCTTATCTCCTATAATATAAGGGGTCTTGAAAGCTCACCCAAAAGAGCGGCCCTGGAAATAATGTTGGAGGTACGTCATCCAGATGTCTTGTTGATTCATGAAACAATGATCTCAAAGACTGAAGGCTTGTGATTTTTTCTTAAAACTTTGTCCTAACTGGGAATGTTGTGGCATTGATGCCAATGGATTATTAGGTGAACTCCTTGCTTCTTGGAATCCTACTAAGGCTTCGTTTAAACCTTTATTTACTTGTGCAAGGATCCTATTAGAAGGGAAGCTTAGGGGTATCGAAAAGAATATCAAAATTCCGAATTTCTATGGACCGTACAATCAAAGAAAGGTATTTTGGGATAAGGTGGTGATCTCTGAGTTCTTAAGCGATTCTTCACTTATTGTGGTAGGGGATATTAAATTGAAATTATCCAAGGAAGAGATTTTGGGCTCTAGTACTCCAACTCATCCCCTTGCATAATATTTTAGAGCTATTTTTGATGGGGCTAATGCGATTGATGGTGTGCCAAGTGTTATGTCTCCTACTTGGTCTAATGGAAGGATGGGAAAAGATGGTGTGGAAAAAAGGCTTGATAGATTTTTATTAGCTGATAGTTTAAAAGATATGTGTGGAAGATTCAGATCGTGGTCTTTCTCTTCTAGAGTTTTTGACCACAAACCGATTTGTCTACAATTGGATTTTGATAAGTATTTTTCGCATGTATCTTTTACATTTAATCATAGTTGGATTCAAGAGGTGGAGTTCTATGATCTGGTAAAAAATAATTGACTTTCTTATGAAATTCAGGGTTGTGATTCAACTATGCATATGCTTCTTAAAAAATTGAAGCTATTAAAGAAGGATGTATTTGTATGGGAGAAAGAGAAAAAAATGGAAAATAGAAAGGAGATTCTCTTCATTGAAGCAGAGATCGAAGCTATGTTGGACATGGTGGATGTGGAGACGTTCTCTGGTACCAAGAAGGAAAAATTGGTTGAATTAGAAACAAAAAAGCAAAGCTGCTAAAGTTGGAAGAAGAAAGTTGGCACTTAAAAAGTAGAGTAGTTTCGTTAGCTAAGGGCACCAATAACACTAAACTGTTACACTGTTATGCAAATTAGAGAAGAAACAACAATTCTATATGGGATTGAAAGATGCAAATGGGGATTTGATTTCAGATCATAAATATTTGGAGATGGCTGCCTTAGTCATTTTAAGGATATATATAGTGAAAATAATACTGGTTCTATCGAATCCCAAATGAAGGTTTTTCAACATTATCCCAACCTCTTCAATACTGAATAAGGCATTAAAATAGGTGAGGCTATTACAATGGAGGAGTTTATGGAGATATTAAATAAATTTGCTAACGCTAAAAGCCCCAGTCCAAATGGGTGGATGGTGGAACTTTTTCTTCATTTTTTTGACTTGGCGGGGGATGATATATTGGATGCACTAGAAGAATCAAGACTGAGAGGAGAGGTAATTGGTGGTATGGATGCAACATTCATATCACTCATCCAAAAAAAGGATAAACTTGATTCTTTCATTGAGTACAGACCCATTTCCTTGTGCATTTTGATCTACAAAGTTCTTTCAAAAGTCATTGCAAATTGAATCAAGCCATATTTGGCTCGGGGTATATTAATGGAGCAGTTTGGCTTCCTATCAAACAAAAATATCTTGGATGCTATTGGGGTGGCTCAAGAGAACCTTCACTCCATTAAAACTAGAAGTATTCCAACTCTTATCTTGAAAATGTACTTAATTAAGGCTTATGACAGAATGTATTGGACCTTTGTCTGATTGGTTCTCCTTTAGATTGGTTTACCTATTGAAGTGATGAATTGGATCATGGCATGCATCTCTTCTGTAACTTTTTCCATTTTGGTTAATGAGTCTCCTACAACTTTCTTCAAGGGTCACTGAGGTCTTAGGAAGGGATTCCCTTTATCACCTCTTCCATTTCTATTGGTAATTGAAGGTTTGAGCATGCTTATATGTGAAGCGAAGAAGTAGAAAAAATCAAAGGTATAAAAATTTCACCTCATCTTTCTGTGACAACATCTTCTTTTTGTAGATGATGTATTGTTATTTGGGATTGGTACTTTGGATACGTGGGAATTTTTTATAATTATTATTAATATTTTATGTAAAGCCTCCGGTATGGATGTCAATCAACATAAATCAATGTTTGTGCACAATAGTATTGAACATGATATGTGTGACCACATCCATCAAATTCTCCCGTATCAATTGACAATATTGGCTGATGGTTTTTAAATACCTTGGGTACTTTCTAAAACCAAATTGTTATAAACAAGAGGATTGGTTTTGGTTGTTGAAAAAAAATTGATAGAAGGATATCCAATTGGTCATATAAATGGTTATCTCTCGGGTGAAGGTTCATCCTTGTAAAGTCATTATTAGAGAGTGTCCCTGTATATTGGATGTCTATGGTCAGGTTACCTGGGTCGATTATTCAAGGTATTAGAGGAAGAATATTTCACTTCCTATGGGCTGGAAATTCTTCTAGTAAAAAATTTCACTTATCTAGCTGGGAAAGATTTTTTTTTTCCCTAAAAAACTGAGTGGCTAGGGTTTTCAAAATTTGGATTGGTTTAATTCTACACTAAGCCTCAAGAGTCTTTGGAGAGGAATATTTGGGGACGGTCTCTGGAGTCAATTTTTGAAAGAAAAATATATCAAGAATTTTGTTGTTGTGAACTAGATTAGGAAACCTCTAAAATCCTGTACAAATGCTTCAATAGTATGAAGGGGGCTGGTTAAGTATTTCCCAAAGATGGGTGAATGGATGTCATGGAAGATTGAAAATGGATGTCAAATGGTTATTGGTATTGATCCATTTGGGGGTTGCGAAAGTAACTATAAATTATCAAATCCCTTGATAGCTCACATTAATGGTCTAAATATTGTCTTTCTAGCACAAGCTAGGAATCCACAAGGTTCAAATTTATACTAGTCATATTGGTATAAGGCCATTGATTTGGGGTTGATTGGTTCTCTTGCGAATGAATTAAATTTATACATATTATCTTTAAATCAAGTTGGAATTTGTAATGTCCCTTGTTAGGAATTTTATTAAAGTGACCATTTTTCACTTTTTTCCCTAGTTAGACCTTTGACTAGTTTTGAGCTCTAGGTTCCCAAATTGCTCCAATTGCTCCCAAATATTCTGAGAAGGTATATGGATGATGTTATAACATAAATATTTGTTTCAGGGATTCTTTTGGACCTTTAAAATACTTGTGCAAATCCTCTTTCAATTCTGGCCAATGTAGGGAACTTTACTAGTAATTTCCCTTTGACCAGTATTGGTCTCTAGGTCTCAAATTGACTCCAAATGCCTTCAAATATTCAAGGAAGGTGTATGAATGATATTAGGACTTGAATACGATGTTAAGGGATGAGATATTGCCACCAAAATACCTCTTAAAACTCTCTTAATATTCTGGACCAAGTATGCAATTTTACTAGTAATTTGGGGTTCAAATCCCCCTAGGGTAAGTGCTGAAAATGGATTCCCAAATGCCTCCAAAACCACTCAAATTTCTTAGTAAAGGTAGGGTATGTATCAAGGATGTTATTAAGGTCCCAAATGCACCATTCATTAGTTATTAAGTTTGTTCCAAACCTCTCCCAAACCACAGCAAAAATCACTAGTTCGACCCTTGGGGAAATGGCACCAAATCTCTTCCAAATGAAAATAAACCGAGCAAGGTGGATTCAAATGCTTAAGTACTGAACATGAAACCAAAAATTCCCTCCCTCAAGGATCAAGAATATGCCATCAAAACTAGAAATGGTTGAGAGAATGTGCTGCAATAGAAGAAACCATGAGCTGCCTTGTAGCTTACACCTGCAAATAAAGACTCCATTAAAGCTCCAAATGAAAGGTCTGAATGGCCTTTCCAATTACCAACTTGGATGGGAATCTTTCAACCTCAAAATTGGCTAAGGCAATAAACTAGTCATCCACTAGCTCTCCCTCTACACAAATGCAATTGCAAATTCTACAAATGATCAAAAGTTGGTTTCATTCTTTTTTATTGACATTTATAAATTTGTAATGTCCTCCATGGGTCGAATTCCTTCCAAGAGAATCATGCCAACTCAAGTTGGGAAGAGATTCCAAAGAACGCCACTTGTACAACAATTCCTAGTCTCCCACTTCCACCAAATCACATGTGGAAGCATATTAGTTACCCTAACACCCTTGAGCGCCCTCTTGGAGTCTATTTTTAGCCTTGACATGTCATATATGTCATATTTCAGCCTTCAGGTCTGATTTGTGTCATAGGTGTCATAGAATCTTCATCATTGTTGTCATAGAGCTAGGGAATCTAGCCCAAGTGTCTCACTAGCTCCAAATTGCCTCTTCCTCTTCCATGGGAGTTACTCGTCCTCTATATTTCGACCTCATTGATTCATGCCAAGTATTATTGACCTTATAACTCATCCAAAGAACATTAGGCTTCCCATGGATTCGAAATTGCAAGAAAAGGATGCCATGTGGCACATAAATTCTAGCTTGTGTGGGTCCCACTTCCTTCATGTGTCTTCATGATCAAATGCCACTTTGATTTTCACTTGTATATATTTATTTATCTCCTTTATTAAATATTTATGCCATACTAATGTTCCAACATCATTTATTATCCCCATTATTCCAAATCCCAAAGCTTCCACCCCAAACCTAGGAAACTAGTAATTTTCCTCCTTGGCAATTATTTGACCTTTAGCATCAATTTGACAAACTCTAATGAATATGGCCAATTTGCTTAGGCCATTGTGACCCAATGCCAAATTTGGGACATGACAGAATTACACTATCTAAAAGATAATATGTACTTGTTTAGGACTGGAAGGGAGGAAATGGCATTATTTCTACAAATTCTGCATATAATGCTTTTTCTGAAGAAGCTGAGGTAAATTAGCCTAAATGGTGGTTTAGGCAGCTATAGAAATGGTGCATTCCTTTAAAACTAAACTATTTTATTTGGTTGTTCCTTCAAACTAAAATTTTAACATGGGAAAATCTTCTTAGAAGAGGTTTTAATTGCCCTAGCATATGTACCTTATGCAAGGAAGATGGCGAATCTATTTCACACTTGTTTATTCCTTGCTCATTTATCCAAAAGGTATGGTTTGAAGTATGTGGGTTGTTGAATATTAATGTTGGATGGGATGGAACGGATTTCCAAAGTTGTATGTTTAATTGGTTCAACAAACTAGTGAAGTATAAAGAGATCCCAATTATGGTCATCTTGTTTACTTGGAAAGATAAAAATAAGTATATCTTCGAGGATAAGATGGCTTCCATATTTTCAGTCAGTGCTTCAACTATTGGTATCTATTTCGAATGTGCTAAGTTAAATTTTCGTAATCTGGTTAAAATTCAAAATTGAACATATTTTGATGATTCTATTTCAATTGGTTATTTTGATGGGGTTGAAAATGGTGGTTGGTGTGGAGTTGGTATGGTGTTACAAGTGCACCAAAAACATTTCATTCACCTATGGATGGGAAGTGGCAGAGGATCGAACACAAAAGCATAACTTATTGCTTTATGTGGACTTTTATGGTTTGCAGAGCAAATGGGGATTTTTCAGTTTTAGGTGACTAGTGATTCGAGTTTGATTATTAATTGGTCACCTGGTAATTAAAATTTGCAAGTGCTACAGTTAGAACAGTGGGGTAACAAGGTTAGGGAGTTAATTTTTCAGTTTCTTGGATCTCTCCTTTGTTCACAGCTATAGGGAATTCAATCAATTGGAAGATAGCCTATCTTAAAAGGCTGTTGGAGAAATGAATGGTCTTGTATTCTATGAAGACTTAGTTGATGGTAACTTGGTTGATAGTGGTACTAGAGATTTTTTCTAGTTTGTCTTATATTTTCTTCGGCATATATTTAACATAACTTGTTTTTTAACTATGATGAAGATGTACTATTTTTATGTTGGAGGCAATAGTTACTATCTCAAAATGTTAATATTTGATGGATATAGAATGTTTTGAACAATTATGAATTATTTGAAGTATGGAAGGCCTACAAAGGAGAGGGGATTTAGGATATGCTGAAAAGTAAATTTAAAATTTGATTATCTTTTGATAAATATCAAGTTTGTAGTATTTTTTCTTTCGTACAAAAACAAAATAAAAAAATCTAATCCATGTATCATGTATTATCTGCCATCTCTATTTTATGTGGTTACTTCAAATTTAAGTTTGGAGTAACCAAACGTGTTTTATGCAATGCATAAACCACACCAAATTCAATTGTCATTTTTTAATGAAATGATGCAATATATTATACATATTCATAAGTGATGAAATTGTAAACACATAGAGACCTATTATACTACAAACATATCATTTTAAAAAGAAATATTATTGTTCTTCTTTTGAATTATTTATTTACTTTTTTTGTGACATTTTTTTTGTAAGGTTCGTAAAATCTATTAATTCAAAATAAAGAGTCTATACATGTCCAAATTTCCTAGCTGGAATATGTCCAAAAAGCCATGCAAAATGTAGAAAATGGAAACCAGATGGAGCCTAAGGCTTCCCAGCTTCCTAATACGAAGGATGATCAAAACTTTCAGAGATGACAAGTGTGTAGGTTGACGAATTTCCCCCACAGGCTGGGGGTTATGTCCCATGAAAATCAAAATGACTAACATATATGAATACCAAAAACAAGACATAAGAAAAACCATTTAATCCTCGTTCAGAGAGGGGAATGGAAGAGGTGTCAGCACCTGGATCACTGTGAATTCCTTGGTCTGCTTGAGCGGTGGGACTACACCTGAAGATGAGCTGGGTGGTAGCAGTTTTGTTTGGCAGAGGCTTAGTGAAGGTTTTTCCTGTGATAGCTTTGGAGAGGGCGTCTAATTTTGCATTTACCCTTTCCATTTTCGAGCGCTGATACCTGAAGAGCGCATGCAGAGTGGAATTTAGGTTGTGGATTCTATCCACTAGTGGAATGCATACTCCTCGAACTGGTGAAGACATTGAACACAATCTTCCATTTCTAACGACATGAGGGCTTTGGTGGTCAAAATTTTTTTTAGAGTCTTTGTGTGTTCGGTTTCCTGTGTGCACGTCGAACCAGAATCTTCTTCTAGCCCCCCAAATTCATTAGACAGTCACTGAGCGGATGGACAATTCCTCTTCTGTTGTAGACATTTTTCCATTATGAGAGTGCGGGCTTGAGCAGAGTTAGGGATTTCCTTCTCAAATTAGCCTTGCACCCTGCCCAATTCATGGAGGTCCCGCGACATGTGGTTTCACAGTGGCCCGCTTGCAGTCTTACAAGGAGTTTTCTTGGTGCGAGCCATGGATACAGTGAATGCAAGAGCAGACAAATGTAAAGAATTGCAATGGAGGAACGCAAAAGCATCTTGGGGCATGTCGAGCCGAAGGAGTCGTAATAAGGGAATGTGCCAAGAGAGCCTCCATTTAAGCCGAGGCCATTGCGAATGATGTCTAGGTTCGTGCAAATATGCAAGTTTCCAATTTGAGGACAGTTTGAACTGATTGCCATTGACACTAGTACTGACCAACATACGTGCTTTAGTACGGGCCTGCTCTGGCGCTCATGACAGGAATGAGAGTTGTGAATGGAATCTGAAGAGTTATGAACTCTGAAGGTGGTGATATGGGGTCGGTTGCCACACCTCCTCATGCATGCTGAGGACAACTGCTCAGTAGGCGGGTTAAACCTGCGGAGTGGGGTCCTTGGCAACTTTGCACCCATCGTGGGGGGTACTTTTTTGTGACATTACTCATTAAGGTTGTTAATGTTTTTCATGTAACTATTTCATTCCTCATCCATCTATTTTTTTTTATATGTTACACTCATGGTAACAAGATCTTGCACACTAATATTTAACATAGTACTGATAGGGTAAAATTAACTAAATGATTAAATATATTTATAGTTTTAAACTTTTAAATATTGATGAAATGTTACTAAATTTATTGAAATATATTTAAATGTTTTAATTTTGTGTTATAGTTTTAATGTTATGCTAATTGTTTAAGAGTATTCATTGAAATTTAATTGTTAAGATAATAATGTAATGGTCATGTTGTAGTGTAACCTTTAATAGTTCAACTCTTCACTAATTTTCAATATAAGAGTGGAATTAGAATAATAACATCCAATGATAACTAATACTATTTGTAACTTTCATGTAGTTGTTATGCTTTAAATGGATATTCACCTGATTACTCCCCTTGGAATGTTTAGTAAGATCAAATGTAGTTTAGGAATTTTTATTGGCCAGGGTTCCTCCGAGCTGCAACAAGCATGAGGCTGCTAACGTCAGTCTAGGGCCCCTCCTACGCTGTGACCTGAAGATCTCTGGCAAATGTCAGTGTGCCCAGCCTCTGTGTAAGCCAGGGCCTTCTCCTGCATCTAGGGCTCAACCCTGAGTCCCATCAATGGCCTCGAGAGCAGATGGCCCTCCCCTCCCATCCGATCTACCTGAATTCCTAAAGCTTATAGCTGCACAAGGAAAGAAGACCCTCACCGCCTTTCAACATAAATTCGTGAAAAAACTTAATGAGATACCCACCATTGCGCTACCGGTAGAGCATCCTTGCAAGATAAATCTCAACTTGTCAGAATGAGGACTGATTGGCTAGTTCACAGATCTATGGCCCTCTCCGAAAACCACTGAAATATGGGTGTAGAAAAATTAGACACCCCTGATCTCGGAAGATGTAAAATCTTATTTTCTAGGAAAGGGATTCTTTGCATTCGTCTTTGAAAGAAAACAATATCGAGAGTTAATATTAAGGAATGGGACATACTTCATGGGACCACAAGGACTATACATGAACAGATGGAACCCATATTTAAACCCATCTCAAGACATCCCATCTGCGGTCCCAGTTTGGGTACAACTCCCACACCTACCTCTCCACTGCCGGGACACAGAATCACTAGAAGGCTTTGGAAACACCCTCAGAAAATATATATATAAAGAAGATCAGAAAGACCAATATTCATGTGCAAGTATCTGCGTGGAAGTAGATTTGGAACATGGCCTCCCAAAAGCAATAAACATCACTGTGACAGATTGGTCTCACATACATGAGTTAGACTACGAACAAATTCCTTTCAAATGCAGTTTTTTCCATGAATATGGGCACTTTGCTCGATCATGCAAGAAGAAGCCCATAGATCCTGAGGCAGGAGGGAAAAATAAACAATGGACAACCATTCAAAAAAATACCAAATCGGGACCAAAAATCCAATCAAAAGGTCAAAGCACCAGGAGAGCAGACCATCAACATCAAATCTCTATGGTCACTAGCAACAACAATAGATTCAAAACCCTAGAAATACCATAAATCCAAGAAACGTCCGAAGCCCCTGAAGAAGGAGAAATCCATGAACAACAAGTTCCCTAGGAATCATCCCAAAACCATGAATATCCAAAGCATATCCAACCCTAGAATACCCCAAGCCGCAAAATACCTAACTCGAATAAAGACACCCTTTCTTATGCTGAAATTACAAAATCCAAACCCTCGATTTCCCCTACATCTTCAGAAGATCTTAGCGACAGATCATCCAAAAAGCTAGGACTAAAAACAAGCAAAGACCTAAGGGAAGAAGAAGCTGAGGGTGAGAAAATACAAGGATCTCAGGCTACAATAGACATGGCTTTCAGTAGGAATACCAGAGCCAGAATAGTAGGAAAGAAAATGGGAGATTCAGCAGGGGGAGGGCCCTCCTACACCCACGATACTAAATGATGAAGTTGGTCTCTTGGAATTGCAGAGGTTTGGGAAGTCCCAACAAACATGAAGCAGTCAAATATCTCCAAAAAATTGACATGCTAGATATCCTCCTGCTCCAAGAGACCAACCTTGATGAAAAGACTATCCTATATATTGGAAAAAAAAATGGAACAAAAACACAGGTTTAGCTATCAGCGCTAGAGGGGCCTCCGGTGGCCTAGAAACCTTAGGCCTTCATACAATTTCCAATTACAAAGCTCCTTCGCTACGCAACATTGGATATACACTAAGATCATTCATATCCCAAGCAACAATCAAATGGCTCTCTTCAATCTGTATGTTCCTAACTTATACTCTGAAAAAAAAGTCTGCTGGAAACTCCTTGAAGATTTCCTTGATGCATACACTCCAAAAAATATCATTCTAGCTAGTGATATGAACATCACCTTCTTCGCAACCAAAAAAAAGGGAGGTCTCATTGGAAGGGATATCTTCAAACCTCAAGTAGAATCCCACATCCAGAGAAGGGACCTGCTTGACATCAAACCCAAGAAGGGAAAATATACTTGGTCCAACAAGCGACGAGGCAAAGGAAACATAATCGCCAGGTTAGACATATTTCTTGTCCAAAGCAGTCTTTTTACTGATGGGAAGAATATCATATCAATTATTATGGTTAATTTGGCCTCGGATCACAAGCTAATCTAGCTCCAAATTCAGGAAAATGAAGACCTCGGTCCAATTCCGTTCAGGTTCAACCCCCAATGACTAGAACACACAAGATTTTGGGACACACTGGACAAATCCTAGAGAACCCCCATCTTAGGATCCCCAAGATATGTTTGGGAACATAAACTTATCATTACCAATTTTTTTTTAAATGAATGGGCCGAATCTAGCTTCCCTCCGCCTTCTAAACCCGGGAAGAAAGCTATAGATGATCTACAATGCCTCCAAAAATCAATGGATGTTCAGCCAATTGGAAACATTACGTTGTAAGATGAGGTCACGCATCATATTAAAGCATACCAAGCCTTCCACAAAGAAGAAGAATACTGGATATTGAAGTCTCGAAGCACTTGGCTCAAAGTCGACTATAGGAACATCTCCTATTTCCACAAACAATCTGAAATCAGGCGCTCGATTAACTACATCTCAGAAATTGAAAGGGATGATGGTTCGACTGTCAAGGGACATGCAAATATAAGAGCGCAACACACAACCATTTCTCAAACCTCTATATAGAAGTCGACATCGCTGGGGAAGAAGGAGAGCTAATACTTCTTAAGCACATCCCAAACAACATTACACCTAAAGACAACGCAGCTCTTCACGGGCCTTTCACTGAGCAGGAAGTTATCAATACCATACATTCCTTTGATCCTAACAAAGCACCTCGACTGGACGATTATTCAATGCATTTTTACAAAGCATGCTGGAAGTATATTAAAAAATATTATATGAGAATGGTCAGGAATTTCCATTCAAAAGCGAAGATCGGAGGGTGCACCAATTCCACATTCTTGACTTTTATCCCAAAAGAGACCAATCCCAACTCCTTCGGCATATTTAGACCAATCTCATTATGCAACTCATCATACAAGATAATATCCAAGATGTTGACGAATAGAATGAAGCCTTTTCTCAACAAAATCATCTCAGACAATCAAGGAGGCTTCTTAAAAGGAAGAAAAATTCTTGACAACGTCATTCTCGTATAGGAAGGCATCCATTCCAACAATATTCAAAAAGAAAAAGGTATGTTGATCAAACTCGATATGGCCAATGCATTCAATCGTGTCAAGTATTCTTTCCTTTTCAAATTCATGAAAAGATTTGGAATTGGGGAAACCTTCATAAGCTGGATCTCAGCCTGCATAAGAGGACCCTGGATCGCCCCTTTAGTAAATGGCCGCCCCATTGATTTCTTCTAGGCCACCTGTGGAATCCGACAAGGATGTCCCTTGTCCTCATTCTTGTACATTCTTTTGGCTGACTCCCTTAGCCGAAAACTAAAATCTGACCTGAGCACAGGCTCTCTACCAGGCCTCAATTTAACCTCTGACTATATGCCTCTCAATCACACCCTCTTCGCCGACGACTCCCTATTATTGGGTGGGGTTTCTCCCATTATTGCTCAAAAATTCAAGCAAAATCTGATTTGGTATTGCAATGCCTCCAGAGGCAAGATCAACCTCCACAAGAGAGCAGTTTATAGTGGGAACCTGAAAAATGCATCCGTTGTCAGCATTGGTATAATTCTTGGTATGAAAGTCCACAAACATTGGGAAAAATTCATTTATTTTGGTCTCCCTATGACAAGAGGACAATCAAGTTCTGGAATTTGGGATGAAACGATAACCAAAATCAAAATCCAATATAAGAAGATGGGGTGGGGCAGTCGCTCAACAAAGTAGGAAAGATGATACTGGTAAAAGTTGTCCTCTTAACATTACCAATTTTCCAATCCTCCATCCTCCTGGCGCCTAAAGGAGTGTCAGAGTAGATCAACAATTTTCTAATAGATTTTCTTTGGACGGGAGGAAAAAACAATTAGAATAAACTCCATTTAGTAAATTGGAATACCTTAAAGAAACCAAAGCGCTTGAGTGGCCTCCAAATCTGTGACCCCTTACAAGCCAACTTGGCTATGGGTGGCAAATTCTGCACAATAGACACCATTGTGTCAGTCAAGTGTTAAGAAAGAAATATCTATTGGACAATAACCTGAGATGTCTTGATTACAATCCCATCTCCAAAGGATCCTCGATATGGTCCTTGTGTAAAGCCGCATGGGAATTCTTCTCTCAAGAACTTTTTTGGGTACCTGGAGATGGAAGGAAAATAAATATCGTTACAAATAAAATAATGGGAAACAAATCACCACTTCAGAACATTCAGGAGCTCCATGATATAGCACAATGGTTTTCCCAGCAAGGAATTAAAACATTGAATGACTTCAGTTCTTGGGATATCTCCGACAATTGGTGGAGTTGGAAAAACGTAGCAATCCTTGCCAATCTTGAACCCGCCATAATTCTCCTCATTGATAATATTAGTGGCTGCGCTCCCATCCGTCTTCAGGGAAAAGACGAGCGTGGATGGGTTCCAAATGGAAAATACACTACAATCCTTGGATACAATGCTCTACAAACCCATGAAGTTGCAAGAAAAATCCTATGGAAGCTAGTATGGAATCCATTTGGACTCCCGAAGATAAAAAAAAATTCATTTGGACACTTGTTCGCTGGAGACAACCTCATCAAAAGAGAAATCATTGGGCCACATCGATGCCCTCTTTGTCGTAGGAATGCTGAAACTCTAGAACACTTATTCCTGGAATGCCATTTCACAAAACAGGTCTGGAATCACATGCTCCAAGAACTCAACTTAATCATGCCAATGTTCACTACCACCACCTTCCTGTTCAAGGAGTGGAATTCCATCTATCCCCTCCCCCTTTCCAAAAAAAAGCTTTGGCTCAAAATCTAGAAATCCATCCCCAAATTCACTTGCTGGAAAATTTGGATCGCTAGGAATAAAGCCATATTCCACGAAACACATTACAACCCCCTACAAGTCACTGGACAAGCCAAAGGCTTGCTGCTAGAGTGCCTGAACTCCTCCAACTCCAGGACAGACTCAAATCTTAGTACAAATGAAATGAACTGGATTGGAAGAATTCCCCAAAGTCCCAACAAAAAAATAAATTACCGATCTCGATACTTACCACTATGGAAAATTAGACTCCAATTATGATTTTCAAGAATGGAGGAACAAGAAGTCTATGGATAGTTTACACTTCGACAGCGCATCCAAAGGAAATCCTGGAGAAGCTGGGGCAGGGGGGGTCCTCTGGTCTATCAAAGGATTGCCTAGAATAAGATACAGATGGGGATTGGGAATCTGCTCAAACAATATAGCAGAGACCTTAGCCCTGTTAAAAGGATGCCAAATTGCCAAAGAACAAAGGATCGAAAGACTACAGGTGTTCGGGGATTCACTTGTAATCATTGAATCATTCAATTCGATCACAGATTTCAACAATTTGGCGTTAAAAAGAATTGTTCATCAAATTTAGCAAATTGAAAACACATTCATTCAATTCAGAGCATTCCACGTCATCAGGAATCTAAATCATGAAGCAGATTTGGAATCAAAGGCTGGAACTAGTCTTATAACTGGGAAAATTGAATTCTCCAACAATGAAATTGGCCATCACCAAGTCCCCTGAAATATTATACAACGAGTCAAATATTTGATGTCTCTAGTGCATATTCGCAGATTATGTTTGAAGGAATTGTTATTTTCAATTTTCGCAGCATTGGTTCAGAAAACTCTATTGTTTGCATGGATTGCTGCACTGGATGGAGAACTCTCTAATGTAGCTACCAAATGGTCTGGCCTGAGAGCACCCTGAGATGGAGTCTTAGTTACTCCATTTACAAGAGGAGAACATTCTTCCCTAATGATCACGATGGGCACGAGGAACTCCAACCTGTGGACACCTTCATCGAACTGCCACTTTGATTGGATGTCCTCCTTAGATGTTCACGACAGACACATGATGCCCCAACGTCTCGATCCTACACCTAAACTACTTGTTGATTCTTTGTTATCTAGTCGCAGGAATGCGTAGAAGACACCTGGAAGCACATAGTAAAACACTACACTCACTTGCAATTGATCTGCAGCTTCACTTAGTTTCATCACCGAAAATGAATTTGTACTCTTCAATCAAATACAAAGAATATCCAGTTAGCAGAAAAATGAATATTGAAAGTACTTCATTAGCTTTCATCCAAATGCAATGACAGAAACCACAACTAAATGAACAATTCAATGGAAGATCAACAATCTGGTTCTTGATAACGAATTCATTTAAAGAAAAAGTTTTAGCTCTTACATCAAAAAGTTGCTGGGATCTTTGAATATTGTAATCAACCAGATTTGGCATCAACGACGACTTGTTTTTTTTCTTTTTTTTAATATCAAATTATCCGTTTCAGTTAAAAAAAATATTATTTGTAACTTTACCATGACAAGACAATGGCCACATTAATGATTCATCAACCCATATGTTTTTTATATAAAGAAAACAATTTTTGAGAGAAATACAAAGTAAATAATGACACACAAAAACATTGAAATAATTTTAAACAAATTTGTTACTATTGTTCAACATAATCTTTTGATGAACATTAAATTCACACTTAATCAACCTTAAAAAATAGATACATTTAATCCACTAACCCATAATAACTTATTATTTGAAATTTATGTAAATTTTAGTACCATTAGATGTTTTAGTTATATATTTTACTATTCCTTGTTGTTTATATTTGTACCAATTTTTATATATTGATTATATGATTTAGGTAGTACTCAAACACATTAACATAGGCATCTACTTTATACATTTATTTAGTAGGTACCTCAAAATACATGTTTAATCAATAAATATTTGTTTTTTCAAATTTCTATTATTTCTTATATGTAGAAGAAGTCATCGTTGGTTTGCACTTATATTCATACTCGTTCTATTTAAATAAAATTAATTTAGTATATAAATTTTATTAAACTAACATTTTAAATAAAAAAATTAATTTTGTCAAATAGACTGTTAATATAGTAAAATCATACCTTAACCAGTTAGGCATTGTAATGCCCCGACGGTAAGCCCGAGCATGTGTAATGTTGCTATTTGATTATTATGGTGGCACTAGGTGCTTGGACTATGGACTATGGACATTATTATTATTTTATTATTATTTACCTATAATTAAATTAATAGCTCAATATAGACAGCAAATGTGGCTGGGGGGGTCTTGGATTCCACATGTGAGGGGGTTGGGGTTAGGAGTTGTTTCTCTCCCTAATAGTACTCTAGTCTTCCTGATTTTGATGTTATTGGACCATGGTGATCCTATTTTGCTTAATTAATGATTTGCATGCACTATTGCGCCCTCACTGGAGAGAATATTCCTTATATGGATAATAGTGGGGCCCAATTTCATTGCACTCTTGTCTTGTGTGCATATTTGGCTAATTTGAAGTTATATTCAATCAATTTGAGTTAAAATTGAGTTAATGTGAGTTAATTTCAATTAAATTGAGTTTAATTGAGTTATTGTTAGTTAATATTGAGTTAATTTTAGTTAAATTGAGTTATTGTAAGTTACTATTGAGTTAATTTCAGTTAAATTGAGTTAATGTCAGATAATTTTAGTTAAATTGAGTTATTTTCAGTTAAATTGAGTTATCTTTAGTTAAATTAAGTTAATTTGAGTTTCCTTCAGTGCACGGGAGTGATCTTGGGAGAATTGGAGTAAGTCCTTGTGAATTTGAGTTGTCTCCAGTGCATGGAGGTAATTATGGGTGAATTCGAGTTAGTTGTGGTAGCTTTGAATCAGCCTTAGTGATTTCAAGTTAGCCCTAGGGACTCAAAGTGATTTTTCTAGTATTTTAGAGTTAGTCTAAGTGGATTCAAGTTGCTCTCTTCAGAACTTGAATGGCCGTCCAATGGTTTGGAAAAAGCCTCAATGAATTGGAGTGGCTTTTCAGTGAACCCGAGATAGCCTCTTCTAGTGAATTCGAATTGGTCTTCAAGAATTGGAATTTCTTCTATTCTATTAATCCATTCCTTCATTTATAGAGGGGGGAGTTGTTCATGCCATGATTGTTGATAGTTGGGTAAGCTCGAGAGCCTGGGAACCCATGCATCCTTTGCTATGTGTGTGAACTGTGTGCTTGGAGCACGTGGATATTAGTCATGTTTGGAGTAAGCTTGATCAACTTTGGTATAGTTCCTTGGTGGCCATTGCTTGTCTCTATCTTGATCCAGCACATAAATCCTAATGGTGAATGAAGATGTCCTAAGGGACCTGGTAGGTGAATGGATTACCATTTCACCTGGTATTGGGGTGGAGGAGTAAGTAGGTGGTGAGGGATTGAGTTGTGGCTTCTCATAACTAATATTTGAGCTAATTCTTGGGTGCAATATAGTTCCTCGGTGGCCACCGCTTGTATCTGTCCTGATCTTACACATAAATAATTATGGTGAATGGCGAAGTCCTGAGGGACCTGGTAGGAGGATGGATTACCATTTCACCTGGTAGTGAGGTGGAGGAGTAAGTAAGTAGTGAGGGATTGTATTTTTCTTTCTCAAGTTGTGTGGCCTGAGTTTTCTGTGATGGAAATGTATTGTACTTTATCAGGTTGCGTGGCCTGACTTTCCTATGATGGAAATTTATTGTGCTTTCTTAGGTTGTATGGCATGAGTTTATTGTGATAGAGATATAATTGGAAAATGAGAGTTCCTTAGCATGTGGATCCTTGACCTCAGCTCGGGGTTTACCTGCTCAAGTAGTATTGGCTTGACAATGTCTAAGGATAGGAGAAACGTTGACTTGTTGATGCTAGTCGCACAATATATAAAAGATAAGTATTCTTTACTATTCTTTACTATGTTATTAATGCACATGCACGTGTGGAGGCTGAGATATCTTGTTTATCATATGCTCCATAATGATTTAAATGTGCATGTTTAATGGCTAAGTTTGGTGTTGATAAATTGGCAGCTCACTGAGTAGGTATGTGAATATGTTAATCTAGCTCTTAGAAGCTAGATTGTATGATTTATGGTAGATGTTAGGATCTGATTTTTGGATAGTTCATGTGGCTGTGTATGGATGTCCCAATCAAATATTCCATGGGATTAATGGCTATTATTAAAGTGGTAAAATTCTGATTTACTTTAGTGCTATAAATCTGCTATAATGAATTGTAATGATGTTGATTTATTTATGGTACTAGAAGCTAGTTTTCTTACGTATTTATGAACAATTATGATTTTGATATTCGTACAGTCCATTTGTCCGTACATGGCTGTACCAAATTAGGTCCCATATGGGTTTATAGACTGATAATTTCATGTATTAAATTTGATATGAATTAATGTATAAATCTACCTTAAGGAAAGATAGTAATGCTGATTTTACTGTGATGTTAGAAGCTAGGCTTTTCTGGAAATCATGTTCATGTGGTAGATTGATATTTAGGGCAGACCATATGGCCATGTATGGATGTATTGGATCAGATCCGAGTTGGGATTGGAAGTCTAATATAACTATTATAGATCTACTATGTTGGACTTTTAAACTCTGCCTCCTTAGAATGTTGAAATTTTGAATGTTTACTATCATAAATGGAATCTCGTTAAGGAATGTAAGTTTGATTTATTTAGTTGATTAGATGGCTACGAGCAACTACCCATAGGTGTAATGACAATTAGTCAACATGTGAAGCGGTTCTTGTTTGAATGTATTCATGTGACATTGCATGTAGAATGAGGAACTAGATTGCATTGGAAGTGAAGTCTTCCTTAATGGTTGAGTGTTTTAGAAGTTTTAAATTGTATGGCATGTTAGCCTAACCTTATAGAGTATTATTCCGCTGTTCTGAGCTTATATTCAACCATACCCTTTGTTAAAGATCCCAATTACCCGATCTTTGTATGTATTCTAGGGTCGAGTATGTTACAAGTGATATCAAAGCTTAGGTTACAACACTGCGGTTGTTGGGCCTTCTACAGAGTTATAAAATTTATGTTTATATGCATTTAGAGATTATAAATGTGTTGTGTGAAATTTTTTTAACCCCCCTTATGTTAATGGAAGAATCGGAAGCCTCACTTCAGAGATAAGCTCAGTTGTATCCTTCTTTTAATTTCAGAAGTCAAGAATTATGGATCAGTTTATGATGTGTTTTGTTTGGAATTGGCTTGTTTAATGAACTTTGAAAGGATTAATTTTCATGTTTTAAGACCTTATGTATGATTTGTGTGTATGTGTGTTTCTTAGTAATGAAAATAAAGTTTCATGAATGTTCTTCCAAGCTTTGTAATTGTTGACTTGCATATGCATGGATAGACGGTTACTTATGGTGCATTGCATGTATCTTACATTGCATATTTACTACTTAATAGATTGGTTGGCAAGTACTATGTATTGCATACCTAATGATCAGTAGATTGATTGGTCGATGCTTGTGCATCGCCTCTTTACTATTCATTGACTTGATTGGTTGATGAAGCTTGTTACGATGCATTATCTCTTTTGATGTTCAGTGACTTGATTGGTCGATGCTTGTGCATGGCCCCTTTTACTGTTTAGTGACTTGATTCGCCGATGCTTGTTACTGTGCATTTCCTCTCTTGTTGTTTAGTGACATGAATGGTCGATGCTTGATAATTGTGCATTGCCTCATTTACTGTCCATTGGATTACTTGGTAAGTGCTTAAGTATTGGGCATGGCATAATTAATGATTGGAAATTGTATAATGACTGAATACTATATGCATTGGAATGGCATGCATTAGAATGAACTAGAAAAAACATATCGATAGGAATTATTTATTGCATGGTAAATAATAGGGTGCATTGCTAATTGCATACTTGATTTTATATTGCATTTCTATTTTGGACTGCTACATATAAATTTGTCTTGCTTGAAGTTTTTTTCTTCCTGTGATCTTCATGACCTTGGATAGAAAAGATTCTTATGATCCTTTTTATGATCCTATTGTAGGTCCCCAGTCTATAAAAGAAGCAACCAAAGTCCTAAAAAACCCCCAATCTAGCTAGATAATAGAGCCAAAATGTTGTTCAGAATAGTTTTGGATGTAGTTCCCCCATAGGCCGTGGGTTTTGGCCATAAAACCATGAAAAAAGCTGGTATTTCTAAAGTTAAAAAACACAACCCTAAGGTCATGGAACCTAATCATCATCACAAATAAAAAACAGGGATGGGCCAACACCTGAATCCTCATGCTTCACCTCACAGGTGATCATCGTAGGGCATCTCCAGTGCATGAGCTGTGTGCTTGCAGGCTTGTTAGGTGGGGGTTTGTTGAAGCTATTCCAAGTGTAAGCGCGTGCCGTAGCATCCAACTTTGCGTTGATTTGGGTAGCCTCTACACGTTGAGTCCTCATCATATGTTGAAGACCAACTTCTAAATTCGCAAGGCGAGCATCCAGGGGAGGAATCTCGTTATCATTTGGAGGTTGCCCCTGATGGTAGTACTTCATAGCCATTTTAAGGAGGGATTTTGCTGTCCAATATAACCCCAGCGTCTTCGTATGATGGGTTTCTCTAGTGTAGGAGGACCTCGCATTTTCCACCATGCCACCAAATTCTACATCCAACTGCTAAGTAGGCGGTCTATTCTACTTTTTCCTTGGGTGATTCTCCAAGCGCGGGGTGTGAGCACGGGTTGAATCAGGAAGATCATTATCAAAGAATCCCTACACTCTTCCCATTTCTTTCAAGGCCCATGTCGTGTGTGAGTTTCGTGTCCTGTTGGTTGTCGTCCTCTTGGTGACCTTCATCTTAGCCATGGTGACCATGTTGTGAGACAAAACCCAAAGAGCTGAGTTGAGAATTGAAAATTCGATCCCGACAACAAGCGATCGGTGCATGCAATGAGCTTGAAGGACCTACGGGTAACCGCATTTACCAATTTTGAACTGGTTCTCGAGCTAAATTCTCCATTTCCAGAGTCATTGAATGAATACATGATGTGGGCGCTCATCTCCCCTGCGGTCGGCATGGGAAGCCATGAAAGATCACATAAGCGAAGTTACAAACTTAGATACTGCATTGGTTTTGAATTTACTATAATGATGGCACACCTATTCAGACTGATGGGGTTGTGTGATTTGCTCCTGAGCTAAAACCATCGCCCGTACTCCACTTGCTCGGCTGCATGCATCAGCCGACATACCTTGCCAAATGTTAAGAATGTGTGGTGATGCTATCATCTTGTTGGCACCTATTGTTGGCGGTGATATCTTATTTATTGAGTTGGTTACATTCCTCTCTGAGGGACACTCTGACATTATCTTCCCACGACTGTTTGCACTCATCCCCAGAATGATTCACTCCCCAGTTGGCTAGTCTGTCAACCATTTTGTTGGCATCCCTTCTGACATGGTGGATGACTATGACCAAGGAGTGATCAAGGTTGGAAGCTAACATTTCCATTTTGGAAGAAAAACGCCAACTTAAATTCACGCTGCTTATCTTGGAACCATTGAGGAGCTTATTGAGGATGTGGATCATCAAATTAAAGCTGTCACCTTCAATTACCAGCTTGGTGAAGTGCTCCTGCTTTTCTATAAGTATTCCTTTCAGCATTACAAATAGCTCCACCGCATCGTTACTGTCAATTCCCATCGAGCCTGCAAAGAATCTGTTTATCTTTCTATTGTGGTCCCTAAAGAATTCACCAAAACATGCAGGGCTAAGATTACCCTTTCTCACCCCATCAAAGTTGAGATTCACAAATCCTATGTCTAGGGGGGCCCAAGAATCCAAGATGAGAGGAGGATCCCTTATGGGCTGGAAGTTATTGGGATAATGCGTTTGCTGAAGGTGCCACGCTCGAAGTATATCCATGTCTTGTTCGGATCCTCCCCATTCCATGGGGGCCATTGGGCAGAGCTGGTTGTTTCCTGGATGTTAGTTTGGATTTTCCTCCACACCTGCTGGAGAGGTAGGATAGACTCATGAAAAATATGGCAATTTATTTCTTTCCAGATTTCTCAAAGAAAGAATCCCAAAAAGAGTTGCTAGACTCTATTCACAATGTTGTTTGAGGAGACTTTATCTTGCCAGTTAGTCAGGGTATCTTTGATACTGGCTTGCTTGTGATCGGTTTGACGGAAGGTGCTTTCTCCTTAGTACCATAACTGCATACTGATTGGGAAAGAGCTGAAGAGGTGCTCTAGATCCTCAAGAGCTTCTCAACAAAGATAGCATATTGAAAGGTCCTTCAAAGCCTTTTCTGATGATTCTTTCCTAAGTTAATGTGTGTTTCCAAGCCACTAGACAGAGGAAGGTGGAAACATTTGGCCATAAGTTTTGCTTCCAAATATTCTTCCATATTTTGTTGGGATGGTCCAGAATTGAGTAAGCTTATTTGAGGTTGAAAGTACCACTATTGGAATGCCCCCAATGGTGGATGTCCCATCCTTCTTGGAAGGATATTTTTCTGGTTTGCAGCTCCTCCTAGAATAGGCTCCATTGCTCTTCCGCGAGAGTTTTTGGCCAAGTGTGTCGTTCATTCCATTGCTGCCATTGAGTGTGAGGGGCGTCAGTATCCTAAAAGTGTGAAACCAGAAATAGTCCTTCCGAAAGAGTGGCCATTCTGAGTGGTTGAAGGAATTCCATAGTTGAGAGTTTCACTTTTTATTTCCAGGAGTCATCCTAGAAGAGAGTTATTTCCCCATTTTGAATCTCCCAAAAAGAATGGTCTTGGACTAGTTTCTTATTCTGCCAGACAACATTCCATATTAAGGATCCCTTGGGACTGGTTTCCATGCGAATGAGGTCTTGCTGTTCTATTTTGTTAGCATATTTACACTTCCAAATTCTTGACCAAAGAGCATCTGGATTGGTGAGCCACCTCTGTTGATGTATATGTAACTTCAGAATGTATTTCATCTATGTATATTGTACTCCTATAGAGATGTTATTATTCCTCTATACGGAAGTGTCGTCATTTGTATTGACAAGTGTCGTAACTTGCCGATGGGTTATTAGAACACCATGTGTGGAGTCGGCCCTGATTAAGTTAACCATGGGTTATTAGGCTAAGTTAGACAAGTTGGCCCCACTAGTTTATTGGGCAGGACAGGACAAGTATTAATAGAGATCGGGAGATCTCTATTTGATCATTCACTTACTCACTCTTCCATCACTCGGAAAGTGGTGCACATGTGAGGAGGAGGATCAACTGCTAGGAGAAGACTATCTCTTGTACTTTGGTTGTATCATTGCTCTTTCTATCTCTGAGGAAGTTGTGGGGTTTTTCACCTTTATGGTTTTCCCTAGTGAAACTCTGTGTGTCTATTGTCTCATGTGATTGCTTGCTGTGATTGATATTCATTGTTATACTTGATATGCTGTACATGTTATTCTCTCAGTAAAGATCCTAGAGTATATTGAATTAATGCTCAAAAATTAACATGGTATCAGAGCTTCCCTGAGAAGAAGACATTGTGCAGTGGAAGAAACTAGGGTTTCTTTTTTATTGGGTTTCTCTCCACAGATTTTGGAAAAGCAGTAAGGTAGATTGACTCTACTCATCAACGAGAATCTATCTGTCCAATCAGAATTCAATTCTGAGCACTTTCAGTTTTGGCCCTAAAAATCAGGGTTTCCACAAAAATAGGAATTATGAAATCTGAAGACATAGCTGGAAGCTACTTGGAAAAATCGAAGGTTGGAGCTTTGGATCGAGATTTTTGGTTGGGTAAAGCTCCGGGAAACTCAAACCCTAATTCAGGGTCCTCCCTAGTGAATCTGGGAAGACTAAAAGGAATTTCTGAAGGGTGAAATGTAGATCTCAAAATCTGAATATACCAGGCTGATCAGCTCATCAAGGTGCATCTTTCTATCCTTTCAGAAAGTTGAAATTCACTTTTTGAATTTTTAGGGTTTCTCTAACAAACCCTAATCCGAGACCAGATCCAGTTTTCAGCAAATCAAGTGGTAAGACCTAAATCTTTTATATTTCCATTTGAATTACTCTTTAAGATGTCTCACCACACCAAGCTTGAGGATAAGCTTGAAGGGGCTGATAACTTCCAAGCATGGAAGTATAGGATTGGGTTAATCCTGGAAGAAAATGAGTTGGACACTTATATAAGTGAAGAGGTCCCTGTCCCAGAGGGAGAAGAGGCTAAGGCTCTTCACAAGAAGAACTTGGTCAAGGCAAAGAGGATCATTGCTGATTCTATCAAGGACCATCTCATCCCACATGTGTCATCTCTGAAGACACCTAAGGAGATGTTTGATTCCCTAACCAAGCTATTTGAAGGGAAGAATATAAATCAGAAGATGACTCTACGGAACCAATTGAAAGGAGTAAAGCTTTAGAATGGAGAGACCATTCAATCTTAATTTTCTAAGGTCTCTCAGATCAAGGAACAACTTGAAGCTGTGGATGAAGTAGTGGACAATGGTGAAGTTGTCATGACCACATTGAATGGTCTACCTAGGTCATGGGACTCCTTCATCCAAGGAATCTTTGCAAGAAGAAAATTGATCTCCTTTAGTAGGATGTGGGAATGCTCTCAAGAAGAAGCTAGGCTTGTGGCCCGAGAAGAAAAGATAGGGAATGAAGATCAAGCTCTCACAGCACATGCCAAGAAAGGCAAATTCAAGAAGGAGAAATCTCATAGGAAATCTGCTCACCATACACATAGGGAGAAATCTAAGAATACCTCCCATGGTAGATGCTTCACATGTAATGAGAAGGGACACTTTTCTCGAGATTGTCCAAAGAACAAAAGAGATTACAACATCAACAAGACGAAGGGCACCAAGAAAAGATATCATGCTCATGCTGCTGAGGATGATAAACCTCCCAAGAAGAAGGCTAGGGAAGAAAGTGATACTTCATCAAGTTAAGATGAATATGTTCTAATCTTTGCTCTCAGAGGTACTATCTCTCATGGATGTAATGATTGGCTTATTGATAGTGGGGCTTCCAAACACATGACTGGGTTTAAAGAATCTTTTGCAAATCTATCTGAACATGAGTCACCCCATAAGGTGAAACTTGGGGATGACTATCAATATCCTATCAAAGGAAGTGGTGAAGCCTCCTACAACCTAGACTCTAGGAAGTCCTTGAAGATGAAAGATGTTCTATATGTACTTGGGCTCAAGAAGAATCTACTCTCCATATCTGCATTAGATGCAAAAGGCATGAGGGTTGCATTTGTAGATGGCCAAGTCCTAATGTGGGCAAAGGGTAAGACTATAGATGATGCAATAGTGATTGGAGAGAAAGAGGGAGGATTGTATAAATTAAAGGGACAACCTGAACATGCCATGGTACATGAATCCGAGCCAAGTGACCTTTGGCATAGAAGGCTTGCACATGTCCACTATAGGGCACTACCAATTGCAAGTAAAGCAGTAGAGGGTCTTCCTGAAATCAAGACCAAGCATGAAGGTGTTTGCAAAGGCTTTGCAAAAGGAAAGAACATAAAGAAGGCATTTCCAAGCAGTGAAAGCAAATCAAAAGGAATATTGGAAATTAAACACTCCGATGTATGTGGTCCAATGTCATCCAGTTCTCTGAGTGGGTATGTTTACTATGTCTCTTTCATTGATGACTTCTCCAGGAAGACTTGGGTTTATTTCTTGAAGAACAAAGATGAAGTGTTTGATAAGTTCAAGGAATTCAAAGCCTTGATGGAAAATCAAATTGATAAGAAGATAAAGACATTCAGATCCGACAATGGCGGAGAATTCACTTCAGGTGATTTTAAGAAGCTATGCAGTGATTCAGGGATTAAGAGGGAGTTGACTGCTCCCTACAATCCACAACAGAATGGAGTTGTAGAAAGGAAGAATAGAACAATCATGGAAGCAACACGAGTAATGTTGCATGACCAGGATCTTCCTATGCATCTATGGGCAGAAGCAGCTAGGACAGCTGTATATGTGCAGAACAGAACACCTCACAAGATATTGGACAACAAGACACCATAAGAGGTCTTCTATGGTAAGAAGCCTGAAGTCAGCCATCTCAGAATATTTGGTTGTCCAGTATACACTCACGTTCCAAAGGAAAAGAGGACAAAGCTAGATCCTTCAGGAAAGAAGGGCATCTTTGTGGGGTACAGTGAAATCTCGAAGGCTTACAGAATATACTTTCTAGGGTTCAAGAAGATTGATGTCAGCATGGATGTAACATTTGATGAAAAATTAGCCTTTATCAAATCAAGAAAGACACCTATTGAAGATCATGAAGAACCAAAGGAAAACATATTTCAAGACATCACCATGACTGAATCAATTCCAGAAGCAGATCGTGAAGTTGAAGATCCACAAATACCTATAGATCCACCCTGTGAGAATAACTCTCACAAGAGGAAACCTGCATGGGCTAGAGAGCTCATTCAAGATGCAGAAAGATATGGCATTCCATAAGAAGAACACAGAGCAAAGAAGAGAACTAGATCACATACCAGCTATGTTGCTTTACTCTGTGATATTATGAACAAAGAACCTTCCAGTTATGAAGAAGCAACGGAAAAGAAAGAATGAAAGGATGCCATGGTCGAAGAATACCAGTCGATCATGAAGAATGATGTTTGGGATGTAGTCCCAAGACTTGAAGGGAAGTCTGTGGTGACTTCCAAGTGGATCTACAAGATCAAGCATGCTGCAGATGGTAGCATAGAGAAATACAAAGCAAGATTTGTAGCTTGTGGCTTCTCCCAGAAAGAAGGGATTGATTATGAAGAGACTTTTGCTCCTGTGGCTAGATACACTTCCATTATATCAGTACTTGCTCTGGCTGCAGTGATGAAATGGAAGATACACCAAATGGATGTCAAGACAACTTTCTTGAATGGTGTAGTTGAGGAGGAAGTGTATGTGGAGCAGCCACTTGGTTTTGAAACCCATGACACGGAGTCATATGTGTGCAGGTTGAAGAAAGCCTTGTATGGCTTGAAGCAAGCTCCTAGGACTTGGTATGGTAGGATGGACAGTTTCCTATCCAGTTTGGGCTTTACCAAGAGTAAAGCAGATTCCAACCTTTATTACAAGGTTGAGGAAGGCAACCCTGTGATACTACTATTGTATGTGGATGACCTTTTTGTAACAGGTGAGGATGGTTTGATTGCCGATACCAAGAGGAAGCTTGTTGCCTAGTTCGAGATGAAGGACTTGGGGATGATGCATTATTTTTTAGGCATGGAGGTGTGGCAGAGTGCAGATGGGATCTTCCTTGGACAAGGGAAGTATGCAGTAGAGATCTTGAAGAGGTTCGGGATGATGGACTGCAAGGCCATGGCCACACCTATGGCATCAAACCTGAAGCTTCTGTGTGATGCTTCATCTGAGTCGGTTGATGTCACTGTGTATTGTCAGATGATTGGGTCGTTGATGTACCTGATGAACACGAGACCAGATATTTTATTTGCGGTGAACACATTGAGCTAGTTCCTGACGGATCCCAGAGGTGTTCACCTGGTTGCTGTAAAGCATATTCTGAGGTACCTGAAGGGTACAATTGATTATGGGCTCAAGTATGATGTGAATCAAAAGTTTAACTTGCAGGGTTATGTTGATTCAAACTAGGCAGGCAGTGCTGCAAATAGGAAGAGCACTTCTGGGTGCTGCTTCAGTATAGGATCAGGTGTGATCTCTTGGTTTAGCAGGAAGCAGTCCTGCGTAGCACTGAGTACAGCCGAAGCATAATATGTTGCAGCTTGTTCGGCTAGTTGTGAGGCAATATGGATTCGGAAGCTACTGTTTGAGTTATTTGATCTTCCGTTGGATGCTACTGGTATCTTTTGTGATAACCAGAGTTGTGTGAAGCTGTCTGAGAATCCAGCGTTCCACAACAGGTTGAAGCACATTGAGATCAAATATCACTATATCAGGGATATGTTACAAAGAGGAGCAGTGAAGCTCCTGTATGTTGCGACGGATGAGCAGATTGCGGATGTGTTGACGAAACCACTAGCCAGAGTGAAGTTTGAATACTTCAGAGAGAGGCTTGGTGTTCTTCAGATTGATGACACTTCGAGGAAGAAGTGATGTACACATTTGCTGGAGCCATTCCAAGCATGGTGAGAGGAGGATCCTTCCCATGGCTATGGATGTAAGCGCTGGATGATGGGCATCAAGACGATGCTCCAGTTACTGCTCTATATATGCATCATGGTAGATGCTTGTGATGATCAGTTGGATCATGTATATGTATATGCATCATGTTGGATGATTGTGATGATCAGTTGGATCATGTATTTGTATATGTATCAGGTGGATACATTGTGTGATCAGGTAGATCATGGATGAGGATATGTATCAGATATGCATCAGGTGGATGCATTGTATGATCAGGACGATCATAGATGATGAGCTTCAGGATGTTGCTCCAGATGATATGCATCAGGATGATGTTATGATGATGATTAGGATGATCGTGTGATGTACATCAGGATGATGTATGGAGAGTATCAGGTTGATACTCTGTGGTCGTGGGCAGGTTGTGCAGATGAGCATATAATAGCGCCCTGGGAGATTTGCAGACACTCTTGCTAGGTTTTGCCGATGGCATATAATAGCTCCCTGGGAGGTCTGGAAAATTCTCTTGATAGGTTTTGCTCAGAGGGACATATAATAGTGCCCTGGGAGATTTATAGATACTCTTACTAGGTTTTGTCCATGGCATATAATAACTCCCTGGGAGATCTTGCAGGTTGTGCTGGGAACATAATCAGTCTTGGGATGCTCTTGCTAGGTTTTGTCGATGACATATAATAGCTCCCTGGGATATCTGGTAAATGCTATTGCTAGGTTTTGTCTGTGGCATATAATAACTCCCTGGGAGATCTTGCAGGTTGTCCTTGGCATGTAATCAGTCCTGAGGTGCTCTTGCTAGGTTTTACCAGTTGCATATAATTTCTCCCTGGGAGATTTGCAGATGCTCTTGCTAGGTTTTTCCTATGGCATATAATAGCTCCCTGGGAGATCTGACAAATGCTCTTGCTAGGTTTTACTTGGTCACATGTAATAGCTCCCTGGGAGATATTGCAGGTCGTGCTAGGCACGTAATCAGTCTTGAGAGACTCTTTCTAGGCTTTGTTGATGCATGTAATAAGTCCCGAGGATCCATAGTATGACTAGTGATGATGAAGACCTACAGGTGGTGGGCCTACATCCAGTATGAAAAAGGATTGGCTCTGTAGAACTTCCTATGACGAGTAGATTCAGAGATTGATTGAGATAGCAGCAACGATGACGATGACGATGATTCGATGACGATGATCCAGAGAAGAAGACTTGTGCTAGAAGATCTGTGTCGAGAAATACCTTCCTAGTTAAGAAGGAGTGTTGATGTATATGTAACTTCGGAATGTATTTCACTTATGTATTTCATCTATGTATATTGTACTCCTATAGAGATGTTATTATTCCTCTATACGGAAGTGTTGTCATTTGTATTGACAAGTGTCGTAACTTTGCCGATGGGTTATTAGACCACCATGTGTGGGGTCGTCCCTGATTAAGTTAACCATGGGTTATTAGGCTAATTTAGACAAGTCGGCCCCACTGGTTTATTAGGAAGGACATGACAAGTATAAATAGAGATCGGAAGATCTCTATTCGATCATTCACTTACTCACTCTTCCATCACTCGGAAAGTGGCGCACATGTGAGGAGGAGGATCAACTACTAGGAGAAGACTATCTCTTGTACTTTGGTTGTATCATTCCTCTTTCTATCTTTGAGGAAGTTGTGGGGTTTTTCACCTTTATGGTTTTCCCCAGTGAAACTCTGTGTGTCTATTGTCTCATGTGATTGATATGCATTGTTATACTTGATATGTTGTACATGTTTTCTCTCAGTAAAGATCCTAGAGTATATTGAATTAATGCTAAAAAATTAACAACCTCCACCAAAGTTTGGCCATAATTGCCTTATTTTCCAACTCAAGATCCCTTAATCCTAGACCTCCCATGAGTTTGGATTTGCATAGCTTATCCCAGGCCACTAAGGCCCATTTTTCATCCTTTGGTTTTTGATCCCCCACACAAGAAGGTTATTTGCAAAGATCTGATTTCATTCATAAATATTTTTGGGGAAGCTAGAATGAAAAACAAATAGCTACTCATGCTTCTCAGGACATAGCTAAGGAGAACAAGTCGCCCTATAATGTTAAGAGAATAGAAGGACCAGTTAGAAATACGTTTCGCCATTTTTTTGACGAGGAGAGACCATGCCCCATGCCTAGTTGAGGTTATTGTGAGGGGGGCACCAAGATACCGAGAGGGGAGAGTTCCTCTTCGAAAGGTCATAAATCTGGAAATTGCTATCTGGAGCCTTATTGGAGAGTTGAAGAAGAAAATTTCTAAGTTCTCATTGTTGAGGGAAAGGCTCTAGGAAGTTAAAAAGGTGGAGCGAAGGTGTTTTAGACATCGATCTTCCCTCATGGAGGTTGTGGAAAGTAACATGGTTTCATCGACGAATTGCAAACGTGAGGCTTTGTTTGCATCGTTTGTGGGTTTAAGATCAGAGAGGATGTTGCTTTGAGTGGAAGCTTTCAATGATCGCCTTAGTCTTTCCACCATGAGAATGAACAAAAAAGGGGGGAGGGGGTCCCCTTGGCGCACCCCCCTTGATGAAGAGAAAGTAGGGGAGTGCGAGTCATTCATGAGGATGGAGAAAAAGGAAGAGGAGATAAGAGATAGGATCTAGTTTACCCATTGAGCATAAATCGAAAAGCAAGCAGAGAGTTTTCCATGTATTTCCAAGAAATTTTATCAAAATCCTTAGATAGATCAAGTTTAAGGAGCATACCATCCTTTTTGGAATATTTGAGAGTGTGGATCGTCTCATGCACAAACATAACCCCATAAAGGACTTGATGGTCTTAAACGTACCCAAAATGTTCTTTAGATATGAGGTGAGGCAAGATTGGTTTCATTTTGATGGCAATGACCTTCGCGATGATTTTATAAATGACATTGCATATGGAAATTGATGGAAATTTACTTGGGTGGATTGGGTTTTATTCCTTCGGGACAAGAGTGAGGAAGGTGTCCTTCAAAGCAGGGAGAATGACCAATCTTATGCGAGATTATTCAACATCTTCCCAGAACTCATGTTGAATAGTGTCCCAACAACTGTGGAAAAAATCTGTGGTGAAACCGTCAAGCCCTGGAACTTTGCTTGTTGGCATATATTTCACTGCTGGAGTCACCTCTTCGAGGGAGATAGATATCGGGAGGTTCTTTTTCTGCTCTGTCATTACCATATTTGGGATGTGTTGGAGGATGGATTTCATAGTCATTTCTCAGTAACTTCCATCATTAGTGAGGATATTGCTATAGTATGAAACCAGTTCCTCTGCAATGTCCTCTTGTCTGGTGAGAGTTCTTCCCCCATCTGTTTGAATTATGGTTATTCAGTTGTGAGCTCTCCTTTGGATTATGGAGTTTTGGAAGAACTTGGAATTCCTCTCGCCCTCTTTAAGCCACCTTATTTTCGACTTTTATCGCCACAAAAATTCTTCCTGATCCGACCTTTGATTTATAGCTTGATGGAGTTCTTTTTTCTTCTGAAGTAGATCTTTGGTGTATCATTGGGAGATGGCCTCTTGTTGAACCTCCATAAGGTCTGGTTCGAGTTGTTTCCTGGCTTCAATGATGTTTCCAAATACCTATTTGTTCCAGGTTTTAAGTTTGGCCTTTAACCATTTTAGTTTCTATTGTAGGATGTACATTTTTTATCCATAGTTGGTGGGAGCATCTGTCCACCAACCTGAGAATGTTTTGAGGAACTCCAGATGGCCTAGCCAGAATTTTTCAAATCGAAATGGGCGATTTTTTGTTTTGATAAAATCATCAACCTCAAGGATAATTGGCCAATGATCAGATCCCTCCCCAGGGAGGATGACTGAGTCAATTATAGAATCCGATGTCACAATATTGGTTGAGAGGAGGAATCTATCCAATTTGGATGCAAATTGGTGCACTCGCCCCCTCTTGTTATTCCATGTGAAGGAGTCGTTCTTTGGTTGAAATCCACCAGGTCCAGGGATGCAATGAGAGGTCCAAAATCCTTGCTTTCCAAGTCCAAACTACCAGTGTATCCTTTTTTTCCAGGGGATTGGATATCAAGTTGAAGTCTCCCTCAGTAATCCATATGGAGTCCCAAACAAGACAAACTTTGATGTAGGAGAGTGTGGACATGAACTTGGATTTTAGGGAGGGGATGGGAGGACCATAAACATTAGTTAGGATTCCATTGAGATTCGAGTTCAGAATATGGAAGGAGGCATAGATGGAGTGGGCTGTTGGGAAGAAGTTGGATATATGCACCAGAGAAGGGTCCCAAAGGATGGCCATGCCCCTTGCCATGCTTGCAGCATCTAACGCTATTGATTGAAAACCTCTCCAATAGAATTTTGAGAGAGATGAGATTGCTTCCAAAGAGTATTTGGTTTCTTGAATAAAGAATATTGTTGGTTTTTCCTGACTAATCTTATACCGAAGGGTTCTCTTTTTTTATTTCCCCCCAGAAATCGAATATTCCAAGATAAAATCTTCTTTAAGAAACTATTGCGTAGGAGAAAGAGACTATAGCCAATCCGTGAGTGATTTGTGATTACCTAATGCTATTAGGGTTTCCCCCATCTCTGTGAGTCTCCGTTGGTTCGACTTTGGCACACGCTTTTGATCCTTCTTGGTTGTGTGAGGAGGCGAGGAAGATGGTTGAATTCCAATCTTGTGGGTGGCCTTACCCGAGGATTCCGAGGGATATGGGGAGTGGTGGGCCACTTATTGTAAATCTCTTCATATGATTGGTATGTGGGGTGTAGGTATGTCCTTGAGATCTCACTTCTTGCAGGTTTCTACTATTTTATGCAGCTCGTGGTCCATGATATTCAGCTCTTCCTCTCCTTCATTGTTGCTGGGATCCTCTGTTTCTTACATGGTTCTATCCTCCGTGGGATCTAGCTTCTGCCTCCTGACTTGATTTAGATCCTCATTCTCAACATTCAAGGTTGTTGGGATAAGATCGGTTTGTGCTGTGGGGGGCTGATCTGTTTCCATTTCCTTAAGGACTACAAAGGGGTTCTAGGCTTCAGCCCTTGAATTGGCCTAAGTCGGCTGGGGTTTAGCTCCACCTTTAGATCTACGGTTAACCATGAACCCATCTTGCATTTGCTGCGAGTGGGATGGTTGGGGAAAGGGTGGTGGGGCTTGAGGGTAATAATGGTAAAGGTGGCCATACTCATGGAAATGCCTACATCTGAAGGGGATGTGATCATAATACAAGGGTTTCACCCATTCTTCATATTGGAAATTGAGGCAGATCACTTATGAGAGAGTCTTAGAAAAATTCATATGAATGCAAATTCGAGCATAGGATGTGTAATGACCTCTTTTTGTGATCTCTGATATCTTGATAAATTTACCTAGGGTGTTGCCGATCCCCATCAGGGTTTCCTCATACAATTATTCCTGTAGTAGGGAGTACAATCTTACCCAAACCAGGACTTCCATGAAGTATTCTTTTTCTGGACAGTAGTTCTCCTTCCAGTGCCTCATGAATAGACCTGAGTTGTTAAAGAAGTAGGGTCCTTGCTCAATGATTCTTTCCTTGTCCTCGGCATTGAAGAAGATGGCTGTAAAGAATCCCTTTGACCCTAGCTTCATGTCCAAATCCCCTTTCGGCTTCCATTTATGCACAATCCAACCTTGTAGGGCATTTTCATTGGGCCAAAAACCAATAAATTTACAGATGAGGGCACGATCCCTCATATATTTCCTATATTCATTGATCTTGTTTGAGGATATTTCAAGGCTTGGGATGGATTCGATCCTTGGGAGGAAGACGTTGCGTGTGGCTTTGGATCCCTTTTCATTCATGGTCAAGTTCTGCAAAGGTTCATTCTGTGGTATTGAAGGGTTTGTACTGACAAATGTCGTAGTAGTTCCATATTCCATTGGCTTCCCATAGGAGCCTTCGCTTGCACGTTCTAAGTTTTGTATGGGGTTTTCCCTAGTAGTTAGCCTGGGGATCATGTTATTATGAGCCTTCAAGGCCATGGGATCCTTCCCCGTGAGGGTCTTTGTGACCGCAGGAGTCTATGATCGCCCAATTGGTGCTTTTGGTTGTAGGATGGCATTTCAGAAGGAGGGAGATCCTCTCCCTCCCCACTACCCAGCCATGGGATCGAAACCAAACCTAGGGTTTTTTCTTGTTTCAGAATTGCTGATCCGCAGAATCGATTAGAGCTCTCTAATATTAATCAAGATTTGTATGATCCTTGTTAGATAAGTATCTTTGTGATATTTGTTAGAAAAGCATCCTTATGATATTTGTTAGAAAGGTGTCTTTGTGATCTTGTTAGAAGAGTTACTTGGTTATCTTTGTTAAGAAAATCATCTTGTGATCTGAGCATCTTGTTAGAAAAATATCTTTGTGGTATCTGTCATATCCTTCTAAAGTATCATAGTAATATTACATGACCTTGTTGTACGAGTATCTTGACTGAAAGAGTATCCTTGCTAAAATATTAACTTGTGGTGCTTTCTTGTATATTCATTGGAAGTATCTCGGTAATCTAGGTGTAATAGTATCTTAATACAATTCATGAAAGTAACTTAGTAATTCTCATGCATCTTGTTAGTAACATTTCATGCATCTCATTATTCTGAAAGTATCTTGATATTATTCCTTGTATTTGTTGTTGAAGTGTATGCATGGGACTTATTAACTAGAATGCATTTCATGAAGGAAGATACTTGACACATTGCATAAGTTTGGTTGAGGTACTTGATGCATTGCATAAGTTTGGTTGGTATACTTAATTCACATCACGACCTTGGTTGGTATATTTGATGCACTGCATGACCTTGGTTGGTATACTTGATGCACTTCATGACCTTGGTTGGTATACTTAATGCACTTCATGACTTGGTTGGTATACTTGATGCACTTCATGACCTTGGTTGGTATACTTGATGTACTTCATGACTTTGGTTTGTATACTTGATGCAATTCATGACCTTGGTTGGTATACTTGATGCACTTCATGACCTTGGTTGGTATACTTGATGCACTTCATGACTTTGGTTGGTATACTTGATGCACTTCATGACCTTTGTTGGTATAATTGATGCACTTCATGACCTTAGTTGGTATACTTGATGAACTTCATGACCTTGGTTGGTATACTTGATTCACTTCATGAATTTGGTTGGTACACTTGATGCACTTCATGACTTTGGTTGGTATACTTTATGCACTTCATGACTTGGATGGTATACTTGAAGTACTTGATGACTTTGGTTGGTATACTTGATGCACTTCATGATATTGGTTGATGTACTTTGATGCATTTCATGTGTCTGTTTGATAGAGTGTACACCTAATGCATTACATGTGGTTGAATGATTGGAAAGCATGTTTAATGCATCTCATGTATCTTGATAGAGTATGTACTTAATGCATGATTGAATTGATTAGAATGTGTCTCGAGTAAATGCATTTCAAGTGTTTGGTTTCATGTACCTTGATGTACTTCATTTATCATGGGTGAAGTAGAGTGAAATGGAATAAAAAGGAATTTATTTTCATGTGGCGATTTCATAGAATTATTTCATGTACCTTTACAGTATTTCATGCGGTTAGTTAGAATTTATTTCATCTTGAATATGTATTTTAATGTATAATGTTGAACTATATATATATATATATATATATGTTGTTTCTAACCGTGTGTTTGATGGAATTTGAAGAAATATCTTTGTTGAAGAATATCCTTATATTATGTATCACCTATTTTCATTCCCGATGTTAATCATATGAGTGATTGAAATATGATTTTCAGGTGGGTATATCTTTGTTGAAGTTTGAAGGCCTTGTAATAAGGTTTAAAGACCTTGCAATGGGGATTGAAAGTTGACCCTTGCTTCCTTGATTCCACTCTACTAGTCCCGGTTCTCCCATAGGAAATGGAGGCAGACACGAAAGTAGGTGGTAGTGGGAAGAATTTTGGTTAGGAAGATGTTATCTTTCTAAGGCATGTATGGGCATGTCCACGAGAGTTTGAAACATGTTATCTTTCTGAGACATGTGTGGGCATGTTTGTTATCCCTTTGTAAATGCATGTATGAGTAAGTATGCATCTAGGATGTAATGCACTGATGGTAATCCCCTAGCATGTGTAATGTTGTTATTTGATTATTATGGTGGCACTAGGTGCCTGGACTATGGAATATGGACATTATTATTATTATTTTATTATTATTTACCTATAATTAAATAATATCTCAACATGGACAACAAATGTGGCTGGGGGTCTTGGATTCCACATGTAAGGGGGTTGGGGTTAGGAGTTGTTGCTCTCCCTAACAGTACTCCAGTATTCCTAATTTTGATGTTATTGGACCATGGTGGTCCTATTTTGCTTAATTAATGATTTGCATGCACTATTGTGTCCTCATTGGAGAGAATATTGCTTATCTGGATAATATTCCTGCACTCTTGTCTTGTGTGCCAATTTGGCTAATTTGAAGTCATCTTCAGTCAATTTGAGTTAAAATTGAGTTAATGTTAGTTAATTTCAGTTAAATTGACTTATTTCCAGTTAATATTGAGTTAATTTCAGTTAAATTGAGTTAATGCCAGTTAAATTCAGTTAAATTGAGTTATTTTCAGTTAAATTGAGTTATCTTCAGTTAAATTAAGTTAATTCAAGTTGCCTTCAGTGCATGGGAGTGATCTTGGGTGAATTGGATTCAGTCCTTGTGAATTCGAGTTGTCTCCAGTGCATGGAGGTAATTATGGGTGAATTCGAGTTAGTTGTGGTAGGTGTGAGTCAAACTTAGTGATTTTGAGTTAGCCCTAGGGAATGAGAGTGCTTTTTCCAGTCTTTTAGAGTCAGTCTAAGTGGATTCAAGTTGCTCTCTTCATAACTTGAATGGTCATCCAATGGTTTGGAAAAATCCATAGTGAATGGGAGTGGCTTGCTAGTGAACTTGAGCTATCCTCTTCTAGTGAATTCGAATTGGTCTTAAGGAATTGGAATTGATTCTATTCTATTAATTCATTCCTTCATTGATAGAGAGGGGAGTGGTTCATGCCATGATTGTTGATAGTTGGGTAAGCTTGTGATCCTGGGAACCCATGTATGCTTTGCTATGTGTGTGAACTGTGTGCTTGGAGCATGGGGATATTAACCGTGTTTGGAGTAAGCCTGATCAACTATGGTATAGTTCCTCTGTGCCATCGCTTGTATCCATCTCGATCCTGCACATAAATCCTAATGGTGAATGGTGATGTCCTGAGGGACCTGGTAGGTGAAGGGATTACTATTTCACCTGGTAGTGGGGTGGAGGAGTAAGTAGGTGGTGAGGGATTGAGTTTTGGCTTCACCATAACTAATATTTGTGGTGAGGGATTGAGTTGTGCAGTATAGTTCCTCAGTGGCCACCGCTTATCTCCATCCTGATCCTACACATAAATACTGATGGTGAATGGAGATGCCCTGAGGGACCGTGTAGGTGAATGGATTACCATTTCACCTGGTAGTGGAGTGGAGGAGTAAGTAAGTGGTGAGGGATTGTGTTGTGCTTTCTCAGGTTGTATGGCCTGAGTTTCTTGTGATGGAAATGTATTGTGCTTTCTTAGGTTGTGTGGCCTAAGGTGATAGAGATCGAATTGGAAAAATGAGATTTCCTTAGCATGTGGATCCATTACCTCAACTTTGGGGTAACCTGCTCAAGTGGTATGGCTTGACAGTGTCTAAGGCTGGGAGGAACGTTGACCTGTTGATGCTAGTCACACCATATATAAAAGATAAGTATCATTTACTCTTATTTACTATGTTATTAATGCACATGTGCCTGTGGATGCTGGGATATCTTGTTTATTAATGATTTAAATGCGCATGTTTAATGGCTAAGTTTTATGTTGATAAATTGGAAGCTCACTGAGCGGGTATGTGAATATGTTAATCTAGCTCTTAGAAGCTAGATTGTATGATTTATGGTAGATGTTAGAATATGATTTTTGGACAGTCCATATGGCCGTGTATGGCTGTCCCAATCAGATCTTCCATGGGATTAATGGCTATTATTAAAGTGGTAAAATTCTGATTGACTTTAGTGCTATAAATCTGCTATAATGAATTGTAATGATGCTGATTTATTTATGGTACTAGAAGCTAGTTTGCTTACGTATTTATGAACATTTATGAGTCTGATATTTGTACAGTCCATGTGGCCATACATGGATGTACCATATCAGGTCCCATATGGGTTTATATACTAATAATTTCATGTATTAAATTTGATATGCATTAATCTATAAATCTGCCTTAAGGAAAGATAATAATGCCGATTTTACTGTGATGCTAGAAGCTAGTCTTTTGTGGAAATCATGTTCATGGGGTAGACTGATATTTAGGGCATACCATATGGCCATGTATGGCTATACCAGATTAGATATGAGTTGGTATTGGAATTTTGAAATAAGTATTATAGATCTGCTATGTTAGACTTTTAAACGCTGCCTCCTTAGAATGTTAGAATGATGAATGTTTATTGTCATAAATGGAGTCCTGTGAAGGAATGCAAGTTTGATTTATTTAGTTGATTAAATGGATACAGGAGGCTACACATAGGTTTAATGACAGTTAGTCAACATATGAATAGGTTCTGGTGTGAATGTTTTCATGTGACATTGCACTACATTGCATGTAGAATGGGGAACTTGATTGCATTGGAAGGGAAATATTCCTTAGTTGTTGAATGTTTTAGAAGTTTTAAATTGTATGGCATGTTAGCATAACCTTAGAGAGTATTATGACGATGTGCTTAACTTAGATTCAACCATCCCTTTGTTAAAGATCCCAGTTACATGACCTTTGTATGTATTCCAGAGTCGGGTATGTTACATGCATCTAAATAAATCAAACAAAATTCCACATTTCTAAAACAAATAGTTAGATAGTTAAATTTATTATTGTATAATGAAATTAAATAATTAATATAGAAAAATGACATTAAATGATCTTAACTACAGTCAAACATTAAAGTCCATCTCTATTTTAGATCATTGACACACAATACATTTTATAAATCAAACAAAATCAACATAACATGAAAATACATAAATATACATGAATGATATGAACATGATATACATCAACATCAACGTGATATGAAACAAGCATAATATATATGAATAATAATATCAAAATCATAAAATATGTAAAATATACATCTCAAGTCAAATATAAAAGTTAGATATATACATGTGCTCAATAATCACTATGAGCTAACAGGTCCACCACCGAAGCCAAAGGCATCAGTACCTCCACCAGCAAAGCCATAGGCATCAATACCTTTTCTACATAAAAAGGTAGAATGAAACAAATGATGTATCTTTCCATGAGTATCTATATGATTTGATGCAACTATCATATCTATAACAATGTCCATTGATGTAGAAGGTGGTGGTGGGTTAATTGGGGGAGAAGGAGATGGTGGTCAATTTACTCGATGTGGAGGTGAGGGTGGTCAATCAACTTGTTGAGGAGGAGATGGTGGTGGGTCAACTCGGTGAGAAGGAGAGGGTGTTCAATCAACTTGTGGAGTAGGATATGGTGGTGGGTCGACTCAGTGAGGAGGAGAGGGTGGTTGGTTGACCTGTGGAGGAGGATATGGTCATCAGTCAGCTTCGCTAGGAGGAGGAGGTGGTGGTCAGTATGCTCCATGAAGAGGAGGAGGATAAGGAGGTGGAGGATCGCCACCCTCATCAGATGAATCATGAGATCTCTTAGAAATCCTCCACCTCTTAGTAGGATGACCACACCAATAATATGATGCAACAATGATGTCATATCATGCAGGAGGGTCCTCCATATCTATGCGAGGTATGGATCTTGTAGGATTTGGTTAACCTGTACATGGCACATTCCTTATCGAGCCAACAATCTAGATAACTTATCCACAATCTCCTAGCGAAATCTACTATTTGGACTATGTTGCAGGCTGGGTATCTATAACCAAGGTACCTCATCAACCTCCGCCATGTCCTCGTCATGTTGGGGAGGCACCTCACCAATACAAGTGTCAATATATGCAAAATAGTACAAAACAATAGTTATCAATTTAATTAAACAATTTAAAGAAAATGTTATAGTATATTACATATGCATTAAATAAGACAATACTAATGCAACTAGATTATTCAAAACATAATGCTAATATTACCTTTGTCATATGGTGCCTCATTTGGTGTAAATAGGATGTTGGGACATCCTAGCCAATATGGCCTTGCATATGGGTATGCCACAAGATCCATGATGTGATCGTCCTCAATGGCAAGAAACTCCAGTGTCTCTGGAGTGATCCTACTTGGGAACTCTTCCTGGATCCTCTTGTGAAACATTTTCCCCACATGTGCATACGCACCTCGGTCAACGACCTAGTAGGGTGGTGGTTGAATGACAATCGAGTGACCGAAAACCTCTCAAAAAATATGCAAAACAACTATGAAGAAAATGGGAAGCATCTCCTCCCATCAAACATAGCATGGCAGCAATCCATAGAAAAACAAATTTGTTACAAAAAATTGATAGACGACCTAATGCATCTAGGACTCTACAATAATAATCAACATAATATAATAGGGGACAACTAATGCGTTACTCATCAAACGTCTAGTGGGACACTGTCCTAACCAAAAGTGAGAGGCACCTAACCTCCTTTGCACCAAATGAAGCTATCCACAACTAGCCCTAGCTATGTAGAATTCACTAAGGGTAGTGGAATCCTCACTAACATATCTCTGAACATATGCCAGTTGATTAAATCCTAAAATTCCAAGTAGGACATAAGGGAAATGGGAAAATCCTCCTCTCTCCTGGATAGCCTAGTAATGAAGTAAATGTATTCCTTTGTGGGTTGGAATCACAAATAAAAACACACCCTAAATGCTTGTCAGCATTGATCTCAATGATGGATCAACAACCTCAGTAATCGTGAGTGCCCCTTAGCGATGTAGACTCTCATAAAACTTGAGGAGGCCAACAAACCATAATAATATTCGAGTCTATGATGCAATAGGGTGAAGGATCAAATCCCTATCCCTCTCACGAGGCTCCCACTCTCATACAACATTGTACAAGTTGAGTTGTTGTTGCTAGCATCATCGATCCTGTCTCTGATTCACATATAAATTTCGTTTTAAACATAGACGCAGACACATACATATATATATATATAAAACATTAAAAATTTGATTAAAGTACATTTATATTTATCAAAACCATAAAACATTTTTTTTTTCTAAAAAAAAATTAGAAACATAATCGATACACCTTGAAAATAGTAACACACTGTCTGCGGTGCTTTTAAACAATAATCACACTGCCATTGATACTTTTAAAACCTAATTGCACTACTAGAGGTGCTTTAAAATAGCTACAATGCACCGCAGTCAGTGCAGGTATACTTAAAATTTCCTATTGGTGCATTTGATTCACATAAACAAGCACACTATCAACAGTGTGCTTAAATAAATATAATGTATTGATATCTTTACAAAAATATGAAACATATTTTTTTCTTCGATTTATATATTTTCAATGCTTTGTATATATCAATACACACCGATGGTGGTGCGTAAACATATCTGGGCACCGAAGAAATAATTCATAGTACTTAATCTTTATATGGTGCGCTTTATGATGATATATATTGATGAACATAGAGGATGGGACTATTACTAGGGCTCATCTAAACCCTGCATCTAAACCCTACTCACGGCTGGACTGACAGCGGCTCAGGTACCAATGAACTGTATATCCACACCACTTAGAAATGGATCGGATTATCATGTTGTGGATGAAGTAGACTACTCCATAGATCCCTTCAAAGGTAAAAATATTTTTTACCATGCATTGGATTTCAAACCGCGGTCACTTTCTCACTGTTTTGCAGTTGCTTTCTCGTCGGGAGAAAACTTCCATCTGACAACTGGAAACGGGGCAGTGGGGACTAAGATACCTGGGGTTGGATTACCGATTGCAAATCTCTCATATTCTAGTAGAAGGACTCAGGAGGATGCGGTTACCACTCCACTCGACCTAACCGCAGCACGCCCACTCGCCCCAGAGATTGGGGGAACACCTTACACTCTCTTTGAACTGCCTCTATTTACCAGCCTGGGATTTTTGCCACCCACAGATTCAACTATCACACACATGACTCTATGGGAAGAGGACTGGGATCTTGGTTCTCCATTCATCTCAGATCTACAGGAACACAGCTAGCCTTTCAGGGCACCATTGGAACAATTGCCGACACCATACAACTTTGCTGTGGTACCTATTTCACATTGCCCAGATGACTTCATTGCCTCTCTCATGCAATCACCTATGAATCTAGGGTTTGTTTCTCCTTGGGCATATGATAATGGAATGAACACCAACAAAAATCCCATCAAGAACCAGAGGGTTCTCCCCCGCGGAAGCAGAAAGGGAAATGCCTAAAGAACTCGCGTGAACCATTAAGTCTCATCTGTGGGAAAAATGTCACTGTGGAAAACTCTTTGTACATGGAGGAATCAACGATTGTTGGGCGTGCTAGGGGAAAATATCCCAGTTTCGACGGAATGGACAAGTGGATAACCAAAAACTGGTCGGAACTGCTGGATTACAAACCGGAGATTATGGTACTCTCCAGGGTTGGTTCGTTTTCAAATTAAAAAATCGGGAGGATGTGGGACTTGTTCTTCAAAAACACTAGAGCTTTGGAAATTCTCCTGTTCTCTTCAAAAATTGGACGCCGATGTTTGATGCTGACACTGAAAAATTCGATGTCATCCCAATTTGGGTTCGTCTGCCAGGCCTTCCATGGGAATTTTGGAACCAGGATTCTTTCAGAGACATTGGGAATGCTCTTGGAGCTTATGTAGATGATGACATGTCCTTTACATAGACCAAGAGAATGTAGGTGGCCAGGATTCTGGTGTCCATAAATGTTAGATCTGGGCTTAGAGAACAGATAAATTTCATCTGGGGGAAAGAGAAGCGCATAAAACGTCTGGATTATGAAGTTGTTCCCTTCTGATACCATCGGTGCCATGGATATGGACACATGGAAAAACATTGTCGTCTTCCTTTTAACAAGAAAGTGGATCCCTCTCATAAATGAATGGAAGGGAGTGGTTTGGGGTAAAGCAAGGGTTTTCAGAAAGTAGGCATACTGAACGAACTCATGGTGGAGGTACACAACAAGCTGGAAATTCCTGCTTCCGTTCAGGCACATTCAACGGGTCTTGGCGGTTCAGAACCCACTCTCAATCATTTCCCGGAGGATTCCAGCGTTGATGACCCTACTTTGGAGACGCCACACACTACTGCCACTGATACTCCCCCTGCACCGGGTAATATTGATGCTCCCATTACACCTTATCCACTCTCGAATATTTCTTTTTTTCTTTAAATTTGGATTTGGCTGGATCTACTACACCAGACTTCACTATGAACCTTGAAAACCTCACCCCCTTGGTCCCTCTTCCTCTCCTTTGGTCCCTACCTCTCCTATGGAGTGCTCCACTGTCTCACTAGATCATGCCTCTCTAGAAAAAAACCCTATCCGTTTCCACTTAGGTTCTCGTGATATCCCTGTCCCCTCGGCACCACTCCCTTTCGGCCCTGGTTTGGGATTGAATCCTTTACACCGTAAATTGCAAAAAGGTCGAGGTAGACCCACACTCCTATCATCGACACAACAGAGGGATATCCTAGACCTTGCAGATGGAAAATAAAAAACCATTGCTGGGGCACTTAGAGCAGTGAAGGCCCAACAAGGAGTGACTCAATGAAACTTATGTCCATAAAATGTCAGGATTTGGCTAGTAAACCCAAAAAACTTGCACTAAAGAGGCTGATCACTCTTCATCAGCTGAATATTTTCCCGTTACAAGAAATGATGGGGTCTGAAGCAAATGTCATGGTTTCAATCAAATTTTTATTCCCCTTCTTTGATTTTGTTGCCTCAAGTGCCTGAAGTCTTTCGGGTGGTCTCGCCTTAGGCTAGAAAAACTCTTTGGTAAAAGCCCTAAACTCTTGGGGTTTTTCCTCTGGGCTGGAAGATGAGTCTTTTCATGCTAGTTTAAGAAATACTTTCATGGTTTTAAACATCTATGGCCCATATTTGGAACCAGTTGCCTTCTAGGACTCCATCTGCAAAAAATCATTTCTTTCAGCGGAAGATTTGATCCTCGGTGGAGATCTGAACTTCACCCTGGGTTCTCATGAACACTCGGGACCACTTGCAAGATGTGATCTTATTGCTGGATATTTTGATAAATTTTTTAGGGAAGCTCGTCTCATTGATATCCACCCCATAAAATTGAATCATACTTGGACAAAAGATAGAATTGGTGAGGGGAGAATTGCTAAGCGTTTAAATTGTTTTCTGTTGGCTGAATGCTTGGTGGAACAAACATATAGATTCCAGAAATGGGTCGACTCTGGAGGTTTCTCTGATCACTATCCTATCTGCCTTGAAATTTTGGGCACTACCTCCAAACCCCCCAACCCATTCAAACTATGTGCAGCCTAGCTAAAAGAGGAGGAAGTATCAAAAATTGTAAAAGACTCTTGGATTCCCTATCAACCCGAGGAGGGTTTTTTTGTTGCTCCCCACTTTGTCAAAAATCTCACCCGATTAAAGCAATTATTGAAAGATTCGGCCTTCACAAAGAGAGAGTGAGATGAACTTGAGATTCTTCATGTTGAAAAGGAAATTGCCAGTGTACAGGACTCGGATGGGGGTGGTTTTCTTTCTCAGCAGACTACTGAACTTTTAAAATCAATAGAGGGAAGTTGTAATAAACTTCTCTTAGAACAGGAGGAATTCTGGAGACTAAAGAGCAGGGCCATTTGGATTGAGAGTGGAGACAAAAATACAAAATTATTTCAAGTTTATGCAAAAGGTCGAAAGTAACAAAATACCATCTGGGATTTAAAAAATGAAAAGAATGAGGTCTTCACCTCTTTTGATGATCTGGATTCCCTGGGAACCTCACATTTCAAATCCCTCTTCTCGGAAAACAGAAGAGCAAGCATTGTTGAAGTCATTCGACTCTCACATTTTTTCCCTAGAGCTGTAACTAATGAAGATAATCATAACCTACTGGAAGAAATCACTGAATATGAACTCAAAGAAACACTGCACAGTTTTCAAAAAGATAAAAGCCCTAGACCTGACGGATGGGTGATAGAATTATTTCTTGAATTATATGAAACCATTGGCCTCGACCTTCTTCAGCTGGTAGAGGAATCTAGAAAATGGGGAGTTGTTCACCCGCCCTTAAATGCTACTTTTATTGCCCTTATTCCAAAAACTGACAAACGTGACTCCTTACATGATCTTCGTCCTATCTTTCTCTGCAATATCACCTACAAAGTTGTGGCAAATATCATGGCAAAAAGGTTGAAAGGACTTCTCTCAAATTTCATATCAAATGAACAATTTGGCTTCCTAGAAGGATGACAGATACATGAAGCTATTGGGCTTTCTCAGGAGGGCTTACATTTACAAAAACTAAAAGGCATAAAATGAGCTGTCATCAAAATTGACCTTTCAAAGGCTTTTGATCGAGTTAGTTGGCTTTATCTACGACTGTTAATGACACAACTGGGTTTTGACTATGCTTTCATCAAATGGATGACGAGCTGCATCACTACAGCCTCATTTTCTGTACTCATCAATGGTTCTCTCACAACTTTCTTCTGTGTTGAAAGGGGATTGTGCCAGGGTTTTCCATTATCCCCACTCTTTTTCCTTTTGGTGGCTGAAGGTCTGAGTAGAGCCATTCTGTACGCTAAATGCCAAGGCACTTTCCATGGAATCCACATCACCAATACTCTTTGACTCTCCCACTTACTATTTGTTGATGACATCCTACTCTTCTGCGATGGCTCGTAGAGGGATGCAGACCAACTGGATTACATTCTGAATCTTTTTCAAGAGGCTACTGGAATGGTCATAAACGTTCACAAATCCTCTATCACTCTCTACAGACTGACAAAGGACAAAAGACAAAGGTATCTAATCACTCTTTCCTTTCGAAATTTTAAACATGGATGCAAGTTTAAAATACATGCGCTTCCATCTAAATCCTAATGGATACAAAAATTGTGATTGGTCTTGGCTTATAGCTAAATTGGAGAAACGGTTGATGATTTGGAGCCACCAGTGGCTTTCAAGAGCTGGCCGCTTAGTACTTATTAAATCGGTTATGGAGGCCATCCCGGTCTACTGGATGTCGTTGGCTTGGATTCCTAAGGGCATATTGAAAAAATCCAAAAAAAATTCTTTCCATTTTCTGTGGTCTGGGCACATAGACTCCTATGTCATGCCTTGGGTCAATTGGGAGAGACTTGCTCTATCGAAATCATTGGGGGGTGGGGGTTACAACATGTACACTTTTTTGCAAAATGCCTTTCTGCTAAGGTCGGATGGAGAATGCTCACCACTGAAAAACCTCTCGATGAAGGTGGTAAAACAAAAATACATTGCTCCAGACTCGTTCATACAATGGATTCGAAACCACACAAAGATAATTGCTGGAATCTCTTTGATCTAGAAGGCGGTACTAGCTTCCCTCCCACTCATCAAACAAGGGCTTGCATGGAAGGTTGGAAGTGGTTCTCAAATCCATATTGGATTGGATCCTTGGTTGGGATGTCATAACAAAGACATCCTCCCAAATCCACTAATTCTTTTCCTTAATCAACAAGGAATCTTCCATCTAAATCAAATTGCAGATCAACTTTCTACTACCATTTGGCAACAGGGATGGAGGAGCATGGAGGATCTGGACATCCCGGCTGAGTTCATCAAAACTTGGAAAGAGTTCATTATTGCCCTATGAATTTCACATGTTCAAATCATTGATACAACTGATGAAGTCATTTGGTCGCCTGCCACAAATGGAAAATACACTCCAAAGTTGGGATACAAATTGTTGATGGAACAAACACAACAAAATGTTGAGAAAAAATGGTGGTGGAAAAAAATCTGGAAATCACACCGCCCTCAAAAGTAAAAAAAATTCATGTGGTGCACGCTTGAAACAGGATTCCTACTTGGGATCGTATTAAGAAGAAAAACATTGCAGGCCCTTTAAAACTCCTGATTACTTTTGCATTTGAAAAACATTGTGCTCATCTACAAATTTTGGAGACTCCATGCTTATCATAAACTGGATCAATCAAACTCATAGGTGTCACAATCTGCTTCTAAATACAATGTTAGCAGAAATGTTGAGATTAACAGGGATTTTTGATACTTTCTCCTATCAACATGTCTACAGGGAAAGGAACCGAGCGACCGATCAATTATCAAAACTGGGACTGAATCTACAACTCGGTCAATGGAAAATCTTGGAGCAAAACAATGACATTTTCCATGAATAGTATCATAGACCTTTTATTGAAGAGATAGAGGCACAAAATCTTTGAATTTTTGAAATATTTTGAAATCTTATGGAATTATTGACCTTTGCAATTTATTGCGAATATATGGTTTTTGCTGTAGATATGATCGGATAGTGAGCTCTCTGGCTCAGAGCTACTATTTTTTTGACGGCACTACAATTTTTTTTTTATACATGAAGTTGAAAAGCTTTCTCCAGAAAGGGCTCTTAGAAGCATTTCTGCAATATGTAATTTGATTAAATATTAATGAAATTACGCTTTTTTCTCTGGTAAAAATAATTTGATGTGCTTTATATACACTGATGCATCTGTATATATACAGAGCATTGATATCTTCGAAAAATATATCTATTTTTTTGGATTTGTATATATTTTTGGTGCTCTGTATATACCTATACACACCACCGGCGGTGCGTTATATATAGAGCAATTATGTCTCAGGAATCTAAATATAGTTTTTTCTTATTTTTATGGTGCACCTTATATATATAGACGCACCACTAGCACTGCACCCATATATATACATAGCACTGATATTGTTGAAAAAATGAAAGTTTTTTTTTCTCGTATTTATATATGTATGGTGCACTTGATATAACTATACTCACTATGGGTGGTGCGTCGTTATATTTATTGCACCGATGTGTTCGAAAAAACAATTACAATTTTTCTATTTATATGGTGCACTTTATATATATTAACGCACTACAAGTGGTGCACCCATATATATATATATATAGCACTGTTAAGTTTGAAAAAAAAACATAACTTTTTAAATTTATACATTTTTGGTGCTCTTTATATAACTATAGGCACCGAGGTGGTGCACCATTATATTTAGAGCATCGATGTCTTCAAAAATTAAACCTAAATTTTTTGTTCAATACACGAAGCTCTTTATATATACCGATGCATACGTAGCAAAGCGTCAATATATTTACAGAGCACTGAGTTTAAAAAAAATATTTTTATGGTTTCAATAGTGGCGTGATAAGTTTACTAAAACACATCGTGGATGGTGCATTTTGTTTTATGTTAACGCGCCATTGACAATGCATTCATTTTTTTATTCGAAACATATTACCAATGCATTTTGTGTTTACACACAGTGCACCGATATTAACAATGCGAGCCAAACTGAAGAAACACATTGCATAGATTTTTTTAAATGGAAAATTCAAGCTATATTTGGATTTTTAATCCATTAAAAATGTAAATGAGAAGATAATAAAGACAATACCTAGAATCTTGCCCATCTAGGAGGCATGGTTGCCACATACACAATAAATGATGTCTTCCAACGGTTTAGAAAAATCCCAACTCCACCGACGGACCAAACGATGGGAGAAGTACGACAACTAAGGAGCACCGGTTGTAGGGCATGTCAGGTGAGAAAGTGAAACATCGATGATTAGGTGGTCTGAGGAAGTTTGCAACACTGACAAATGAGTAAAATTGATTTTTTAGTGTCATTTTTTATATTTTTATTTTACCCTATAATTCCAGTGTGTGCACTGGTGTGCATTGTATATGCGGCACACTAATGCACTTCGATCTATATAGATCACTTCTAGGTATTTCTCTTTAAAAAAATGAAAATAAATTATGTTTTTTTATTATAATTCAGTGTGTTGTAGTATGTTTCGCACTAGTGTGTCTTTGTATTTATAATTCATCGGGGTTCCCTATTGGAAAAATAAAAAGTACTTTTTTTTTCTAGTCATGGATGAGATTTTTTGACATAAAGTGGTGTGTTGGATTGTTAAACGCACCGGTGCGCCTATATCATTCCCACGCACCGAACAATTTTGTCAGGAGGAAAAATAAAATAAACATATTTTTACAAATTGCATTAAGATATTTTGAAATTAGTGCTTTTTTTAGTTAGGTGCATTGGTGCTTTGGTGTTGTTGGCGCACTGTTGCAGTTAGATAGATTGAGAGCACCGCCCATTTTTTTAATAATAAGAATGTATGTTTTTATGTCTTTTAATTGATGTGTTTTACTTCATGCCCTTGTGCGTCTGTGTCTTCAACACGCACCACCAAGTTTTTTCAAGGAAGAGAAACATGTTTTTTTTATAAATTGAACCGAGCTATTTTGACTTCGGTGCTCGTCATAATTAGGCACACTGGTGTGTCAATGATCTTACTATTTGGGTGCACCAATGCACCATGTTATGTAGCATAATGGTGCATATTGTATGTGTATTTCCACCGATTTAAAACCTCTGCTAAAACCTCCACCCACCTTCCTTCACTATAAATGGATAAATGAGCTACTTTTTGTGAAGGGTCCACAAATCCTATGCTAGAAGGCGTTTTCCTTGTAGTGATTCTCTTTTGGATGAAGTTTTATAAGATCGTGATCATAAACATTTTTACAAGCTTTTGGCCATCTAGATTGGAACACAACAATGATTGAAGAATATCGTTCCTTAATGGTGAACGATACTTGGAATATGCTACCTCTTTTGAAAGGAAGAAAACTTGTTAGATGAATATGGATGTATAGAACTAAGTATGCATAAGATGGAAGTGTTGAAAGACTTAAGGCAAGGTTAGTTGCCAAATGATTTTCTCAAGTTGAAGGGATTTACTACAATGAAACCTTTTCCTATGTCACCAAAATGAATTCCATCCATCTTGTTCTAGCCATTGACACCTCATTTAAATGGGAGGTTCATCAAATGGATGTAAAATCCATATTTCATGGGGGCTTTCAATAATAAATTTACATGGAACAACCTCCTGGATATATTCAAAATGACTCCAATGTTGTTTGTCGCCTTAAGAAGTCTTTCTATGTCCTTAAGCAAACTCCTTAGGAGCTATCTTCTTGACACCAATTTTTATAGATTCCATTCTAACCCCAATGTCTATACCAAGAAAGTAGGAAACCAGATCAAAATCCTTGTTCTTTATGTTTATGACCTTATTCTTACTAGTAGTGACCCTAAAATTTTAACCCATGTGAAATCCAACCTGAAGGAGAAATTTGAAATGACCGACTTAGGAAATTTACATTATTTTCTTGGCCTCCAAATCTTGCAAACCAAAGAATGAATTTTTCTTTCTCAATCTAAGTATGTTTGTGACCTTATTCATCACTTTCTCGTGAAATATTGTAAACCAACCCCATATCCCTTCTTGTCTAGAGTCAAACTTACTACTACTTGCACTACACCCAAAGTAGATGTCACCTTGTACTATTAGTTAATTGGAAATCTCTTGTACTTGACTCATGCGTGTCACCTTATACTATTAGTTAATTGGAAATATTTGTACTTGAATCATGCCAATCATGATATTTATTTTGTTGTTGGCATGGTTTCCCTATATATGCAAATGGCCCATGAAATTCATTGGAAAACAAAAAAAAACTTTCATATATTCAGGGTACAATTTAGTGTGGGATACATTATGGTTTAGGGGGGACTCCTTTGTTGGATGGTTTCACTAATTCCTATTGATATAGTGACCTTGATGATCAGAAGTCTACTGTAGGTTATTCTTTTAGTCGTGGTTCCAAACCTATCACTTGGGATTCTAAGAAACAAATTGATCTTACTATTTCTTTAGCAGAATCATAGTATCTAGTCATAGTTAATGAAAGTCAAGAAGCCCTATGGATTTGAAAGATCCTTTCAATGTTTGGATTCCAACATAAGCATTTGACTACCTCATGGTATGAAAATGAATGTTCCATCAAGCTCTCCAAAGATCCAATTCAACATCAACGCAACAAACACATGAAGATACATAAGGATTTCATCATAAACTTATTCATGATCACATTCTTGAAGTGCTATTTTCACCTATAGACGATCAAGTTGCAAGCATATTCACAAAGTCTCATATAGAATCTATGTTAGGAGTTCATGAATTTGTCATTAACGGGGGGTAGGCTCTAATGCCTCCTTCCTTTTCCTATTGTGTCACCTTTGTAAATACTTCAAACCTATCCCAAGTTGTTTTTAAGGGGGGATGTTAGGATATTTAGACACTTAGGAGTTAGCTAAGATCAACTTGGTCTAATGTATATTTAGGTAAAGTGTGTTTCATTAGTATGCACTAATATGCTTTTGTACTTATGTAATCCCAGGGTCAGGATATGTTTTAGATGTAAAGTGATCTAACAATTCAACTTCACCTTGATCATAACCAACATTGATTTGTGGCTTAACACCCTATTGGTCTATGATATCTATTTAAAGAGAATCGAGGGTCATTTTATTGATGATCAATTGCAAGAAACTCAATGCAAATACTTTTCCCTTTTGCATTAATATAGTACCTCAAGTAGATATTTGGCTAGGGATGTGGTATGTTTCCCTCTCCGAGGATTTTAAACATGTAAAGACATCGATATATTGATTTGTGGTCTGTTTGTGTGAGTGGCTTCTTTAGGTGTTTGAAATATTTGGAAATACCTTGTTTTAGTAGAAAAAGTACCACCACATTTCATGTGAAAAAATGAACTGACAGGGGAGGTGTACATATATATTTGATTCTACTAGTGAAGATGTTGGTAAGCTAACTATTGATGGGAGCCTATATTGGAAAGACATATAGTATATGCAAAAGTGAGATTTCTAATAGAATAAATAGTAATGATAGATGCTGAAGCAACCAATTGCATTATTTGGTAAAATGTACTGTAGGTCATATTAAATGGACCACTTGCAACTCTCATAATTGGTTGCTACTAGCTTGGGGCTTGCTACTGAAAGGTGGGGAGGTGAAAACATTTCATTTAGGATGCTATGAATCTAATCTACCCTTTGACCAAATTCCCTATAAATCTTTGTGTATCCTCTAGAATTCATCTCCACATAGTCCAATCACTTCCCATGCCTTATTTCCATCAAGAAAATTATGAACAATTCAACTTTACCAAGTCAAATACTTGACCAATCACCTTATTACACACACTAGCATGAGTTTTTTTTCAAATAAGTTTAAATACAAACATGTTTGAGTGTGACAAACACTTTCTATAGATATTATCTCCTTAAATAAACACCCTTGTCATAACTTGTGGTAAGGGGTAAAGGGAGAGATTCAAATTGGGACATGGACATCTTGCAATTATAAAGTGCATACTACATGATTAGAAATGTGACATGAGCACATAAATAGGCTCCATAATATTGGACACCTGATTCTTCAATGCACATATATATTGCATATGTTATTTGTTCACACATATATCATTTTTGGAGAATATGCTTAAGGTTCACTTTTTCCTGATTGGTTCTTAGGTTGATCCTTGAATTGATACTTATTGGTTTTGGAAAGGTATGATTATAGATATATATTGTTCTTCATTGTGCCTTGATTAATTCGATGCCAACTAAGTAGTAAGGGGGTATTACATTGTTGAGTAGAGGTTGAAATCCCATGTCAATCTTTACTTTTGTGAAGCTAGATTTTAATAATAATAATAATCAAATTTTAAGGTCACAGCCTAGCTAGACACCAAATTGGTGTATCAGATCCCTTTGTTTATGGGATAAGGGACCCCCTCCATGCAACAATTTGATTTCTAAAGTCTACGGAGGTGTACATACCCTACCCCCTTCCATATTTGCACCTATGACTTCCTAAGAGAAAACACATGTTCTTAAACATTAGGCCCATTTAAGTTGTAGATATTACCCACTAAGGAATTTTAGGGCACCCATATAACAACATTTGAAGTTTCTATTCAAGGACACAATATCAACTTCCTTAGAATAATATCAATAGATAGTAACTTGAAATGGAATGCAATGGGAATATTCCCATGCCTTGAATTGAGAAAACACATTAGATCCTTAAATCCCCCCCCCCCCCTTAAAATACTATCCTGGGGAAACCCACCACGCACTTCCCCTCATTTTGAGGATGACACCAAGGGTGAACAAGAGTCTTCATGGCTCAAGGATGATACAACAATATACTCATTAAGAGCTCAACATGTCACTTTCAAGAATTGATCCTAGGTGGAGAGGGTAACAGTCATTCCTCCCAACCACCCGAGCTAGACCTAATTGTCATATCCTTAAAATATAATAACCAAGGATTTCTTAACAAAATAAATAAAAATGGATTATTTAAGAAACCAAATTAAGACTTTTAAGTATAGGGGTTTTGTTGAACTTGTTAACTTTACACAAGAACTCGCAAATGCCTATTTATGCACCTAGAGAGAGATGAGAACATTGCCAAATTTTCCTTACAGAAATACCTAATTTTTGGGCAATAGAGGATATAAAATTGTGGAACATGTTTCCTCTATAATATTTAGGTAAATCCATATGATAAAATTATTAAAATGTGGGTAGAACATTTGAAGCAATTATATTTCAAAGAAAGAATTAAAATAGATAAATGGTATCTTTGCAATTATTTTCTTGGGTAAGTTTACCCCCTAAAGAAGGCCACTAGTCCTACCATTGCGGTCCAACTATGTACTACAAAAATAGGTGTCAAATATATCCATTTTTGTGGGAGAGCTATTGAAGAGATCTTCATGGATTTTTTGATCTCTCAAGACATCCAATTTTAACCTTGAAACCTTGAGAGCTAGAAAATCACTACCTCAGTTCATGTGAAAAAATGAAATGACAAGGGATGTATACATATATACTTGTTGCTACCATGGAAGATGTTGGTAAGCTAAATGATGTTGGGAGCCTAAATTGGTAACATATGCAGGATATGTGGAAACATAATGACCAATAGAATGAATTGTAGTGATAGTAGTTGAAGCCATAAGTGCAACCAATTACTTTGTTTGATAAGGCACTGTACTATAGGGGATATGAAGACCACTCACAACTCCCATAATTGGTTGCTACTATCCAGAGGCTTGCTGTCAAAAGGTAGGGAACAAAACAAATTTCATTCAATATTTCCTGAATCTAAGTGACTTTCTATCTAAAACCCTTGCAAATCCTCACAAATCCTCTAGAATTAATCTTCAACCTCTTTCTATGCCTGATTTTTGTTGAGAAAATTCCAAACAATTCAACTTTGCCAAGTCAAATACTGGATCAATCACATTCTTACATGTCATAACACATGATGTTTTGCAAACAAGTGGTAAATATAAAGGGGTTTAAGTGTTTGCATTAATTTCTAGAGATACATCTCCTTAAAGAAATGCCTTTGGCGTAATGAGTAGTAAGTGGTAAAGGGAGAGGTTCAAACCGAAACATGGACACAATGGAATTATATAGTGCATCCTCCATGATTAGAAAGTTGACATGAGCACATAAATCCTTTAGAATATTGTACACCTTGCTCTCCCATGCACATACATGTTGCCTACATTATTCCTTCATACATATATCATTTTGGAGATTATGCTTAAGGTTCATTCTTCCCTGATTTGTTCTTGAGTTGATTCCGGTGTTGATACTTGTTGGTTTTGGAGAGATATGGGTATATATATATTGTTCTTCCTTGTTCTTTCATTACTTCAATGCAAGCTTAGGAGAAAGGGGGGAATATGTTGTTGAGTAGAGGTTGAAATCACATGCTAGCCTTATTTATGTCAAGCTATACTTTTTATTTATTTATTGTGATTCATTTCTAGAGAAACATAGGTATTTGGGAATGGAAACCCATACCATAATTGCAACCTAGTGGAGGGATTTACATACTGTTGAATAAGTTGACAAAGGGTCTACATGTATGAGTGGAAGCAATGTTGATGTATATGTAACTTCGGAATGTATTTCACCCATGTATTTCATATATGTATTTTGTACTCCTATAGAGATGGTATTATTCCTTTATACGGAAGTGTTTGTATTCCTATAGAGATGTTATTATTCCTCTATACGGAAGTGCCGTCATTTATATTGTAAGTGTCGTAACTTATACTTGATGGGTTGTTAGACCACCTTGTTGGGATCGGCCCTGTATAAGTCATGTGGGTCGAAGGGTTATTAGACCACCCTATTGGGGGTCGGCCATGTGGGTCAAAGGGTTATTAGACCACCAAGTGTGGGGTCGGCCCGGATTAAGTTAACCATGGGTTAAGCTAGGCATGTAGGCCCCATTAGTTTATTGGGCAGGACAAAACAAGTATAAATAGAGATCGAGAGATCTCTATTTGGTCATTCATTCACACACTTCTCTCATTCGGAAAGTGGAGCACTTATGAGGAGGAGGCTCTGCTGCTAGGAGAAGACTATCTCTTGTATTCTGGTTGTATCATTGCTATATATATCTCTAAGGAAGTTATTGGGGTTTTTCACCTTTATGGTTTTCCCCAAGTAAAATCTGTGTCTCTTGTGTGCTTGCATTATTGTGTCCATGATTGATATGCTGTAGATTTGCTGTACATGTTGTTCTCTCAGTTAAGATCCTAGATCAGATTGAAGTAAATTCTAAAAATTTAACAAGCAATGGTACATGGTATTCTTGTATTGGTCATGGAAAACTATTAGAGGGATTTTATAGGGGGTTGCTTGAACCCATTTGAATATGGCTTGGTGAAAGGTTCTTAACTACTCCCTTGCTCAATTCCTTGTCTGTCTTGGATATTGTGTCACCATTCTTGGATTTCTAGTAATAAGCCAACATACATGTTTTCCATGATCATCTAACAAACTATCACAGGGAGGGCATCTAAATTAGAATCCTACAATTTGGCGGTGAAAACTTCCCTCACAACCATTCCACATGTTTAGTTTTATGCAAATATAAGTATTTTATGGTGTTTGCATGTTGGATTTCACATGATGAATTTATAATATATTTAATTTATATTTTGGAAAGTTGTTCAACTTAAATATAAATTGTATATAGCTAGTGTTTGAGTGAGAATGTTTTTTGGATGGGTTAGCTATGGATGTATGTAAAATTGTGAATTTTACAATTTCTTGAAATAATTGGAGTTGAGTGAGTTTTCCTAGTTGTTCATTACTTGGTGTGGTCAAATGCAACAATAATATTTTTTTTTTAACTAAAACGAATATTGTATATACAAAAAAAAATGTGGTTGTGTACCATATCGACAGGTTACAGTAAGCTAATTCCATCATCAACACTTTTACAAATTGATATCCAGTTGGCTTCAGTAAGTGGAGAAGACTGCTATATGATGCAGAACAAAAATTAAAAAATTGTAGAACACTCAATCAACTTTGAGTGTGTATGCTGGCTCTCAATCATTGTAGAGAAAGAGTGCATAATGGGCATATGTTATGAAAACTTGCAGAGTTCGATTTAAACCAATCAATAAATAAAATTATAAAAACTTGTAGATGTCAGAAAGGTTTATATGTAATGATCAGTGTGCACCTTGCATTGAGTAGTAGAGTTCTTCCAACCTGTGATCGACATGCTTGATCGAGTGCTCCATGCCCATGCAATTTCCGAGTTCTTGACTCGTGATATCAGTAAACCATCGAAATCTGTGTGAGGATCATTCATTAAACCGAATGATGATCATGTGCGTTCTATCTTTCTGAAATATCAGTTGCTGAAGCGAGTTTGGCCTTCATCTAGATTCTGAAATAAGGGAAACTTGATTGATGGATGTCCGAGAGCCCTGTTCAAGGGATTTGATGTAATTCACTGTCACTGTTGGTTAGATTCAGAATTCCATAATTGAGACTGGCTCCAATATTTGCTTCAATGTCAGCTTCTTCATTTAGATTTCTTAAAATGTGAAATGCCTTGAACTGGGTGAATGTGCTTGAAATTTTCCTTATACGATGCATTATTCGATTTAGAGATAGATTGTTGAGGTTAGTGTTTGCATTTAGGGCTTTGATAATAAGCAAAGAATCGCCGAATACATGTAAATTGTTGATCATACGTTCTTTGGCGATCTGGCAGCCTTTCAACAGGGCTAATGCTTCTGCTATATTGTTTGAGTAGATGCCCAAGCCCCAACTGTACTTCAATCTTATTTTTCCATCACTTGTCCACAGGACTCCTCCTGCACCAGCTTTGCCGATATTGTTCTTTGAGGCACCATTGAAATGTAGGCTATCTGTAGCCTGATTAGTTCTCCATTCATGAAAGTCAGGGCTAGTAAGTCTGATATGCCATGCTGGTTGGTGTCAAGGTTAGAGATCTTTACTTGAACTAGGGAGAGTGACCCCTGTTGATGTATATGTAACTTCAGAATGTATTTCACATATATGTATGTTGTATTCCTATAGAGATGTTATTATTCCTCTATACGGAAGTGTCGTCATTTATATTGTAAGTGTCGTAACTTATACTTGATGGGTTATTAGACCACCTTGTTGGGGTCGGCCTTGTATAAGTCATGTGGGTCAAAGGGTTATTAGACCACCCTATTGGGGGTTGGCCATGTGGGTCAAAGGGTTATTAGACCACCCTAGTGTGGGTCATCCCAGTCATCATTATGTTAAGTGGTTAAGTTGAGGCCGACCTAGTTGAGTAAAGGTCAAGTCAAGTTAGTGTATAAATAGAGAGTGTGTCTCTCTCATTTTATACATTCTATTCTCTCACTCACACTTTGGAGAGTGGCGCACTTGTGGAGGACGAGGCTCTGCTGCTAGGAGAAGACTATATCTTGTATTCTGGTTGTATCATTGCTCTATCTATCTCTGAGGAAGTTATTGGGGTTTTTCACCTTTATGGTTTTCCCCAAGTAAACTATGTGTCTCTTGTGTGCTTGCATTATTGTGTCCATGATTGATATGCTGTAGATTTGTTGTACATGTTGTTCTATCAGTTAAGATCCTAGATCAGATTGAATTAAATTCTGAAAATTTAACATGGTATTAGAGCTAGCCTGAAAGAAGGCATGATATGGCATGTATGACACTTGTTGCACTTACGATGCTAGGGCTTGATATAGAAAAAACCAGTCATCGTAACACTTTCTCTATAAATCCATTTTGGCGAAGTTTTCGGATCTGAAAATTTTACAGGTCGAATATCAGATCCCCATGTACCTTGTATCCAAAGGACAACCTCTAATTCGTTGTACTTTGTGATTTATGATCTGTACAATATAGGGTTTCTGCCTCTTCCAGATCTGAGTCAAAATCAGGTGACCTTGGGAAAAAGGTCATAACTTGGGCTAGGAAGATCCAAATGAAATTTCGTAAAAAGCGACAGGTAGTACACAGACTTTACTATCTCAAGAAAATTTTTCAGAGGCCGAAGTTGAAACCAGTGACACGTGGAACTCCGTACAAGTTCGCTCTACTATACTATCCCATAAAAAGGTCACGTTGCGAAACTTGGCATAACTCTCTCTCAGAGAATCCAATTGAGGTCAGACCTATTGGAATGGAAAGATAACAGGTCGGGCTATCTCAGGAAAAATTTTCAGGCCTTGTGGATCGAAAAGTTTGGAGTTACACCAGGAACAATTAGGTACATATTTCTGTCAAAACAAAATTATTTTTGAGTACCTTCATTCATGGCTTTCGGAATTTAGGGCTTCAGAGAAAGTTGAAATTTTTGTAATCGGAGACCATGGCTGGATGATACTCATAAAAATCAAAATTTAGAGACCAATATCAGATTTTTTGGTTGGGCAGAAGGCCGGGCTTGATCAAACCCTAGTTCGGGACTTTGATCGGAAAGATGGAAAATTAGGGCTTCTGCAAAAATTGGAATTTTGGAAATCTGTGACCACGGCTGGAAGCTCCTCAGAAAAATCGAAGCTTAGAGTTTTGAATCAAATCTTTTGGTTGGGTGAAGCTCTGGGAAACTCAAACCCTAATTCAGGGTCCTCCCTAGTGAATCCGAAAATCTAAAAGGCAATTTCGAGGGGCGAAACTTTGCAGTTTTCAAATTCTGAATATACCAACTTGATCAGCTCATCAAGGCGCATATTTCTATCCTTTCGAAAGTTTGAAATTCAAAGTTTGAATTTTTGGGGTTTCTTTGACAAACCCTAATCCAGGTCCAGGTCCAGTTCTTGCAAATCAAGTGGATTGTGTTAATCCTAGAAGAAGATGGATTGGTCACCTGCATAAGTGAAGAAGTTCCTGTCTCAGAGGGAGATGAGGCTAAGGCCTTTCATAAGAAGATTACAAGCAATCTTGACAGGTATGGCTTATAGGTATGTTTCATGGTTAAGTTTATCATATGTTTGTCTTCATATCATTATAGTACAATCTTGATTAATTACTGGACTTGTCGTATCACCTTAATAGAAGAAATTCATTGATTAAGGTTCTGACACTTATGAATGTACTAATGCATTGTGATGTTGTATGAGGTTTATGTTGTTCGCTAACATAAAAGGTACACCAAGAAAGACAAATCATGTTCTACTTCAAGAACATATGATCATGGTGACATGAAGTCAAAGATTCATCCATTGTCATGGATCACATAGAAGATATACTTTCGAGGTATGTATAATTTGGTCCTACAATGGTTAACCTATGAGACATGCATGTTACTAGCACAAGTCACTGAAGAGAACTAGAAGACATTATGCGGGTATGTTAGACATAACTAGCTAGCATGCTAACCCAGGTATGTTTTTCCTATATCAAGCTAGAATCCTACCTTGTGTTAGGATCTTATATTGTTGTGTTGTTGATAATGATTATTCATGAAGTCATAGGTTTGAATAATCATGGTTGTATGCATATTATGATTCTTACCATAATTGATGATATGACTAACCAGAAGAATCATGAAGGTATAGGTTTGAATAATCACGGGTTTTATGCATATTATATATCTTATATTGATTGATGATTCAACTAACCAGAAGAGTCCTATGATCAAATAAGAATATGTATGAGTAAAAGAAGACTTCCCTGAAACCTTGAATACTAATGTTTATTATCTGTGTTTGAAATGATCCTGACTATACATGCTTGAGATTATTGTGTTTTGATAGTATTAAGATTATACTAATAAATGTGTGGTTATGTATGAGACCTCAAGGATAACACAATGATGATACTAATAAGCATGCATAGTAATTAAGGATGGATGTAAGTTCAAGGACAAGTAATCCAGGAAGCAAAGTTCAAGAGGGAGCACACTCCAGTTGTTCCTGCAAGAAAGCAAAGGAGCACACTTCAGTAGTTTATGCAAGGATGCATATATTTAGAGGGAGTTGACCACTTCTCACAATCCACATCAGAATGGAGTCCACCCAGCAACCAAACAAAGATAAGTATTTGAATTGTCATTTCTTACATACTGTTCAATAATGTATATACTAATGTTCCTAGAATTAGGTTGTGTATTATGCATATTAGAATAGTTGCATTGATGAATAGTATACTACTAATATGCATGGGTAAGTGGCCTATGGCATTGTACAACATTCCATTGCTACTTATCTAGATTGAAACCTCTTTGCTGACATGTTGGGAGTTGTGCACACTCTTAACAATGTTCTGGTAGAGATTGGAAGGCATCTAGAAAGTTACGGGATATGGATAAATGTTGTATTGAAGCATTGGCTAAGATAATTGCATGACTGTATGACATATTTCTTTATATGTAAGAATTTGTTCTGAAAACTATGAGATGTTTTCTAATCATGCAATTTAACTTGTTGTGTAGGAAAGATTGTATGCCATCACCTATAAAAGAAGAACTACAACATTTGTTCAGCAACAAAGTTATCTATTGAAAATATTGAAGATATTGAAGTTCCCAGGATACGGGAAGAATGCCATGATCCGTCGATCATGAAGAACGATGTTTGGGATGCGGTCCCAAGAGCTGAAGGGAAGTCTGTTGTGACTTCCAAATGGAACTATCAGATCAAGCATGCTGCAGACGGCAGCATAGAGAAATATAAAAGTGATGAAATAGAAGATACACCAGATGGATTTCAAGACAGCTTTCTTGAATGGTGTAGTTGAAGAAGAAGTGTATGTGGAGCAACCACTTGGTTCTGAGACACATGACAGGGAGTCATATATGTGCAGAACTTGGGTATGATGCACCACTTTCTAGGTATGGAGGTGTGGCAGAGTGCAGATAGAATCTTCCTTGGACAAGGGAAGTATGCAGTAGAGATCCTGAAGAGGTTCGGGATGATGGACTGCAAGGCTATGGCCACACCTATGGCATCAAACCTGAAGCTTTTGTGTGATGCTTCATCTGATCCAGTCGATGTCATGATGTATCGTCAGATGATTGGGTCTTTGATGTACTTGACGAACATGAGACCAGATATTTGCTTTGCGATGAACACAATAAGCCAGTTCCTAACGGATCCGAGGAGTGTTCACCTGGTTGCTGTAAAGCATGTTCTGAGGTACCTGAAGGGTACAGTGGATTATGGGCTCAAGTATGAAGCGAATCAAAAGTTTAACCTACAGGGTTATGTTGATTTAGATTGGGCTGGCAGTGCTGCAGATAGGAAGAGCACTTCTGGGTGTTGGTTCAGTATGGGATCAGGTGTGATCTCTTGGTTTAGCAGGAAGCAGTCCTGTGTAGCACTAAGTACAGCCAAAGCAGAGTATGTTGTGACGGATGAGCAGGTTGCAGATGTATTGACCAAGCCGTTGGCCAGAGTGTAGTTTGAGTACTTCAAAGATAGGCTTGGTTCACTTCAGATCGAGGTTCACTCCAAAGGGAAGTGATGAGTCCGGAAGATGCAGATGCACATGAGCTTTTCTAACATGGTTGATGTGTTCTCCCATGGTCGTGATGTAATTGCTGAGCCATTCTCACATGGTGGTAGATGTATTCTCCCATGGTGTAGATGTAAGGGATGGATCCATTCTCACATGGTGGTAGATGTGTTCTCCCATGGTGAAAAAGTAAGGGCTGGAGCCTTCCCCGAATGGTGGTAGATGTGTTCTCCCATGTCGGTGGTGTAAGTACTGGATGATGTGCATCTGGGTTGTGCTTCGTGGACGATGAGATGATCTGAAGAAGACGATACTATGATGATCAGGAGGATCATGGATGATGAGCATTAGGACAATGCTCCAGTTACTGCTCTATATGTATATGTACGCATCATGTTGGATATTGGATATGATCAGTTGGATCATTTATATGTATATGTATATGTACGCATCATGTTTGATGATGGATATGATCAGTTGGATCATTTGTATGTATTTTGTATATGCATCATGTTGGATGCTTGGAACATGTATCTGTATATGTATCAGGTGGATACATTGTATGATCAGGTAGATCATGTATGTTGATATGTATCAGGTATGATCGGGTGGATCATGTATTTGTATTTGTATCAGGTGGATACACTATATGATCAGGTGGATCATGTATTTGTATTTGTATCGGGTGGATACACTGTATGATCAGGTGGATCATGTATGATGACATGTATCAGGTAGATACTTGGTATGCATCAGGTGGATGCATTGTATGATCAGGATGATCATGGATAATGAGCTTCAGGATGTTGCTCGAGATGACATGCAGCAGGATGTTGCAGTGATGATGATCAGGATGATGCCTCGTGCGATGATGATCCGTTGGATCATGAGTATCAGGTTGATACTTGGAGGTCAGAGATGATATGTGGCAGGTTGTGCAAATAGCATGTAATCAGTCCTGGGAGATCTTGCAGGTCGTGCTGCGGCACATAAATGTTCCTGGGGTACTCTTTCTGGTATTGCTATGTAGTATGTAATCAGTCCTCAGATATCCGATAGGTTGAGCTGTGTGCTCGTAATCAGTCCTGGGATGAGGTATTAGTATGGAGACATGTAATTGGTCCTGGAGATCCGAGAGGTTGAGCTGTGTGCTCGTAATTAGTCCTGGGATGCTCTTTAGAGATCTTGTCGGTCGTGCTACGGCACATAAATGTTCCTAGGATGCTCTTTAAAGGTTTTGTCTATCCACATGTAATCAGTCCTGGAGATCCGAGAGGTTGAGCTGTGTGCTCGTAATAAGTCCTGGGATGCTCTTTAGAGATCTTGCCGGTCATGCTGCGGCACATAAATGTTCCTAGGATGCTCTTTAAAGGTTTTGTGGAGGAGATGCATGTAATCAGTCCTGGGAGATCTTGCCGGTCGTGCTTAGGCACATAAATGTTCCTGGGATACTCTTTACGGTATTGCATCCGCACATAAAATTAGTCCTGAGAGGCCACCTCTATCAGACCATTCGCACAGATGATGAAGACTTGCAGGTGGTGGGCCTACATCCAGTATGAAAAAGGATTGGCTCTGTAGAACTTCCTATGATGAGTAGATTCAGAGATTAATTGAGATAGCAGCAGCAGTGACGATGATGATGACTCGATGACGATTATCCAGTGACGATGATCCAGAGAAGAAGACTTGTGCTAGAAGACCTGTGTCGAGAAATACCTTCCTAGTTAAGAGGGAGTGTTGATGTATATGTAACTTCGGAATGTATTTCACATATATGTATGTTGTATTCCTATAGAGATGTTATTATTCCTCTATACGGAAGTGTCGTCATTTATATTGTAAGTGTCGTAACTTATACTTGATGGGTTATTAGACCACCTTGTTGGGGTCGGCCCTGTATAAGTCATGTGGGTCAAAGGGTTATTAGAACACCCTATTGGGGGTCGGCCATGTGGGTCAAAGGGTTATTAGACCACCCTAGTGTGGGTCGGCCCAGTCAGCATTATGTTAAGTGGTTAAGTTGAGGCCGACCTAGTTGAGTAAAGGTCAAGTCAAGTTAGTGTATAAATAGAGAGTGTGTCTCTCTCATTTTACACATTCTATTCTCTCACTCACACTTTGAAGAGTGGCGCACTTGTGGAGGAGGAGGCTCTGCTGCTAGGAGAAGACTATCTCTTGTATTCTGGTTGTATCATTGCTCTATCTATCTCTGAGGAAGTTATTGGGGTTTTTCACCTTTATGGTTTTCCCCAAGTAAACTCTCTGTCTCTTGTGTTCTTGCATTATTGTATCCATGATTGATATGCTGTAGTTTTGCTGTACATGTTGTTCTCTCAGTTAAGATCCTAGATCAGATTGAAGTAAATTTTGAAAATTTAACAACCCCTATCCAATTCATTTCTTTCGTGCTGAGAGTTGCATCAGCCTTATGGTTGGAGTTGTTTAAATAGTCGACCAGTAATCCTTTTGCTTGACCTGCAATTTGCAAGGGGTTGTAGTTCCTTTCGTTGAAAATGGCATTGTTTCTTGCGGTCCAAATTTTCCTGCATGTAAATTTGGGGATGGAAGTCCAGATCTGATGCCAGAGGTTCTTTTTGGGTATGGGAGTGGGATAAATAGAACTCCAATCTTGGAAGAGATGGGTGACAGAGGTGAAGGAAGGCTGGGTAATAATGAGGTCAAGGAGAATGAGTTTCCATACAAGTTTAGTAAAATGACATTCCAGAAAGAGGTGATTAAGTGTTTTGAGGTTGCTATGACAAAGAGGGCACCAAAAAGGCCCGTGAAATCCTCTCTTGTTGAGATTATCACAAGTGAGAACTTTGGAGTGGATTAAGGTCCACGTGAAGAAATTGATTTTAAGGAGTCCAAATGGATCCCATGCGATTTTCCATACATCTTTTCTTGCATCATCATGAGATTGAAGTGCTTTGTAACCGAGAACAGAGGTATAAGAACCTATGGGACCCCATCCTCACTCGTCTTTGGCCATAAGGTGTAGGGGAGAACATCCTTTCAGATTGTCAATGAGTATGGTTTTGGCAGACTTGAGATGGAAAGGGATGGCTGTGATTTTCCAACTTTTCCAATTGCCATAGAAGTCCCAAGAGCTGAATTCTTTTAGAGTGGTAATTCCATGCTGCATGATCCATGCTGCTATGTCGTATAAATCATGGTTGTTCTGAAGTGCTTCGCTGTCCATGATCTTGTCTGTAAACATGTCAATTTTCCTACCATTGTCGGGTACCCAGTAGAGACCTTCTGAAAAAATTCCCAAGCTGCTTTACATAATGTCCAGATGTTGGAGCCTTTGGTGGTTGGCTTTTGATCGAGACATCTTAAATTGGTTCCGTATAAATATTTCTTCCTGATTACTTGACTGACTTGATGGCGTTTGTTATGTAGGATTTTCCAGAGAAGTTTACCACCCAATGCCAAGTTAGCGTGGAGTGGATCTCGAATTTGCAGGCCTCCCGAGGATTTTGGCTGCTTAATGGTCTCCCAATTCACAAGGTGGATTTTGTTTCCGTTGTTTTTCCCACCGGACCAAAGAAAGTCTCTCAATAACTTGCTTATCTGATTAGAAGCTCCTTTTGGGGCTAGGAGTATGGAAGATTGATAGATGGGTAGTGTAGAGAGTACGAAATTTACTAAGATTAATTTTCCAGCTTTGCTGAGCCATTGTCCTCCCCATCTTCTAATTCTGTTTTTTATTTTGTTGATCGTGTCTTCCCAATTTCAAATGTTTGAATTGCCAAAAGTGATTGGAAGACCCAGATAATTAAATTTGTCCCAATGGTTGTGAAATTTGATGCTGAGAATTTTGTTAATTCTGGCTGCCATGTTGTTGTTTAGATTCCAACAGTAGATAGCACTTTTCTGCAAGTTGATTTTGCCACCGGATACATTGCAATACAGGTTTAGATTGCGCTTGAATTTTTGGGCTATGATGGAGGAGGCCCCACCCAATAATAGAGAGTCATCGACGAAAAGGGTGTGATTGAGGGGATGGGAAACAAGGGTGAGACGGAGGCCAAGTAGGGAACCAGGATTCATTTCATGATTCAGCTTCCGACTGAGTGAGTCTGCCATGATGATGTACACGAAAGAGGAAAGAGGACAACCTTTCCTGATGCCACTGGATGCTTGGAAGAAGCTTTTGGGGCGACCATTAATTAAGGGGGAGATCCAGGATTTGCTTATGCAGGATGAGATCCAACTGATGAAAGTGTCAGCGAATCCAAAGCAATTCATAATTTTAAATAAGAAGGAATGCTTGATGCGATCAAATGCATTGGCCATGTCAAGCTTGATTATCATACCTTTTTCCTTTCGTGATCTCTTGGAGTGGATTGCTTCTTATACAAGTATGACGTTGTCAAGTATTTGCCTCCCTTCTAGGAAGCCGCCTTGATTGTCAGAAATTATTTTGTTGAGTAAAGGATTCAATCTAGTAGCAAGCATCTTGGAGATGATTTTGTAGGAGGAATTGCAAAGGAAAATTGGTCTGAATCTGCTGAAGGAGTTGGAATTCGTATCTTTTGGGATGACGGACAGGAATGTGGTGTTTGTGCAGCCACTGATTTTTGCCTTCGAGTGGAAATTCCTGATCATTCTCATAAAATATTTTTTGATATATATCCAACATGCTTTGTATAAATGCATTGAAAATCCATCGGGACCCGGTGCTTTGTCAGATTCGAAGCAGTGAATTGCGTTGAGGACCTCATGTTGTGTAAAAGGTTTGTGAATGCTGAGATTCTCCTCCGGCATGATGCTCTTTGGGATATGCTCCAAAAGTGTGACCTCATCTTCTCCTTCAGCATTAGCATCATCTGCGTATAGATTGGAAAAGTGCATGTATGCAACGTTTTTGATATTCATATTACCAGTCACAATCGTTCCGTTCTCTGTTTTGATCTATGCGATGTGGTTGGTGGATTGTCTAACCACATATTGCTTGTGAAAATAGTTGGTGTTCTTATCACCATTTTTAAGCCAGATACTCCATGAATTCAATCTCCAATACTCCTCTTCAGATCGAAAGGCTTGATACACTTTGATTTGTTGTGCGACTTCTTCCTGGAGTGTGGAGGCTTAAACGGAGTGATTTTCCATATCGAATTGGATGTCTTCAAGTGTATTCATTGCGGAATTTATGGAATTAGCAGGTGCAGGACAGTTGGATTTGTCCCACTTTTTGAGTGCGAATTTGGTATTTTTGAGTTTCTGCTCCCAAATGTAGCAAGGGGAACTAGAGATAGGGATGCTCTAGGATTTTTCTAGAGTGCTCCAGAAGCTGGCAAGGTTTAAACATTGGGGGCTAAAATTGAAGGGGATTGGGCCAAGGTTTTCAATGTTTTGAAACAGAAGTTGTTCTGAAGTGCTTCGCTGTCCATGATCTTGTCTGTAAACATGTCAATTTTCCTACCATTGTCGGGTACCCAGTAGAGACCTTCTGAAAAAAATTCCCAAGCTGCTTTACATAATGTCCAGATGTTGGAGCCTTTGGTGGTTGGCTTTTGATCGAGACATCTTAAATTGGTTCCGTATAAATATTTCTTCCTGAGTACTTGACTGACTTGATGGCATTTGTTATGTAGGATTTGCCAGAGAATTTTACCACCCAATGCCAAGTTAGCGTGGAGTGGATCTCGAATTCGCAGGCCTCCCGAGGATTTTGGCTGCTTAATGGTCTCCCAATTCACAAGGTGGATTTTGTTTCCGTTGTTTTTCCCACCGGACCAAAGAAAGTCTCTCAATAACTTGCTTATCTGATTAGAAGCTCCTTTTGGGGCTAGGAGTATGGAAGATTGATAGATGGGTAGTGCAGAGAGTATGAAATTTACTAAGATTAATTTTCCAGCTTTGCTGAGCCATTGTCCTCCCCATCTTCTAATTCTGTTTTTTATTTTGTTGATCGTGTCTTCCCAATTTCAAATGTTTGAATTGCCAAAAGTGATTGGAAGACCCAGATAATTAAATTTGTCCCAATGGTTGTGAAATTTGATGCTGAGAATTTTGTTAATTCTGGCTGTCACGTTGTTGTTTAGATTCCAACAGTAGATAGCACTTTTCTGCAAGTTGATTTTGCCACCGGATACATTGCAATACAGGTTTAGATTGCGCTTGAATTTTCGGGCTATGATGGAGGAGGCCCCACCCAATAATAGAGAGTCATCGGCGAAAAGGGTGTGATTGAGGGGATGGGAAACAAGGGTGAGACGGAGGCCAAGTAGGGAACTAGGATTCATTTCATGATTCAGCTTCCGACTGAGTGAGTCTACCATGATGATGTACACGAAAGAGGAAAGAGGACAACCTTTCCTGATGCCACGGGATGCTTGGAAGAAGCTTGTGGGGCGACCATTAATTAAGGGGGAGATCCAGGATTTGCTTATGCAGGATGAGATCCAACTGATGAAAGTGTTAGCGAATCCAAAGCAATTCATAATTTTAAATAAGAAGGAATGTTTGATGCGATCAAATGCATTGGCCATGTCAAGCTTGATTATCATACTTTTTTCCTTTCGTGATCTCTTGGAGTGGATTGCTTCTTATACAAGTATGACGTTGTCAAGTATTTGCCTCCCTTCTAGGAAGCCGCCTTGATGTCAGAAATTATTTTGTTGAGTAAAGGCTTCAATCTAGTAGCAAGCATCTTGGAGATGATTTTGTAGGAGGAATTGCAAAGGAAAATTGGTCTGAATCTGCTGAAGGAGCTGGAATTCGTATCTTTTGGGATGACAGACAGGAATGTGGTGTTTGTGCAGCCACTGATTTTTTCCTTCGAGTGGAAATTCGTGATCATTCTCATAAAATATTTTTTGATATATATCCAACATGCTTTGTATAAATGCATTGAAAATCCATCGGGACCCGGTGCTTTGTCAGATTCGAAGCAGTGAATTGCGTTGAGGACCTCATGTTGTGCAAAAGGTTTGTGAATGCTGAGATTCTCCTCCGGCATGATGCTCTTTGGGATATGCTCCAAAAGTGTGACCTCATCTTCTCCTTCAGCATTAGCATCATCTGCGTATAGATTGGAAAAGTGCATGTATGCAACGTTTTTGATATTCATATTACCAGTCACAATCGTTCCGTTCTCTGTTTTGATATATGCGATGTGGTTGGTGGATTGTCTAACCACAGATTGCTTGTGAAAATAGTTGGTGTTCTTATCACCATTTTTAAGCCAGATACTCCATGAATTCAATCTCCAATACTCCTCTTCAGATCGAAAGGCTTGATACACTTTGATTTGTTGTGTGACTTCTTCCTGGAGTGTGGAGGCTTCAACGGAGTGATTTTCCATATCGAATTGGATGTCTTCAAGTGTATTCATTGCGGAATTTATGGAATTGGCGGGTGCAGGACAGTTGGATTTGTCCCACTTTTTGAGTGCGAATTTGGTATTTTTGAGTTTCTGCTCCCAAATGTAGCAAGGGGAACCAGAGATAGGGATGCTCTAGGCTTTTTCTAGAGTGCTCCAGAAGCTGGCAAGGTTTAACCATTGGGGGCTAAAATTGAAGGGGATTGGGCCAAGGTTTTCAATGTTTTGAAACAGAAGTTGAATGGTTTTATGATCGAAGGCAAGGTTGGCTAGGATGCTGGAGGAAGTAGTTTGGGCATCGGACAGGAGGCTGCTATGGACGAGAAATCTATCCAATCTGGCCATGATATTTACCTTGCCAATTCGCTTATTCGACCAGGTGTATTTCCCCTTTCTGGGCTTGATATCGATTAGATATCTTGCTTGAATAAGAGCTTCAACCTGGGTTTTGAAGAAATCTTTTCCATTGAGGCCACCTTTTTTTTCCTTCTTTGGCGAGGGTGATGTTCATATCACCAACTAGAAGTATATCCTGGGGGCTGTAAACTTCCAAAAAATCTTCAAGTAGATTCCAGCAAACTTTCTTTTCAGAGTAGATGTTGGGTACGTACATGTTGAAGAGAGCGATGTGCTTGTTGCTCTGAATATGGGTGAGCTCAGTATAAATACAATGTTGCGTAGCAAAGGAGTTGTGGAGATGGAATTTTTTGGCTATCCATAAGGTTGTCAGTCCTCCAGAGGCTCCTCTAGAACTGACTGTGTACCCTGTGTATTTTTTTCCATTTCTCATTACTGATTTCTAAGACAATACTATCATCGAGCTTGGTCTCTTGGAGTAAAAGAAGATCAGGCATATGAATTCTTTGGAGGTATTTTACTGCATCAATTTTGCAGGGATTGCCTAAACCTCTGCAGTTCCAAGAGACTAGCTTCATCATTTGGGATTGTTGATGGAGGAGGGGGTTCCTCCTACTAGATCTCCATATTTCTTTCCTGCACCTCTGGCCCTGGTATTTCTACTAAAGACCATGTCTATTGTGGCTTGGGATCCTTGGACTTTCTCACGCTCGGCTTCTTCTTCCCTCAGTTCTTTGATGGATTTCCAACCTGGCTTTTTGGATGATTTGTCAATGGGTTCTTCCGAGGAGGAGGGGGAATTAGGAGTTCTTGCTTTAGTGATTTCAGCGTAGAATGGTGCATCTTTGATCAAGATAGATCTGATGGGGTTGGGGGAATTCAGAGACAGGGGGATCTTAGGGGCTTCATGGGCGAGAGGAGTTGCTTGAGATTCCTGTTCTTCACGTAGTTCACCTTCTTCTTCGGCCTCAGGGATGTCTTGGATTTCGATTATTTCTAGGACTTTGAATTTGTTCCTATTGTTCGAGGCCGTCGGATCTTGGTGTTGCTGGTATGATTTTTTGTATATTTGAGATTTTTGAGTGGGGTTTCGTACCTGATTTGTTATTTTTTTGAATGGTCGTCCATTGTTCTTTTTTTCCGTCTGATTCTGGATTCATTGGCTTCTTTTTGCATGATCGAGCGAAATGGCCGTATTCGTGGCAGAACTTGCATTTGAAGGGGATTTGTTCATAGTCGAGCTCTTGTATATGTGTCCAATCAGCTATGGTTAGGTTTATTGCTTATGGTTAGGTTTATTGCTTCCGGGAGTCCATGTTCCAGATCTACTTCAACGCAAATTCTCGCGCAAGAGTATTGGTCTTTCCAGTCAGCTTTGTCAATGTATTTGCCTAGTGCGTTCTCGATGGCTTCTAAAGACTCGTTATTCTAGCAATGAAGGGGTAGGTGAGGGAGTCTCACCCAAACAAGGATATAAGAGGGGATGTCATGGGTTGGATCGAAACTCAGGGTCCACTTGTTCATATAGAGTCCTTGTAGGCCCATAAAATAGCGTCCGTTCCCGAAGATGAGCTCGCGGTCTTGTTTACATTCGAAAATGAAAGCAAAGAAGCCTTTTCCTAGAAAGAAGGATTTGACGTCTTCAATAATCAAGGGTCTCCAGTTTTTCTGCACCTAGTGTTCGGTGGAATTCGGGGAAGGCCAAAGGCCTGTGAACTGGCCGATCAAACCTCGTTTCGACAGGTTGAGGGTTGCCTTACAGGGTATGCCAATCGGTAAAGCAACAATTGGAATCTCATCGAGCTTCCTCACAAAATTTTGTTGAGAGGAGGAGAGGGGCTTCTTACCTTGTGCGACTAAAAGCTTCAATAAATTAGCAACATAGGGGGGAGGGCTTACAACATCCTATGCCATTGGAGGCAAGGGGATCAGAGAGACGGGCGGGGAGGGAGGAGAGAAGGGAACCTAGGATCCTTCACGACGACGATGGACAAGGGCGAGAAGGGAGTCAGGAGGGCTAGGGGCATGACCAGGAGAGCCAGCCAGGGGCACGACCAGGAGGGCCAGCCAGGAACGCGATTGGTTCAGTCAAACCAGCACGTAGCCAGTGGAAGGCGTGCCTAGAGCACGCAGTTAATCATCGGGGCCCTAAAAAACAATCCCGTGGGGTCAAGCTATTGTGTTAATCATGGTGGCCTTCCACCGATAGAGATCCACTTTTCACTGGAAAATGAATTTCTCTTCCTTTTAAAATGTGCTCAGGACAAGAATATATATTGGATCCAAGTGTTTGGTGATTTTTCTTTGGTTATTGATTATATGAACGACAAGATCCCGGTAGATAACTTGGGTCTTTCCCAGATTGCTTTCCAATTATAATATATTGCTCCCTAGTTTCTTGGGTCTTCTTTTCTTAATGTCTTCAGGGTATTGGACATTCATGCAAATTCATTGTCAAATGAGGCTTTACATTTGGAAATCAATAATATGGTCTTAATAGAGTTCCAATAGGGACATGAGATCTCTTGTCACCAATAATCTTCTTTTCTTACTAAGGAAAACCTCGTGGGATTCCACCCTCTAACATGATTTGGATGCAATAACAATTGGTTGCCGCAAGTGGCTTCACTGAATTTGAACTTGTAACTTGTTGTCTTTGTGTTTTCAACATACCTTGAGTGGATGGTTCAACCAATTGAGCCAACTCTTGGTGCTAAGAGACAACAACCTTCTATGAAGACACTACCCAAATTCAAAGATCTAAGATCTCTACCATAATGATATGCCTCCACTTCCTTATGAGCTCCCTATGGATTCCATTTTCTTAATGCCAAATTTGTATTTTCAAACTTTTTATATATCTCTTGCTTTGAATTTCATTCTTCAAATGAGCAATATGCCAATAAATGTATCTTCTTCTACTTGCCTTCTTAGGGCTCTTATTTTTACTTTGTGTTAATGCCCCTTATGTTCCTTGAGATTAAGTTTCACATTAGAAGGTTAAGATTGATGCTTTTGTGAAGTACTAATATCAAATGACAAATTGACAATTAAGACGTACAATTTTCAATATCCCTTCTTCTTGGTCAAAATCTAACATTAAGATGGAGGGGAAGAATCGACAAAGTCAATGCTAATAGAGAAGTTTAGAAAATGAGGGATAAGGTTTGAGATCTATATATAAATTTTAATATTTTTGTAAGTAAGAGTAACAAAATCCTTCTATTAACAAAAAAAACTAGAAAATTACATCAGATTGTCCAAAATATGCATTAACGTGCCTCCGGGGGAGATCACGCTGAAGAAAAGAGTCTTTAGTCACCTAATGTAGAACAATTGACCTTTCATACAACATAATTCTCTTTTTGGTGTTGCATGGGTTATGTATCTAGTCGTCCACTACATTGTAAACCGCACCCACCTAAGAGACCTCACTACTCGGCTCTAAAGCTTGCATAACTTGGTCCTGCCTTGACTCCTCCTCATCCGCTTTGCTTGGGGTGGTAGGAGGAGAGCGAGGAATGAACTCCACCCCTAGCCGACAACACAAGGGAGTTTAGATTAGAGTTCATAATTTTTGAGTCCGACTTTAGCTCTTTTAGATGGGGCTGCTTTTGACTTTCGAAGTGGGCTCTGTATCGTCGCTGCATATAAATTTTAATAATAATTTATTGTTTTAAATTTATTTTTTAAATAATAAGTTTTAATGTAATGAAAAAATTTAAGACTCCCTTTCTCATTTTGGTGTGATGCATTTTGCCGTACCCCCCATATATATATATATATTAATATTATCATCCTTGTTTTCAACTTTAGGCTAATTCATATGGTAAAGCTAAGGCTTCAAACCTAACTCCATGCTAATATTTTATTATTAGGTGTCAAAACAGCTCCACAATAATTAGGTGTTGACCGTTTCCAATTCAATAAAATACAGATAACGTGAAGTGTGAGGACACACGAGAAGATGCTGGACCCTTTCCTTCCACACGAAACATGCTCGCCTCAGAGAAAAGAATTTTCTAGACGGATCGACTTTCCAGGTCGTTCTACCCCACCAATAATTGAGATCCTAAACGAACGGATTAGAACGATTACACGTGTCGCTTTACGAATGGACTATCGCCCAGTAGTTGCCGGCTTGATGCATTTAAATATGGCCATACCCCTATTCGTTCTTCATTCTAGCTTTCGAGTTTTGGGTGATTTTCTGAACGCGATCGCTGTACTTTCTCTCGTTTGATTTCTTTCAGGTATATATTCTCTCTATCTCTTCATCTTTGATGCAGATGACTAATCTGGCTATCTCCGATCTTTGTTTCGAATCCTTTCAAGCTTCTGTATCCCTCTTTCTTCCTGATTTCAGAGATATGCTTGAAGTGTTGTAGACAAATATTTCAGATTTTTGACATATTAATACTTGATATACAATAGATGTTGTTAGGTTATGGCGTGTATATTGACTGACCTCTGTGATCCACGAGGATCCATGTCGTTTTTATGATTTTTGGTCTGTAATGAGTTTTTGTTGCTTTAGATCTGTAAAATTAGTTTAAGGTACGAGTCTTTATTACGAAATTTGAGAGCTTTGTGGCTTGTTTATGCCTTTAAATATCGTTATTCAGGGTCTCTAATTATGCCCCTTGATTCTGCAGGTTTTGTATTGCGTTAATTGCATTTAAAGATGCAGATATTCGTGAAGACCTTGACCGGCAAGACCATAACTCTTGAGGTGGAGAGCTCTGATACCATTGACAACGTGAAGGCGAAGATCCAGGACAAAGAGGGAATTCCACCCGACCAGCAGCGTCTCATCTTTGCCGGTAAGCAGTTGGAAGATGGACGCACTCTCGCCGACTACAACATCCAGAAGGAATCAACTCTTCACCTCGTCCTCCGTCTCAGAGGTGGAATGCAGATCTTTGTCAAGACCCTAACCGGCAAGACCATTACTCTGGAAGTTGAGAGCTCTGACACGATTGACAATGTCAAGGCCAAAATTCAAGACAAGGAGGGGATTCCACCCGACCAGCAGAGGTTGATCTTTGCTGGAAAGCAACTCGAGGACGGACGCACTCTTGCCGATTACAATATCCAGAAGGAATCGACTCTTCATCTTGTCCTCCGTCTCAGAGGAGGAATGCAAATCTTTGTGAAAACCCTGACCGGCAAGACAATCACGCTCGAAGTTGAGAGCTCCGATAGTATCGATAATGTGAAGGCCAAGATTCAGGACAAGGAGGGGATTCCCCCTGATCAGCAGAGATTGATCTTTGCAGGGAAGCAACTTGAAGATGGAAGAACTCTAGCGGACTATAACATTCAGAAGGAATCAACCCTGCATCTTGTCCTTCGGCTCCGTGGTGGTATGCAGATATTTGTGAAGACGTTGACAGGCAAGACGATCACACTGGAGGTTGAGAGCTCTGATACGATTGATAATGTAAAAGCGAAAATTCAGGACAAGGAAGGGATTCCTCCGGATCAGCAGAGGTTGATCTTTGCTGGGAAACAGCTGGAGGATGGCCGAACTCTCGCCGATTATAACATCCAGAAGGAGTCTACACTTCACCTCGTCTTGCGTCTGCGTGGTGGGTTTTGATATTTGGAACACAAGTTTCGATAGTCTCGTCAATAACTAGGAGTAAGATGCCGCGTCATATACAGGTTTAAATGTTGTTATTTACATGGTAAATGTTGTTTTGCATTATGTGGGACTCTTAGGTACATAATTAAATAAATAAAGGGTTGCAGTTCTGATACGACGGTGTTTGTTCTGTGTTACTAGTCAAATCATGTTATGCTCTGTAACTCATCATTTTCTACAATATTATATATCATAAGTTTTCAGCGATTGACTTTATTGTAATGACAGTTGTTTGGAGCAGCCTTTTTAAAGTTATATTTGGTTATATATGTGGTATTCAAAATTAAGTAAAAGAAAACCAGAGTGAAGCATCTAAAAATGTGAATAGGGTTGTTGATTCAAGACACATGAAGTTGGAGAGAGTATTAAAAACAAATTTAATCAAAGGCATTTGTTAAAAAATTCTCCGTAATTTGTTGAAAGTTGGACAATCTCTTTACCTTAGGGATTGAAACCCCTTTCCTTGATATCTAGAGAATCGTTGTCGTATATATATATAATCTCATCAATTTTATACTTTTAAATCTTCTTTTTTATCTTCCTCTTGGCTCAAACACTTCCACGGCTTGGATTCTTGCATATTATTTTTGTAACGTAATTCATTAATACAATAACAATAAAAAACAATGCATAAATAGAGAAAGCCATCCATGAATTTCGATTAGGCTAAATCATCAATCGAGGAATGTTTATTATAGTAACTTACATTAGCTATCAAATCATCACCACCTACAAATCATTATTTTGTTGAAGCAAGGTATTAAAATACCAAAGGAGGAAGGATAGAGTGGAAGATGCCATCCATGAATTTTGATTAGGCTAAATCATCAATCGAGGAATGTTTATTATGGTAACTTACACTAGCTATCAAATCATCACCACCTACAAATCATTATTTTGTTGAAGCAAGGTATTAAAATACCAAAGGAGGAAGGATGAGTGGAAGATGTCATCCATGAATTTTGATTAGGCTAAATCATCAATCAAGGAATGTTTATTATAGTAACTTACACTAGCTATCAAATCATCACCACCTACAAATCATTATTTTGTTGAAGCAAGGTATTAAAATACCAAAGGAGGAATGATAGAGTGGAAGATGGGGTGTTTCCACTCTATCCTTCCTCCTTTGGTATTTTAATACCTTGTGTCAAGATAATGATTTGGGAGTGGGATATGGGCTAACTAAAATGCCCCGTTTTCTCGCTGCTGTCATTTCACAAATTCCACAAAACCAATTCCTTGCCCATTCCTCGTGATTAGAATTTCCTTTGTCGGTAGCCTCATTCCTCGTGACTGGAATTTCTTGCCTCATTCCTTGTGACTGGAATTTCTTTTGCCAGGAGTCCTCTTTGATGACTATGCAACCCCTCGAAGTCCCAAGTCAAGGCAACCTCATTCCCCGTGACCGGAATTTCCTTTGCCGAGATCCCTCTCTGATGACTATGCAACCCCTCAGAGTCCCAACTCCCGATGATCACACCTTCTGAAACTGTATCTACGGGGATTTCACATGTCCCCTCACCAAAGGACATGCATTCAATAACAACACAACCAGCTTGGCCAACCAGGCGCTTGATTTCAAATTCAACCAATAGCTCCTTCCCTCCATTTTGAAATTGCTGCGTGACTCATTTCAAACTCATCTAATCCCCTCCTTCCCTCCATTTTGAAAGTGCCAATGTCGATTTTCAAGGTTTGCTTTGGCAAAAATTTGCTTGCTGTTTTGACATTTTGACAAAACATTTGGCTAAAAAAAATCTATTGACAGTTTATTCGGAATTTTTCTATGGCTGAGATTTGGAACGCAAGGTTAGCTTGGTGTCGGTGCATGAGCGGTAGGAGGGCATCCTCTTTTGATCCAGTTGATTGGAATATATTTTGATCAAGTTGATCAGGATAGGTTTTGCTTCATATGATTGTTACAAGAGTTTCATTGAATACTTCAAGTGTTGCGACCATGGAATCCCTTCACAGCGATCGATTCTTCATTAATCTGCCCAGGTTAAAATGTAGGTGTGGTTCAACAACGAATATGGGTCCATAGGCATCTTGCAGTTAGGGGAATTCCTTGTGCCAAAGCCTGGCAAAGATTTTAGGTAAAATCTTAGTTGTCACTCTTGAGAAACGAGAAGGTTTATTCATAAGCAATGATTGCTATTCACATTGCTTTTGCTAATTTTTTTAATAGAATCTCCTTTTCATTATTTGATAAAGATGTTCTATAATGCTCTTTAAGAGTTTGGCGTGATAAGATTTATTTAACCTGGATCTCTAATATGGTTTGTGTTATGCATGATGTACTGGGTTGTGATGTAGTAGGAGTGGTATTGGAAGTTAGCGATGGCGTTTCTAAGTTCAATTTCAAGATTTGCAGCAAGGCCTACAACAACACCTAGAACTTCATAGCAGGCAGGCCAAAGTCGTTGGGGACACACCCAATCCACTATAGGCGGAGTGGGTAGCGTGGCCATTCAGGTGGTGAAGCATCTATGTGGAGCTTCTAGGGTTGTTTCCATGGCTATCATTGGGAAACTCAATGTCGTGAAAATCCTCAAGGTAGATTTGGTCATCGGTTATACCAAGCACAACTACTATCAGGTGTCCAGGAAATTTGATTCGTATTCGACAGCATAAGTTAGCCACTCACTCACTACTTTTCATTCGCTAGGATTCTAATTACCTTCAAGTTCAGAGTATGGATACATATACATATGCAACCCTCAATACTATTACTTAATCGTTGATATCAAAACTCAATTGCTAAATTGTTGGAAGATATTTGGGGTAGCCATCGATCATTCCTTTCAACAATCTCTCTCTCTCTCTCTCTCTCTCTCTCTCTCTATATATATATATATATATATATATACTGCAAAGGACACAGTTTTATAGTAAACTCAAACTCTATGACTTAATGAAATAGAATCGACTATAAAATGCAGAATATAAAATAGCTAGAATGGTGGTAGCTTATTTCTAAGAAGAGATGTGGCGGCTATGCTCATCTGTAAGAAGTTGAGTTACAAATGAGGCCAAAAGGCATTTTAACATAAATCATCAATGAGAAAACCCTAAACTTAAAAAAACATAACCCTAGAAGATGAAATGCCAAATGGTTTGTAGGTCCCATTGTGTTTAGTTGATATGTCAACTTCCCAGGGGTGTAAATTTTGCATACAATCTCCATTTGGAGCGCTTGGTATCACATTGAAAAGGTTTGTCCGAGAAGCACACATTTCAAATGAGACATACCATGCCTATAATTGTTATTTGGGTGTTTTCGTCCCAAAAAATGTTGTTTAGGGCCTCAAAACGACCCTAGAAGATCAAGACCCGAAAAACCGTAAAAAAATGCCACGTTGGAAAACTATACTTTGAGCTAGTGGACTAGGTGGGTGGCCATTGATATCCATCTATATTACTTTCCCTCCTTCCTTCCTCTTTTAATTTTCTTTTCCTTTATTGATTTATTAATGTTCATTGTTTTTTTCTTATTGTAGGTTTAGGGTTTCATGTATGGAGGATAAGGTTTCATCAAACAACCTCCATCATGAAGGTAATGAGTTCTCCCTTCCCTTCTCCTCTTTCCTATTTTACTTTTATTTCAATTTATTTATTTTCTAATGTTTTTGTTATTTCGTTGTTGTAGTTTTAGGGTTTCATGCATGGAGGCTAGGGTTTCATGATGGAACATCCATAATGAAGGTAATGGCCTCTCCCTTCCCTTCTCATTTTCCTTCTAGACTTTTGTTTTTTCTTTGTTGATTTTCTAATGTCTATTGTTGTCTTGTTGCCATAGGTTTAATGGAGAAAGAAGAAAAAAATGACATTTTGGGGCTTTTGTTTAATGTACAAATCTAGTTCATGGGCATGACTTAAAAAATACCCTTGCATTGATCTAGGAAGATCTGAGTTCAAATCTTTCCACCTATCTATTTCTTATTATTTTTCCATTTTTATTCACTTGTTTGCAAGCATAGGTTAAGTTAATTTGAATTCATATTTGCACTTTTAAAGGTATGTTTTTGAGGGAAGTATCTCAGGTAGATTTCTTTCATTTTGGAAAGTGATATGGGTTCAAATTTGAGATTTTCCTTAACACTTTCCACTTCTATTTTCATTTTTTTACCATTTTCCATTTTTGTTTTCATATGTTCTAATTTGTCACACTAGGTTGGTTTAGTTTCAGTTCAAATTTTCACTTTTAATCGTATTTTTTTAATGGGATGTAGCTCAAGTAGAGCTCTTGATTCTTCTCAAGTGATCTTGATTCAATTTCCAACATTTCCTTCTATTTTTTTTGTTTTTTTATAATTATTACCATTTTTATTTTTATTTCCATAAATTTAATTTATAGATAGTTGGCATAAATAAAGTGCTAATCATGGTGCTAATTATGATACTAATACTATCCACTAAGCTTGGTGCCAAGCCTAGCATAAATTTTGGCGCTAAACATGATGCTAATTTAGGACCTTTAAAAAATTGTAAGTTCATGCTAGGATTAGTGCCATATTTTCCAACCCAATTGGAAAATAAAATTACACTAAGAATGGAAGCTATATTAGGCTTTGATTGACTATTTTGTTGTAGTTTTAGTTATGAGTAAAGTCAATGAAGGAGCATGACATGCCATGAGTCAATGTGACTCTTTATTAACATTTGGTTGGTAGTCTAATTTATTCAACTCACAATCGACCTAATATTTCCTTTGTTGTTAGTGTGGTTTCTAAATTTATGTAGGATTTTCAAGAAAACCATTGGAAAGCCACAAAGAAAATTGTTTGTTATATCAAAGGAACTTATAATCTTGGTCTAAAATTGTTGGAGCCTAATCCTTGATGTGAGATATATTAATGTGAAAAGAGAGACCAAGAGTCACCAAGGAGTCTAAGAGACCTCTTGGAAACTGAAAACCAAGGGTTACTTCTCATGTATATATTGTACATTTGATAATGAGAAATTTGTGCTTTGATGCCTATGTCATTGTGTGTATTTATTCCTATTTTTCTAATGGAGCACCTTACAGTGGTATTAGAGATTTCTAACAGTGTGTCTTGTGGCATTGTCATTCTCTACCATATTCCCTGGCCATAACTCCTGCTTGATCTTCTATTCGACAGTCTTGCCTCTGCTCGTCCATTCTTCCCTTTGCTTGAATTATGCTTTGCTCATTTATGCAAAAGCACATAAACCTTTCAACTACCCTCTGATCTGTATGTTTCACTCTTCTGCCTTCCCTCCGCACAGCATTCCATACCACACTCTATTCTTTGTGCTCCTCCTTGTTATGGGTATAATTCTGCCACTTTAGACCCGCGCACCTGAAAACCCTATTTTTGAGATCATATTCTCTACCTGCCATTCTCCTGTTGAATTGTGATGCGCATGCTTTTGAATCGGACATGTGAATGCAACTAATTTGTCTACAAAGAATCCCTTGGACGCTTTAAGTACGTCCCTTTTAAATGCACTCATCACAACTACACTAGAGGATTCACCAAATCGAATGAAATAGAACTCATTATCCTTGGTGGTCAATGACATCACTTACTTTTGGTGCTCAGAATGAGGAACATAGAACATGAGATGCAAAACAAGGTTGGTGTGTGCGGCGTAGTGGTAAAGCGGTCTCGTAAAGATGGCTCTGCTTTGTGTTTGAACCCGAGCGAGGCCGGTGCTCGTCGCGAGATTGTATATTCCGAGCCAAGCTCACCACCTTTTAAGGTTGGTGTGTGCGGTGTAGTGGTAAAGAGGTCTCGTAAAGATGGCTCTGCTTCGTGTTCGAACCCGAGCGAGGCCGGTGCTCGTCGCGAGATTGTATATTCCGAGCCAAGCTCACCACCTTTTAAGGTTGGTGTGTGCGGCGTAGTGGTAAAGCGGTCTCGTAAAGACGGCTCTGCTTCGTGTTCGAACCCGAGTGAGGTCGGTGCTCGTCGCGAGATTGTATATTCCGAGCCAAGCTCACCACATTTTAAGGTTGGTGTGTGCGGCGTAGTGGTAAAGCGGTCTCGTAAAGACGACTCTGCTTCGTGTTCGAACCCGAGCGAGGCCGGTGCTCATCGCGAGATTGTATATTCTAAGCCAAGATCACCACCTTTTAAGGTTGGTGTGTGTGGCATAGTGGTAAAGCGGTCTCGTAAAGACGACTCTGCTTCGTGTTCGAACTCGAGCGAGGCCGGTACTCGTCGCGAGATTGTATATTCCGAGCCAAGCTCACCACCTTTTAAGGTTGGTGTGTGCGGCGTAGTGGTAAAGCGGTCTCGTAAAGACGGCTTTGCTTCGTGTTCAAACTCGAGCGAGGCCGGTGCTCGTCGCGAGATTGTATATTCTGAGCCAAGCACCCCAGAAAAACTCTGCACGACTGCGGTGGTGGCTTTACTCCTGTGCTGGGACCCATGCTCACCTCCCGATGGCCCTGGCTCGAGGGTTTGATATCCAGGTGGCTCAGTGACGGCGCTCTCTGGGCGGTTTGGAGAGGTTCCCTCGGTTAGAAAAAAAAAATATGAGATGCAAAACATGAACTGTACATATTATATTCTTGTTGACGTTAGCATTGCAAATGCATTGATAACTTGTTCGAAGTTTAGGGTATCAGCATGACCTCTTTACGGTGTTCAAGGAGTTATCTCGATATTCCCCCTCCATCATGTGCGTGGTGCTTTGTATTTTGTTTGCGTGCTCATGCTTATAGTTTCCATTATTGCTTTGAGTTCTTTTATCGCACTTTCGCTTATTGCATGATGGACCAAATATGCTTGGAATGTTGGGACCATGGGTTAAATTTAACGGGCACCCTTGCCCATCAATACAATTTTTTTTTTTCTTCGAAAGTGTCCTTCATATGACGTCTAATATTTATTTTTACCCATAGTAATAAAAAATTATTGTAAACCAAAATGATAGGGTAAATAGCAAAACAATAAACAATAGAATAAAAGCAACAACAAGTGAATTGTCCATTGCATCAATGGTGAGGTTCCTTGGAAGCCTCTAGTTCACAAGTTGCAGGTTGTTATGATCCAATATCGTCCCTTAGGGAATTAGCCACTGATAGTAGTACAATTGGTCATCCCATGCTGGTGATTTTTTTGCTTGAAAACACCACCTACGATAAGCTTGGAGAAACACATGAATTATCATAAAAGCCTGTAAGGAAGTATCTTTTGACTGTCATAAAAGCATAGGAAATCATCTCAAAGAATGAACTTAAAAATATGTTGTATCCTTCATAAAATGAGGTGGGCATAGGTCGCTCCAGATCTGTACACCAAGCAGCAAGAACAAACACCAAGAAGAGCACATAAAATGATCCATGAATAAGTTCCTCAAGGGAAAAACTACCCAAGCCAAGCCCCCAATTAAGCTGAGATGGTGCAGTCTGCTACTATATTCTTCATACCTAGCCATCAATATATAACCTGCTAGGCATTACACCTCATAAACCATCATCTTATCAGAATTGACTTAGATGAACCACCCAGAAAGTAATAGTCATCTTTTTGATTCATTAATCTTTGAAAAATATCTTCTATTTTTTATAAACATGAGCTTTGAAGCCCTAGTTTCTAAACTTTGATCCCCATAAGAACATAGAAATCAACAAATTATCTGCTTTCGAGAGTTACAGGCCTTCTAGATATAGTCGAGGCCCATGTAATTTTGTTGTAGAGATTAATTAAAATCCTTTGTTCCTTCCAAGAAAAATCTATTGTTATTCATGTGGATGGGGATTACAAATGTGCATGTAGGTGTTGATCACTTCTTTGTTAAGCAAATTCCTTTTTAACTATTTGTAACTCATATTGATTTCAATTTTAATTAGTCCACCTTAGTTTCTTGGATTGGATAAACAAGTGTGGTTCCAATGTTCCCTTTTCTAAGATTTTCCTCTACAAATAACAATTTCAATTTCTTTCAAGCTTCCAATTCCTCAAGCTCACTGCTCTTGTGGGAATTACAATGTCTCTTATCCCAACTGCCCTGAATCATGGGCATAGTTTCTTTTACTGTATTAATATGCCATCTTAATATTCAAGTGTTTTTTTTTGCTCAATTTTATTATTACACCAAGAAAAATGATGTGCTCCAGAGTCTATAGCATTGGTGAGAGATACCTCAACACATTGTATCTGTGTGTGATATCTGTGTAATGGTACATTGACATATTGGGTGCATTGAATATATACAATAGCACATACCCATTTAAACCACGGTTTAATATGCATCATTTAGATATATGCGTTGGATGAAATGAAGATGGACACTAACATGGTCCCATTTAAACCCATGTTTTTTATGCAATATCTAGATTATTCACTGGGTGAACTGACAATGGACACTCTCATAGGCCCATTTAAACCTGGGATTGGTATGAACCATCCGGATGATGCACTGGGTTTTATATTCATTTCAATTATTCCACCACTGTTTCTTGGATTTGATAGATAATTGTTGTTCCAATGTTCCTTTTTCCTCTATAGATAGAAATTTCATTTTCCTTCAGGTTTCCAATCCCTAAAGCTTAATGTTCTTATGGGCATTACAATGCCTTTTCCCCTAATGTCTCTCAAATCGGTTTCTTGATTTTATTAGATTGATGCGCCATCTTAATGTCATGTTGAAGCTAGGTGCTCTACAGTATTGGTGAGGGATACCTCACCACATTGTCTTTGTGTGTGAGAACTGTATAATGGTGCGTTGATGCACTAGGTGCATAAAATATGGCTACTAGTATAGGCGCATTTAAACCTGGGTTTTATATGCACCATCTCGAAGATGCATTGGATGAATTGAACATGGAAATTAACACAGACTCATTTAAACCATGTTTTGATATGCACCAAATAAATATGAATTGGGTGAAATGAATATAGGCACTAGCACAGGCCCATTTAAACCTGGGTTTGGGCGAATTGAATATGGACAATAGCACAGACCGATTTTAACTGGGGTTTGATATCCATCATCTATATTATGCATTGGGTGCATTGGATACAAATACTATCACATAGCCATTTAACCCCAGGTTTTCTGTATCCTCTACGAAGCTAAAGATAGATTTAACAGGTAACAAATAATATATTCATGAAAATGAGAATAAATGGGGCATGAACGCACCTACGTCTGCTTGGAGTAAACATAATATGTGGGGACGTGTTTGTCATGTATTCCACTTGTAATACCACTCCCACCATCATGATGATCGCCCCCATTAGATATCGCACTGGCCCTGGTGCTTCTAACTCTAAATGCCTCGGTAGCTGTGCTTCCATTAAAACCCAAAATCAATAGATCCAAAATTATTCCAACCATCAATTATGGTGCCATGTTATAGGAAAAAAAATGTAAACAAGAGGGTTTGAAGAGCATAAAGTACTACAAAATCACTTACAGGCATGTTGGGATTCCAGGGATAGTCTTATATCACCTATCCAACTACAGGAATGGAGAAATGAGTCGTTGTACTCTTTATTTTGGGCGTAGCAAGAATCTGATAGACAAACCAAGTTGTCTGGAATGACATTGCATAATGGTTCTTTGTTTACGAGAGTATGCCTTTTTCATGGTTGTCGGGATTGGAATTCGAGCTTAAAAGAAACCTAAGGGAAAGAGCAACGTCATGTGTAGGTAAAGCATTCATTACAGAATTATCAGGCTCTGTAGGTTGTGGACCGACTATATAATTCATTTATTTAAGCGACTCTCCTATTCATTCAAAATCACATCAAACGGAGTATATAATTAATTTATTAAAAATTGTAGTGAACCTGGTATATAATTACTTTATTAAAAAATTAGTGACGACTAATTTTGAAACTACCAGTGAATTTGTCTGTTTACACAATTAAATGCACATCACGAATTACTTGCTTTTTCAAAATCCAACTGTTTTTTACGGTTAAAAATGCCAAATACGGGTAAACGGGCGTCAATTTTAACCCATGGTTTGGACAAGGCAAGGTGATTGATTTCTAATGATGCAACAAACCTACTTTTATCTCCACTGTGGAACAACGTCGAGCACACCTTTTTATGCTACAATGTTCATATCGGTGCCGCCTCCAATAAATTTTTTTTATGTTGTGTCCTTTCTTCTAATTTTTGAGGTGTGTGTTTTCGATCCTTCATTGGTGTCTTACTATGTGCATCTTGATAGGTGAATTGAGGACCATCTACCACTTAAACATGAAAGAAATGGCTTCCTCTTGTGAACGATCCTCTGAAGTGAAGAATTCTATGCATTGTAGATAGCGAAGAGTTCTCTTTAGAATCTCATCTAGAGACTAGTATAGGTGGTATCCTTTGGCCAATTCGATTGAGAATATTAGAATGTGTTATAATATTGCTGCGTTGAGTTACCACCATGAAAGAAGCATTTAAGCTGTAGTACGGAGTTGTATTTCCTCCCCCATTTTGAAGACTAGTTGAAGACCATTGGTGAAGTGTGAGCCTGTTGAAGAAGCTAGATAAAAAGGGAAAAACCTACGTCTACTATGTGCTCTCAGTAGTTGTTGTGAAACTCTAAATCAAAACAGATCTAAGAGATGAGTATACCTCACAGAGAAAGAATGAGCATAAAAGATGAATTAGAGTGAAAAATGCAGTAAAAATGAACAAACAATTAATCATTCAGGAGAACTCAGATAGGAGCAGAATAATGTCATAGAATCCAATAATTAGTATAGTCAATAATGATGATACAATGGAGAGAATTCAAGTCACATAGGATAATTCGAACCTCAGTTGGTCTAGCATAGGAATTGTCACCACTAGAGTGCTTTGGAAGACACAAACTCAAATGAACTGATCCTAAACTCAGTTAATTGAAGACACAATCAATTAACTGACTAAGGAGGGCACATTCATGATTTTTTCATGAAAATCAATCATAAAAGGGAACATGAGGCCACAATCAGTGGCATCTAGAGCTCTAACCTCCCACAAGAGTCAGCTAACTCAGGTAGATTACATTGGAACACTGAGTAGGTTCCTATAAAATAGGGAATTGACTAAAGTGGTCCTAAAATGATGCATGCAAGCCTCAGAAGGTGGTATATGGATCCTAGATGAGATCTGCACACCACTAGGGGGAAAATGACATCATCAACTACTAGGAAAATGAAAATGCTAGGTAGGACAAGGATGGAGTATTAAAATATCCTAACACCCCCCCTTAATCCATACTTTTGCATCCTAGGCCTTGGTTACTAAGACCAAAGGTCACCCATACAATCAAATAAATGATAAAAAAAAATTGTCCATGAACCAAGGAAATGGGGAAAACCTCATGGGTAACCCCCCCCCTCAAAATAGGACAACAGGAAGCTCAGACAACTTTCACACCAAGTACCAAGTAGAGATCTGAGATAAAAAATATATATATTATGAGTGAAAAATTTAGTGAATATGTCTGCAATCATCTCCTCTGTAGGACAATAATGCAATGAGATGGTATTTTTGTGCACTATCTCCCCGATGTAGTGCATGTGAATCTCAATATGTTTGGTCCTCTGCTTTCGTACTGAGTCACTGGAGATCCGGATGGCACTCTGATTATCAAAAAATAGGTCAACTGAAGGAGAGGAGCGAATTCCAAACTCAGTCAAGATGAAATGCAACCAAACTACTTGGATATCTACATTCATAGCCCCTCTGTACTTTTCCTCTACTAAAGATAGTGCAAGTGCTGCTTGCTTTTTGCTTGACCAACAGATTGGTCCTGATCCAATCATGAATACATACCTTGAAGTGGAATTCCTATCAATACTGTATCCAAACAATTTTGAGTCAGTAAAACCAACCAGATCTAGTGGAGCACTAATAGAATAGTGGATCCCAAAATCTCTCGTACCTTGCACAAGTGAAAGATCCTCTTAGTTGCTTTTCAATGGAGCTCATGTGTCTCCTGCATGTACCTAGCCACAACACCAACAACATATGATAGATATGGTCTCGAATGTGTCAGATATAACAAGCTACCAATCAACTGTTTGTAAAGAGTGTTATCAACCAAGGGTGTGGAACCACCTTCTTCCAATCTAATGCCAGATAGGAAGGGAAAGGATGTGGCTTTGCAATCATCCATATGAAACTTTGCTAGTAAATCAGATGCATACCTTGACTGTGAAACCATGATCCCTGAATCATTTTGAGTCACTTCTAGATCAATGAATGGTCTCAACAATCCCATATCTGTCACAGTGAATGCTTTGTTCAAGGAAGACTTGATGTGCTTCAACCCAGTAGCAGATCCACCAGTGATGAGCAAGTTATCCACATACAGAATAGTCAATAGCAGACATTCGCCCTTCTGTTGCATGTAAACATTGCAATCAGACTTGCATCTCTTAAAATTTTGTGATAGTAAGAAGGAATCCATCTTGTCATACCATGCCCTTGGGGCTTGCTTGAGCCCATACAATGATATCCTTAGTCTGCATACTAAGGAAGGATCATTAGTGTACCCCTGAGACTGTCTCATGTAGATCTCTTCTTCCAAGTCACCATGCAAGAAGGAACTCTTTACATCCATGTGATGTACCTCCCATGCATATAAAGATGCAATGAACAAAACAACCCTCACTAAATCCATCCTTGCAACAAGAGCGGATGTCTCATTGTAGTCCAACCCTTGGACTTGTGAGTACCCCTTTACAACCAACCGAGCCTTGTACTTGGTTGTAGATCCATCAGATCCAAGCTTAGTTTTGTAGATCCATTTGCACTAAACAAGTTTCCTTCCTGGTGGAAGAGGGACAAGATCCCATGTTCCATTGTTTTTCAGTGACTCGTGTTCTTCATCCATGGATGCTTGCCATCTTGGATCATGGCAAGCCTCTCTGTAAGACTATGGATCAGATCCTACCATCATGAAGCACCTATTAGGGAGAAGTGGATCTGTATGGAAAAGTGCAATGTTTTCATATTGATATTGAGATCTTGTTCTTCTATAGTCATATGGATCTCCAGCAGTAACCCCAACAGTCTCAATAAGATTTTGAGCCCACTTAGGCCTTGGATTAGGAGTAGGTGTTGCATCTAGATCGGGATATGCTAGATCTTGTTGCCCAATATCTATATCTGAATCATATTGGTCTTCTTCTTCTGAATATGAATATGGATCACCTGTAGAAATATCATTAAGAGCGAATGGAGGAGGTAGATCGGTTATATCTTCTTTGTCAGCTGGTTGTAGATCATGCAATGGATCCTCATTGAACTGCACACTTCTTTCAATGAAGCATCTCTTGGTTGCAATCTCCATACGATTGTAAGCCTTTGCATCTTCTGCATATCCAAGAATGATGCATTCACTACTTTGAGGTTGAAGTGCTTTCCTCTTGTCAATGGGGATTCTGGCCCATGCCTTGGATCCAAAAACCCTTAGATGAGAGACATCAAGTTTGTGTCCCTTCAATGCTTCGAATGGAGTAACCCCATCAACAGATTTCTGGGGTACCCTATTCTAAATGTATGTGGCACAGTTCACTACTTCTGTCCAGAGATTTGATGGGAGATATCTTGCTTCAAGCAAGTAGGTAGCCATCTCTTTTGATGACCTATTCTTCCTCTCTGCTACACAATTTTGTTGTGGTGTGTATGGAACACAATCTTGAATTTGATTGCCTTCGGAAGCACATAGTGTTGATGTATATGTAACTTCGGAATGTATTTCATCTATGTATTTTATATATATTTATTGTACCCTTATTAGAGATGTGTTATTCCTCTATAAGGAAGTGTTGTCACGTGGATTGACAAGTGTCGCAAGTGTGTACTTGCCGATGGGTTATTAGACCACCATGTGTGGGGTCAGCCCTGAAATATATATTATATTGTGGATGTATCTAGATAGACAAGTCGGCCCCATTGTGTAACTGGGCAAATAGGTTAAGTATAAATAGAGATCAGGAGATCTCTATTTGGATCATTCGAAAAGTCACACTTCTCTCACTCAGAAAGTGGCGCACTAGTGAGGAGGAGGATCATCTGCTACTAGGAGATTATCTCAGTGTATTTTGGTTGTACTTTGGTTGAGCCATTTCTCTCTCTATCTCTGAGGAAGTTGTGGGGTTTTTCACCTTAGGGTTTTCCCCACGAAAACTCTGTGTCTCTTGTCTCTCATGCTTTTGATTCTTGTGATGCTTGTGATGCTTATTGTGATTGTTATGCATTGATATAATGTATATTTTATTCTCTCAGTGAAGATCCTAGAGTGTTGTGAATTAATGCTCAAAATTTAACATGGTATCAGAGCTAACCTGAGAAGAAGACATTGTGCAGTGATGGAAACTTGAGTTTCTTGTTTATTGTGTTTCTCTCCATAGATTTTGGAAAAGCAGTATAGTAGATTGACTCTGCTCATCAAGGAGAATCTATCTGTCCAATCAGAATTCAATCTTGAGTATGTTCAGATTTGGCCCTAAAAATTAGGGTTTCCACAAAAATAGGAATTTCTGGAATCTGAAGACATAGCTGGAAGCTCCTTGAAAAAATCGAAGTTTAGAGCTTTGGATCAAGATTTTTGGCTGGGTATATCTCTGGGAAACTCAAACCCTAATTCAGGGCTCTCCCTAGTGACATCGGGAGGACAAAAAGATAAATCTGAAGGGTAAAGCTTTGCTGATCTCAAATTTTGAATGCACCAGGTTGATCAACTCATTAAGGCGCATCTTTCTATCCTTTCAGAAAGTTGAAATTCACATTTTGAATTTTTAGGGTTTTTCTGACAAACCCTAATCTGGGACCAGATCCAGTTTTCAGCATTTCAAGTGGTAAGACCCAAATCTTTTCTATTTCCATTTAAAGTACTCTTTAAGATGTCTCAGCACACCAAGCTTGAGGATAAGCTTGAAGGGGCTGATAAATTTCGAGCTTGGAAGTATAGGATTGGGTTAATCTTGGAAGAGAATGAGTTGGACTCATATATAAAAGAAGACATCCCTATCCCAGAGGATGAAGAGGCCAAGGTATTGCATAAGAAGAACTTGGTCAAGGCAAAGAGAATCATTGCTGATTCTATCAAAGACCATCTCATACCCCATGTGTCTTCTCTAAAGACACCCAAGGAGATGTTTGACTCTTTGACCAAGCTATTTGAAGGGAAGAACATAAATCGGAAGATGACTCTGCGGAATCAATTGAAAGGGGTCAAGATGTCGAATGGAGAAACCATTCAATCTTACTTCTCCAAGGTATCTCAGATCAAGGAGCAACTTGAAGCTGTGGATGAAGTAGTGGACAATGGTGAAGTTTTTATGACCACTTTGAATGGCCTACCTAGGTCATGGGACTCCTTTATTTAAGGAATCTGTGCAAGAAAGAAATTGATCTCTTTCAGTAAACTGTGGGAGGAATGCTCTCAAGAAGAAGCTAGACTTGTAGCTCGTGAGGAAAAGATGGAAGGTGAAGATCAAGCTCTCACAACTCACACCAAAAGAAGCAAGCCCAAGAAGGAGCACTCTCGCTACAAAATATCCTATCAAAATAATAAGAAGGATCTAAGATGCTTCACATGCAATGAGAAGGGCCACTTTGCTTCAGATTGTCCCAAGAACAAAAGCGACAATAACAACAACTCCAGCAAGAAGAAGAAGGGCGACAAAAGAAAGTTCCATGCTCATGCTGCCGAGGATGATGAACCTCCAAAGAAGAAGGCTAGGGCAGAAAGTGATGATAGTGATGATGACTCATAAAGTGAAGAAGAGTATGTTCTAATCTCTGCTCTCACAGGTACTATCTCCCATGGTTGTAATGATTGGTTGATTGACAGTGGGGCTTCCAAACACATGACTGGGATTAAGGAATCTTTTGTAAACCTATCTGAACATGAATCACCTCATAAGGTGAAACTTGGGGATGATTTTCAATACCCAATCAAAGGAAGTGGTGAAGCCTCATATAACCTAGATTCTGGAAAATCTTTGAAGATGAAAGAAGTCCTTTATGTACCTGTGCTCAAGAAGAATCTTCTCTCCATCTCTGCATTAGATGCAAAAGGCATGAGGGTTGCATTTGTAGATGGCCAAGTAATGTGGCCAATGGGTAAAACAATCGATGATGCAGTAGTGATTGGAGAGCAAGAGGGAGGTTTGTATAAATTGAAGGGTCAACCTGAACATGCCATGGTACATGAATCCATGGAGCCAAGTGAACTTTGGCATAGAAGACTTGCTCATATGCATTATAGGGCACTTCCAATTGCAAGCAAGGCTGTAGAGGTTCTTCCTGAAATCAAGACCAAACATGAAGGTGTTTGCAAAGGATGCGCAAAAGGTAAGAACATTAAGAAGGCTTTCCCAAGCAGTGAAAGCAAGGCAAAAGATATCCTGGAAATCATCCACTTAGATGTATGTGGTCCTATGTCATCCAGTTCTCTGAGTGGGTATGTTTACTATGTCTCTTTTATTGATGACTTCTCCAGGAAGACTTGGGTATACTTCTTGAAGAACAAAGATGAGGTGCTTGATAAATTCAAGGAATTCAAAACCTTGATGGAGAATCAAATTGACAAGATCAAAACATTTAGATCTGACAATGGTGGAGAATTCACCTCAGGTGACTTCAAGAAGCTTTGCAGTGATTCAGGGATTAAGAGGGAGTTGACTGCTCCTTATAATCCTCAACAGAATGGAGTTGCAGAAAGGAAGAACAGAACAATCATGGAAGTAGCAAGGGCAGTGCTGCATGACCAGGATCTACCTATGCATCTATGGGCAGAAGCAGCTAGAACAGCTGTATATGTGCAGAACAGAACACCCCACAAGATATTGGACAACAAGACATCATAAGAGGTCTTTTTTGGTAAGAAACTTGAATTCAGCCATCTTAGAATATTTGGTTGTCCAGTATACACTCATGTCCCAAAGGAAAAGAGGACCAAACTAGATCCTTAAGGAAAGAAGGGTATCTTTGTTGGTTACAGTGAAAGCTCAAAGGCTTACAGAATATACTTTCCAGGGTTCAAGAAGATTGATGTCAGTAGGGATGTAACATTTGATGAAAACTCAGCATTCATCAAATCAAGGAAGGCACCTATCGAAGTTTATGAAGAACCTAAGGAAACTAGATTTCAAGACACTACCATGACTGAAGCAGTTCTAGAAGTTGTTCGTGAGTTTGAAGATCCACAAGAACCTATAGATCCACCCCGTGAGGATAACTCTCACAAGAGGAAACCTGCATGGGCTAGAGAGCTCATTCAAGATGCAGAAAGATTTGGCATTCCAGAAGAAGAACACAGAGCAAAGAAGAGAATCATATCACATACTAGCTATGTTGCTTTGCTCTGTGACATCATGAATAAAGAACCTTCCAGTTATGAAGAAGCAGCGGAAAAGAAAGAATGGAAGGATGCCATAGTTGAGGAATACCAATCAATAATGAAGAATGATGTTTGGGATGTTGTCCCAAGAAATAAAGAGAAGTCTGTTGTGACTTCCAAATGGATCTACAAAATCAAGCATGCTTCATACGGCAGTGTAGAGAAATACAAGGTAAGATTTGTAGCTTGTGGCTTCTCTCAGAAAGAGGGAATAGATTATGAAGAAACTTTTGCACCTGTAGCTAGGTATACTTCCATCAGAACAGTACTTTCCCTAGTTGCAGCGATGAAATGGAAAATACACCAGATGGATGTCAAGACTACTTTCTTGAATGGTGTAGTTGAAGAGGAAGTATATGTGGAGCAGCCACTCAGTTTCGAAATACATGACAGGGAGTCATATGTGTGCGATTGAAGAAAGCCTTGTATGGCTTGAAACAAGATCCCAGAACTTGGTATGGTAGGATGGATAGTTTCCTATCTAGTTTGGGCTTTACCAAGAGTAAAGCGGATTCCAACCTTTACTACAATGTTGAGGAAGGGAATCCTGTGATTCTACTTCTATATGTGGATGACTTATTTGTAACAGGAGATGACAGATTGATTGCAGATACTAAGAGGAAGCTTGCTGCCGAGTTCGATATGAAAGATTTTGGAATGATGGATTATTTGCTAGGTATGGAGGTGTGGCAGAGTGCAGGTGGGATCTTCCTTGGTCAAGGGAAGTACATAGTAGAGATCATGAAGAGATTCGGGATGATGGATTGCAAAGCCATGGCAACACCTATGGCATCGAATCTGAAGCTTCTATGTGATGCTTCATCTGAGCCGGTTGATGTCTCTATGTATCGTCAGATGATTGGGTCCTTGATGTACCTGACGAACACGAGACCAGATATTTGCTTTGCGGTGAACACATTGAGCTAGTTCCTGACAGATCCGAGGAGTGTTCACCTGGTTGCTGTAAAGCATGTTCTGAGGTACCTGAAGGGTACAGTGGATTATGGGCTCAAGTATGAAGCAAATCAAAAGTTTAACCTGTAGGGTTATGTTGATTCAGATTGGGATAGAAGTGCTGTAGATAGGAAGAGCACATCTGGGTGTTGTTTCAGTATGGGATTAGGTGTGATCTCTTGGTTTAGTAGGAAATAGTCCTACGTAGCATTGAGTACAGCCGAGGCAGAGTATGTTGCAGCCTGTTCAGCTAGTTGTGAGGCAGTATGGCTACGGAAGCTATTGTTTGAGTTATTTGATATCCCGTTGGATGCTATTGGTATCTTTTGTGATAACCATAGTTGTGTGAAGCTTTCCGAGAACCCAGTGTTTCATGACAGGTTGAAACACATAGAGATCAAATATCACTCTATTAGGGATATGATGCAGAGAGGAGCTGTGAAGCTCCTGTACGTTGCAATGGACGAGCATATTGCAGATGTGCTGACGAAGCCACTAGCCAGTGTGAAGTTCGAGTACTTCAGAGAGAGGCTTGGTGTTCTTCAGATTGATGACACTTCGAGGAAGAAGTGATGGACACATTTGCTGAAGCCATTCCAAGCATGCTGGAAGGAGGATCCTTCACATGGCTGTGGATGTAAGCGCTGGATGATGTTCTGGTTTCTGCTTTGTATGATCAGTTGGATCATTTATATATGTATATAGGCATCATGTTGGATGCTAGATATGATCAGTTGGATCATTTATATGTATATGTATATACGCATCATGTTGGATGCTGGATATGATCAGTTGGATCATTTATATGTATGTACGCATCATGTTGGATGCTGGATATGATCAGCTGGATCATTTATATGTATGTACGCATCATGTTGGATGCTGTATATGATCAGTAGGATCATTTGTATGTATTTTGTATATGCATCATGTTGGATGCTTGGACCATGTATCTGTATATGTATCAGGTGGATACATTGTATGATCAAGTGGATCATGGATGGTGATATGTATCATGTATTTGTATTTGTATCAGGTGGATACACTGTATGATCAAGTGGATAATGTATGATGATATGTATTAGGTAGATACTTGGTATGCATCAAGTAGATGCATTGTATGATTAGGATGATCATGGATGGCGAGCTTCTTGATGTTGCTCCAGATGACATGCAGCAGGATGTTGCAGTGATGATGATCAGGGTGATCATGTGTACATCAGGATGATGTATGGTGAGTATCAGGTTGATACTCTATGGCCATGGATCAGGTTGTGTACATGAGCATATAATTTGGCCTTGAGATATTTGCAGATAGTCTTTTGAGGTTTTTCCTATGACATATAATTTGGCCCTGGGATATCTGGCAAATGCACTTTTGAGGTTTTGCTCTGGGAGGACATATAATTTGGCTCTGGGATATCTGCAGATAGTCTTTCGAGGTTTTGCCTATGGCATATAATCTGGCCCTGGGATATCTGGTAGATGCTCTTTCGAGGTTTTGTCCTATGGCATATAATATGTCCCTAGGAGATTCGATAGGTTGAGATGTGTGCTCGTAATAAGTCCTGGGATTCTCTTGCGAGGTTTTGCCATGACCACATATAATCTGTCCCTGGAAGATCCTATAGGTAGAGCTGTGTGCTCGTAACAGCCTGGGATGCTCTTGCGAGGTTTTGTGGTGACCACATATAATCTGTCCTTGGGAGATCCTATAGGTAGAGCTATGTGCTCATAACAGCCTGGGATGCTCTTGCGAGGTTTTGTGGTGAGGTCACATATAATATGGCCTTGGGAGATCCTATAGGTAGAGCCGTGTGCTCGTAACAGCCTGGGATGCTCTTTCGAGGTTTTGTGACGCACGTAATAAGTACTGAGGATTCCACAGTATGGCCAATGATGACGAAGACCTGCAGGTGGTGGGCCTACATCCAGTATGAAAAAGGACTGGCTCTGTAGAACTTCCTATGATGAGTAGAGTCAGAGATTGGTTGAGATAACAGCAGCAGTGACAATGACGATGACGATGATCCTGAGAAGAAGACTTGTTTAGCAGATCTGTGTCGAGAAATACCTTCCTAGTTAAGAGGCAGTGTTGATTTATATGTAACTTCGGAATGTATTTCATCTATGTATTTCATATATATTTATTGTACCCTTATTATAGATGTGTTATTCCTCTATAAGGAAGTGTCGTCATGTGGATTGACAAGTGTCGCAAGTGTGTGTACTTGCTGATGGGTTATTAGACCACCATGTGTGGGGTCGGCCTTGAAATATATATTATATTGTGGATGTATCTAGATAGACAAGTCGGCCCCATAGTGTAACTGGGCAAACAGGTTAAGTATAAATAGAGATCGAGAGATCTCTATTTGGATCATTCGGAAAGTCACACTTCTCTCACTCAGAAAGTGGCGTACTAGTGAGGAGGAGGATCATCTGCTACTAGGAGATTATCTCAGTGTATTTTGGTTGTACTTTGGTTGAGCCATTTCTCTCTCTATCTCTGAGGAAGTTGTGGGTTTTTTCACCTTAGGGTTTTTCCCACGGAAACTCTGTGTCTCTTGTCTCTCATGCTTTTGATTCTTGTGATGCTTGTCATGCTTATTGTGATTGTTATACATTGATATACTGTATATGTTATTCTCTCAGTGAAGATCCTAGAGTATTGTGAATTAATGCTCAAAATTTAGCACATAGGTATTGCAAATCCCTTTTGATGTACTCTCCTCCATTATCATATCTGAGTGCTTTGATATTCCTTCCAACAGTGTTCTCAACTAGGGCTTTGAAAAATTTGAAGCATTCAAACACTAGATTTCTGCTTGAGAAAGTAGATCCAACAGAACCTAGAGTAGTCATCAATGAAGGTCATAAGATATCTGGATCCATTCATTGAAGCAGTGGGTATCGGTCCTGAAACATCATTGTGAATCATATCTAGGATGGAGGAAGCTCTCTTTTCCTTCCCAACTTCATACTTTCACTTTGGGTGCTTCCCTACCAAGCAACCTTTGTAGATCCCTTGAGAGAATGTTATGCTCGGTATACCTTCAACCATCTCTTCCTTGTGCAACTGGTGGAGGTATTTGAAGTTTAGGTGTCTTAATATTTCAGCTAGAGTCTACTTGTCTCATTTCTATGAGTCAAGAGAGTACTTTGATGGGAGTATGGAAAGAAGCAAGAGAACTCATAAGTCTTGGAGGCATGATTTGTTACTCCATTGGATATCATATTCCTAGATGAGATCTCAATAACCTCAACTGAATCAGGTCCAAATACTATTTTCTTTGGAGGACCTATGTGTGTCATATGGTAAACAGAGAACAAATTGGATTCTAAAGAGGGAACATACAATACATTTTTGAACCTTCCATGATCAAGCTATATAGTACCTTTCCCTTCAACAAATATTTGAGAGTCATCTCCCATGTGTATGCTTGGTCCATTGGTGAGATCTAATGAAGAAAATGGCTTTCTGGAGGCAACCATGTGGTTGGAAGCTCCATAATCAATAAGAAAAGCTTGGGATTGTGAGAACCCAACCTTCAATGCATGGCATCTCTCATGATCTTCTGACTAGGCACCTGGATCAGGCTTCCTTGCACCTTCAGGGAGGGAAATGTTATCCTTCTCAAGGATTTTTTCCATTAGATCTATGGTATTCTTCTTATAATAACTCTCAGGATGATTACCTTTCTTGCAATATGTACACTTGGATTTCTCAAATTTCTTTTGTTTGTCCTTCTTGGAGGTGGAGGATCCTTCTAATGGACTTGGCTTGGAATTCTGCTTGGGTTTAGATGGACTCTTTTCCTTTCCCTTTCCATTCACACTTTTTGCTTCTCCATCCACAAGAGATTGATTTTTGGAGGCCTTCAAGTCACCCATCTGGATCAACTTATCTTGTTCCTAGATGAGAGATTCAGTAAAAACATCTAAGGAGGGAATCTTCCAACCAGGGATTGACATTCGCCCAAAATGGAAGGTAGAGACAAATATGGAGAACTTAGGACCTAGATTTCTCAGAATGGGTAGCAGCAACTGCTCATCCTTATTCTCAATGACACACTACTTGCATTGCATGACCATATATTTGAATTTTGAAAAGAATTGTTGAATGGTCTTGAAACTGCTCGGTTGTAGAGAAATCAAATCATTTTCGAGAATCTGGCCTCTTAGCTCATCTTATTTTCCAAAGAGGGTCTCTAAATTCAACCATAATTCTCTTGGATTCTTCAATCCATCGAGGTGGAAGAGTAGATCTCTGGAAATATGAATACACATGAAACCGAATGCTTCATCCAATCTATTCAGATACTTGTCCTTCTACACAACTGCTTGTGGTTCGACCTCCTTCCCCATTGTTACCATGTACAGTGACTTGTTGCGCAATGCCATCTGCATATCAACCCTCCAATCAAGGTAATTGAAGGGTGTTAGGATCCTGTGAGAGAGAGGAGAGTTCAAATTGTCCATGAGAACTGCTGGAGCGAATACAAGGTGAAACCATTGCTACTGCTGCAACTGCAGAACTCAAAAAAATATTTGAATAACTCACAAAAAACTCTCAATTTTTTTGGAGATAGACTACTACTGAGTACTGCTTTAGGACAATAGGCACATTTTTCTAGATCCTTCACACATGGATAGACCTCATTGGATTTCTCCAATGAATTCAATGTAATGGCACCAGGATTTGCTGTGGAAATATAGAGGCTTCTGGTGCACTACAAAAAGCAGATGCTCAACCAACGCTCAAATGGCTCTGATACCATGTGAAATTCTAAATCACAGCAGATCTAAGAGCTGAGTATACCTCACAGAGAAAGAATGAGCATAAAAGATGAATTAGAGTGAAAACTGCAGTAAAAATGAGCATACAATTAATCATTCATGAGAACTCAGATAGGAGAAGAATAATGTCACACATCCAATAATCAGTATAGTCAACAATGATGATACAATGGAGAGAATTTGAATCACATAGGAGAATTCCAACCTCAGTTAGTCTAGCATGGGAATTTCCACCACTGGTGTGCTTCGAAAGACACAAACTCAATTGAACTGATCCTAAATTCAATTAACTGAAGACACAGTCAGTTAACTGACTAAGGGGGCCACATCCATGAGTTTGTCATGCAAATAAATCAGAAAAGGGTGCATGCGGCTACAATCAGTGGCATCCGGAGCTCTAACCCCCCACAAGAGTCAACTAACTTAGGTAGACTGCACTAGAACACTGAGTAGGTTCCTATAAAATAGGGAAATGACTAAAGTGGTCCTAAAATGATGCATGCAGGGCTCAGAAGGTGGTAAATGGATCCTAGATGACATCTGCACACAACTAAGGGGAAAATGATATCATCAACTACTAGGAAAATGAAATAATGCTAGGTAGGACAAGGATGGAGTATTAAAATATCCTAATATTTGTATAGTCTGTGCTACGTTGTGGAGCTGGAAGAAAGTGTGAACTGCATTGAGCTGGAAATTCTATGGTGAAGCATTGAATCCTATGGGAACAAGACTATGAAACCCTATTTTTTTGTAATTTCATATTCATTGCTACTGTGACCATTCTATATTCTCTCTAGAGTTGTGACCTTTCTCTTGGATAGCTATGGTCTTTCCATCTCTCGTGGTGTGAACCGAGACTGCATGAAGCTATGAGCTATGAGCTATATTGATGCATTTTCATGTTTTATATGAAACGGTGTGAAGCTGAAATCGAATGATGGAGGCTCTACATGGTAAGATGGATTGCTGCACATATATTGCATATTGAACAGTTGCGTTGAATTTTGAAGATTGTGGATATGTGTATTGTATGTTGCGACTATCTGTCATATTTTGTATCGTGACTACTCTCCATGTGAAAGAATTGATAGCGGTGTGATACTTGTGTTTCCCTTCTACACACATTGAATGGTGTGACCTCTCTCTTGAAGACCAGACCTGCATATTTGAATTTTGAATAGAGCTGACACCTCTCCTTTGGTGAAATGTGTGTGTTTCAGATCTTTGAAGTGGGAGTGTTAAAGACGCTCTCACCACAGTGAATCCATGACCTGGAGTGTCCAATACTTTGAATTGGGATCACTCTTCTGGTGTGGTGAGCATGGAGTTTTAACGGAGTGCATAGAGTAACATGGAGCTACTATTTGATAGTGTGGAATCTCTCTTGATTGTTTGGGGTGTGTGAGACTAATTCGAAGATCGTAGCTACTTTGTGAGGTGTTGTGTTTCACTCCACAATTTGGATCCATTGTGTTGACATCTCTGGCATCATGAGGTTCGGTGAATTTTTTATTTTTCTCCAATAAAGACATTTAAAGTTATTATTTTCATAGAAGCGTTGTTCTTTGTTTTGTATTCAATATAACTCATTGATGGAGATACAGGACTTGGAGCAATGATATATGCCATTGCAACTATTGTACTCTACACATAGTTAGTATTCCTCCAGTAGTTCAAGCAACACTCCATGGATTTACTAGTTATGTAAAGTATTTTGAAATAGAACATTTATTAATAAGTCGGCTCTCAAAAAACAATAAATAAAACAAACAAACATTATATATAAAGTGTAGATCCATGGAGTTCATTTAAGATACACTTTCTCCTGATGATGGACTCAACTCTAGAGTCCGAAACGCTTCGAGAAGAAAAACTCCACAGAGGTCTCCAACTCCCCATTGAAATGACTATAGATCTAGCTAAACTAGATTACCTATCCTAGCTATCAATAACATATCAACATAAATAAGAACAAAAAGAGAACAAGGAAAAGAATACACCAAATATACATGGTTCACCCAATTGGGCTACGTCCACAAGAAGGTTGTCTTCTATTATCTCCAGAAATATCCTTTAGTCTTACAAGAGAGCAACTACAAATAACCCCAATACAATATAGCAGAGAGCTTGTGAGCACAATACAATGTGTTGTAATAGTATCACGTGATGATGTGATGTGACTCCCTTGACCCTATTATATACCAAGAGATGTGGACGAATTACTCTCACATATTGCATGTGGGATAATATAATTCTCCATAATAACATCTCTTTATATAATAATGGGCAATAAGATAATACTTTACCATAATGAATATGGGATATAATGTATTACTCTTTTACATAAGATTGTGAATAATTTCCGACATAATACAAAGACATTATTACCTTCCAAGGAATATAATTAATATATTCCAACACCCCCCCTTAATAATGGATGAGAGAAAATCCCTCACTAACACTAAGGAAGGAAGGAGTCATTACTGCTCTCCCTTGATGACAACTTCTCTCATCCCAAGTAAAGAACGAAGATGCACATACTTCGCTGCTGTTAAGGATTTGGTGAATATATCGGCTTCTTGCTGCTCGGTAGAACAATACTCAAGAGAAAGAATACCATCTGCGACGAGACCTCGAATGTAATGAGAATCAAGGTCGAGATGCTTTGTCTTGGAGTGATATACCGAATTATAAGCAAGTTGAATTGCACCCTGATTATGACATTTCAACATAGTGGACGATTTCGGAACCAAACCAAGCTCAGTGAGAACATGTTGTAACCAAACTGCTCCTTTAGCTGCTTCTTTAGCTGCTCTATACTCTGCTTCACACGATGATAAAGAAAGAGTCTTCACCTTCTTGCTGGACCAAGAAATCGAACTTGAACCAAGTTGAAATATATAACCAGCAGTTGACCATCGATCAGAACTGTCACCTGCCCAGTCAGAATCTGTATATCCATAAAGTGAAACTATAGTGTTGCTTGAGTAAAAAACACCATAGTGCAATGTCCCATGTAAATATCTCAGAATTCTCTTGGCTGCCTGCCAATGAATTTCATGAGGTTGCTGCATGAACTGAGAAACCATACTGGCGACAAAAGAGAGATATGGTTTGCTGTGAGTTAAATATATCAAACTCCCCATGAGCTGACGATAAAGAGTAGCATCAACAAGAGGAGTAGTACACTCAACAGTTAACTTTACATTGGATTGAAATGGCGTAGGAGTAGGTTTACAATCACTCATATGGAAACGAGCCAATAAGCATGCACTAGGTTTTTTGGACACAAAATCCGACGGCCAAAAGGTCAGATTTTCTACATCTTGTGGTCGACTATCCGACAACCTCCATGTTTTTTTAACATCGGTCCAAATTCGGCTGCAATCCGATGGCTTGGAATTCGTTGGATATTCGATGCCCACAGAACATCGAATAACCGACTACATGGAAGTCGGATCTCCGACTTGTGTCATTTCACATGACGTCGGATATTGTCTTTGTGGACGTAGGATATCCGACACCCCTTACAAATGGAACTGGCTGAAATTTGATGTCAAATGCCGTCGGAGCTATGGAAAAGACGTTGGATTTATTCATTGTGTGGGTCGACTATCCGACGCCCCTTTCAAATGGAATTGGCTGCAATTCGACGTCAAATGCCGTTGGAGCTATGGTAAAGACGTCGGATTTCTTCAATGTGGTGGTCGGATAGCCGATGTCACTTACAAATGGAATTGGTTGAATCCGACGTCAAATGTCGTCAGAGCTATGGAAAAGACGTCATATTTCTTCAATGTGGTGGTCTGATATCCGACGCCTCTTACAAATGGAACTGGCTGAATCTGACGTCAAATGCTGTTGGAGCTATGGCAAAGATGTCTGATTTCTTCAATGTGGTGGTCGGATATCCGACGCCTCTTACAAATGGAACTGGCTTAATCCGACGTCAAATGCCGTCAGAGCTATGGAAAAGACGTCGGATTTCTTTAGTGTGGTCGTCGGTTATCCGACTACGTTATGAAATTAAAAAAAAAACATTATTATTTGGAAGGTGATGCCCTCGAGGAAGTTCATATGATAGGGGGGGTAGTTGAATCAAATGAAATAAAATCAACTTGATGTTTGTAGGATTTTCTTTTATGAATTTACTAGATATAATTGACAAGTATGAGTTCAAGAAATATGGAACAATGAAGAATGCTGAAGGAGATAATGGAAAAACTCAGGATTTCTAGAAGTTATCGATGCAAGGAAGACATGGTCAAATTGGATATTACACATCTCTGAGTGCTTAGCATGCTATAACAAAATTGGAGAAGGTCAAATCAGTTCTCGGTAAGGATAAAGCGAACAAGCTTGGGATTGATACTCTTGGCAGAAGGATGCTTCAGTGAAGCAATGTACTGGATATTGTTGAAGATAATATCCTTTCAGCTTGATTTGACAAGAAGTATGATGGAGAAATGATATGATTGATATAAGGGGGAGTATGGAATGATGATGCACACTTACCTTTTATGAATTTACTAGACAAAACCTTGTTGAAGTTTGAAGTTGCATAAGGTGGAGCATTTTAGCATGGAAAAACCAACAACACAATGTTGATGAAGATGGAAAGGTACAAGGATAATTTACAAGAGACAATATCAAGATCAGTCAATAGGCGGAGTAGTTGAAGCAAATGAACTTTTACTTCATTTGCTCCAACTACTCCCTGTCATATGAACTTCTCCAGCCGTATCCAAGTCTTACCTTGATTTCAAGAGGCGAATGTGAAGTCGAACTGTCATAATGCATCGTTTCATATATCTCTAGTTTTCTCAAAACTATAGAATGAACATAAAGAGGATTTCCACGGTAATATATTCCATCCAAACCTATCAAGTGCACTTTTAGGTTAGCAATATTGTTGTCTCCGAACTGTGGCAGCTCTATGGCCATTTTCACCCTGTAAATTGAAGGATTCCTGCAAACACAAACCACTATGTTACGTGAACTTCTTTAAGGGATTTGTTACATTTGCTTCTAAGATCTTTCATCACTTTGTTACAAGAATATTACTGACCTAAAAATACACTTGATAGGTTTGGATGGAACAAATTACCGTGGAAATCCTCTTTACGTTCTTTCTCGAGTGACTCGATATTAACAATTCCCATTATCACAAGGGGATGTTAAGATATTCCGATACTCCATCCCAGTCCCATCAGTATTTTGATCATTTACATTTTCAGTCATGCATGCACTTTTAGGGTTTGCATGCATCCCAATCATCAGTCCAACACCTAGCCCTCAGTTAGCCAGCCCCTAGGAGCTTCTCACTATTTAGTTTTAGCCCTCTAGTTGCTTAATGCGCCCTTCTTCCTTGATTTTAGGGAGCAACTCGCCCTTCTTCACCTACCAGTCCAGTTGTCTTCAGTTTATACTCAGTTACACTCAGTTACAGTCAGTTATAGTCAGTTACACCAAGTTACACTTAGTTACACCTACCAGAGTTAGTTTGACTGATGGTTGACAGTTACTTGAGCATTGATGACTCCACTGATGATGATGAAGGCTTCCAGTTGTGCTGCGATGATCATGAGGACACCTAGTTATGCTCCGATGACACTCTATTGATTTTATGATCACTCTGAGAGGATAATTCGAATTGCCACCTTAGGCATTCGAATCCTCTCTACCATTGTACTATTTATTTGTCCATATTGTGATTAATTAATTAGTGTGTGTGAAGTATTATTTCTTCTATCCGAGTTCTACTGTACCATATTATTCTGTTGCTCATTATACTGTATTGTTCACTCTTCTTCTATTTTCCTGCTTAATCATAATTACTCTTGTGAGGTATACATAATCTCTTAGATTTGCTGTGAGGATTTTCACAGGGGACACATAAAGTTAAAAAAGGAAAATAAAGAAAACATATAAAGGGATATGTAAAGTTGACAACAGAAAATAAATAAAATCTATAATTTGCATCGAAAGAATAACAGGGTACGAACTGAACTGAGGAAATTCGAACCTACAACCTATGTCTAGTCCCAAGGCTACCACCTTCAAGCCTAGCCTTATCAATCAATTCCCATCGCCATTTCCTCTCATACGAAGTGCCACAACCATTTCTCTCGACACCCAGTACTCTTCATTCATTCTGCATGCATTTCACTATGCAACGGTCTTAGATTCTCACCGTGTTTTCCCTCAATTAGTTTCTCAATTCAATATGACCCACGCCCGCTGTCCAAGGAGTGTTGCTAGTGGTCTTGAGTTTCAGCCTGGAAACAGTGACGATTCATGGTATTATGTTTCCCTTCAGCTGCAATATGGAAAAATCATAGTTTACTGCGAAGTTTTGTTTGACAAATGTGACGGTTTGGGTCATGCTAAATCGAGAAACCGAAACCACCACATTTGTCAAACAAACCTTCTTATGAGAGCTTTGAGTTTGTCATTTTCCAACCAAAGGGAAACATAATACCATGAATCGTCACCGTTGCCAGGATGAAACTCTAGACCGATGGCAACACTCCTCGGACGACATGCGTGGGTCATGCTGAATCGAGAAACTAATTGAGGGAAAGCGCATTGGGAATTTGAGATTGTTGCATAGTCAAAAGCATGCATAATGAATCAAGCTTGAAGGTGGTATCCCGTCGTCTCCCACTATGAAATGCATGCAGAATGAATCAAGCTGTTTGAAGGTGGTCTCCCATTATCAGTTGCACTTCAAGCTTGAAGGTGGTAGCCTTGGGACTAGACATAGGTCATAGGTTCTAATCTCCTCAGTTCAGTTTGTACCCTGTTATTTTTTCGATGCAAATTATATGTTTTCTTTAATTCCCTAGCGTAAGAGGAGTTATTATGGGCAAGTTGCAGCCCTAAAAAATTATGAACACTGACAACAAGCAGCATGTTTCTAATTGTTGTTGGTGTATGCTAGATTAGTTGCAAATATCATGCTTCAGAAGCTAGGCTTCAATGGTAAATAGACCATTTTGGAAGGGTTTAATGTGAGGTTAAGGATATTGATTCCAAGGAAATTAAAGAGAAGGTTAAGGATATTGATTCTAGTGCATCATTTACTCAGCCTTTGAAGTTGTGGAAACTCAAAATTGGTTATGATGAGCAACCAAACATCACAACAAGATCCAAGAAATTGTCAAAATTTAGATGACACACGAGTGGGTTGTAGAAAGCTATCATCGTAGCCATTCATTGAGCTCCTCTCTGTTTCGAGAATAATTTAATATTCTCTATTGAACAGGGCCAACCATGTGAAAGTGGGCTCTTATGGTCCCTCCATCCCCTCACATCACTCTCAATTCCCCATACCCAATGCATGTACTTGAAAAAAACAAATACATGCAAATTCATCCATATTTCATCATGAACTTTCATCTACCATTCATTCAATAAAGGCTAACATTCATTAAACCATTGTTTCATTCAGTCAACACATTCATACAATAAAAGATAACATTCAATAAACCATTCATTCATTCAGTCAACACATTCATTCAATAAAAACTGACATTCAATAAAGGTAACAATTTACTACACTGAATCATTAAACCATTAGACCATTCATTCATTCATTAGGCCAAAAATCATGGACGATATATTGTTATCAAAAATAATTAAACGACATTTTTCCAGTCACTTCTTTTTAGTTTTTTTTCTCTTTAGTGGTAAATAATCTCTAAGAGGAGCATTTACATATGGACTTTCTCTTCCAGTTCTTGGTTCTTCATCAGGCACTTATGGTGATGTCTACATCCTAGAGTGTTTATCTAGATGTGGATTTTGCGGCAAGGGGTTCGGATTTGCTGCAACAATGTGAAAATGTTACATCGTTGTATTTTTCTATTGTAATGACAAGTATTTCATTTTAAAAAAACATTACAAAGGTGTTTTTTTACCTAGTGTGGCCACATCATGTAGTTCATGTTCTTTTCCAGGCTCAACCTATACAGTTTCAGCCTCTACATGATCTGTAGTTGAAATATGGTGAATTACAATTAATGTTCACCATTTGCAATGCTATACATAAAATTGTAGCATATGAATAAATTCATTACCAGGATTCGAAGCATGATCTTTGATTTGTTGTTGATCCTCCTCGACATTAGGGGGATCATTGCTTTCTTGCTCAAAACAGAGTTAATATTTTTTGTCAAGTATTTATAATGAATAGATTGCACAAGTGGTTAATCTTCAATAAAGTATATAGATTCTATTTATCTGTGCACCGAATGGATTGGTACTAGAAGACTGTGTTTGGTCATACAAGCTTTTTCGGCGTTCAACAACAGATCCAAAGCCTTGCTTGAAGCCAAGCTTCATGTCTTCCTCAGTGGCTTATTCATTGATTCGTTGGGCCTACATATTTGCATAACGTCGTTAATTAACATTTTTCGGTGCAATAAAACAAAAAATAATTTGCAATTTATTATTTGTATGCATTATTGGTTTTTCGAAACTTACAATTTGTGCCGCCAAATTCGAATAACCACCAGGCCCAAGCTTGTGCTGACCTATTTTTCCAGTCTTGCCTTTGTGGCATTTGATGTGTCTGGAAACCTATGCAAGCGTTGAAATACGTTAGATGTTCCAAGTTCGATATAGAAATCAATAATAATAAGGTTTAGAATTACATTGCAGAAAGTATTGCATACCTCCCTGTGCCTAGTGTTATCTTTCCTTCTCTTCTCTGAGCCCTCTCCTTTCCATCCTCCACTAGATCTCTCCACTCCATTGGTGGAATCATTGGAGGGTGCTCATACCTAGGGTTTTTTTCCAGGTGGGTCCTATATTGGTCTCGGACAACCTTAATATGTTGTCCAACCTTTTTCAGTACCTCAGCTTTATTGAAGGTCTTGTCACTGAACAAGCCAACCAATCGATTAGTGAGTTCATCTTTTAAAAATTTCAGTTGTTTATCCCACCTTTCTCGGATGGTGGGCTCGAATATCTCCAAGCACGCGCCATTCATTTGTTTATAGAAAACATCATTTCCTGCAAAACGATCATGCCATGATCATAATTAGTTGAAAGAAAACGTTTTATCGGTATATTACAATGAAGTTATAAACACTAACTTGATCAATGAATATTAATTACTTGGTACCTTCTCAATATTTATTGGGAGGACATCTACGTCGACAAATTTTTTTGCCTCCATTGTTCCCGTGCTAGTGACACAGGAAGATCCTAGAAATGCAGCTAGGTCGATATCAATATTACCACTTTTCTCGTTATCGACCACTTCCCGTGGACGATCCGGTGTGCGTCAGTCACTAGCGGCCAATGTGCTCACAGTTGGGGTCTGTGGTGTGTCAGAATGTGTTTCCGACTGTTCAGTTGACAACAATGGAGAAGGAGTTGATGCACGTGGAGTCATTTGCTCATGATGCCATGTCTCTCCATGAGTCTCGCTAGGGCCAACATCTCCTCCACCACTATTGTGTGGTCTCCAATAATTCTGTAAATACAAACCACGTCTTATACGTTCAGTAATATCATTTAAAAGAGAAAATTATAAAGTTATAAATGAATTATTTTATGAATCAAGATTCGTCAACTTACTTGCAAGGATTCAGATTTCCGTTCCAACAATTCAATCCTTGCTAGGTTCTGGCTTGTCTGCAGAAACTTGAGTAGCAGAGAAACGATTTCCGCACTATATTTTTCCAACAATTTGTCTATCATCTTAAACAGGTTTGTGGATTCACCAATTAAGTCTAAATATTTAAGGATCTCAGCCACTTCAGGATCTACTGAACATTATTCTGATGCTATTTCAAACAACGATTCATTGGGATGCAACAAAAATTTATAAAACACTATTGAGTTATATCATGATAGATTCCTATAATTATATTAACAAAACATATCTATCATGATAGATTCCTAAAATTACAACTAGGCTTACTTGGTGCCTGGACGATGGTGTCGTTTGATCCACAGTTGTGGACTTGTCCCAATCATCGGGCCCTTGCAAAAAAGAATTAGAAAACATTATCACAACGAAACCAGTATACGCACGAAAAATACATAACAAAATAAACATTATGCTACGTATTATATTGGTACAATTCCAATGGATTTTACCTGCAACGTAGAGGATCGTGATCCACTCCTCGGATCGATGCTCATAGGTGACTTGCCCTGATCTGCTAATATCCGGGAGCTGCCGCTTAGAGATACTTAAATAAAAAACATAGTGAAAGTCACTTAAACGAATCCAAAACTAATCATGAAAAAACACATCGATTAAAAACTATTATTAAGTATTATATTTGTACTATTACACAGAATATGTATACCTGTTGCGTCGAGGGTACTGTGACCCTTGCAGAACCGGACTGCATCAAAAACATAGAGAAAATTACGTAAACGAAATAATTAGATAACATTATAGGAACGAAACCAATATACTAATAATGAAAAAACAAAGGAAAAAAAAAACTATTTTTTCTTATTATATTTGCACTATTACAAAGATGTATACCTGATCCCTCGAGGAAGATGTACTCCTCTGACCATCTATTGGTGGGGTTTTTATCTCGATCACTAGCCTGCGAAGTAAATATGGAAAATTGAAAAGAAATAAACTAACGAAAAAATCCTTAATATGTTAAATTCATTAATAAAAGGTTGGGTAAATTGTTATATGTACGACTCCCATAGTAACCTTTTTTGTATCTACTCGGTTCAAATTGTAATTAATAAGCAACTCTTCCCCTGTAGATATTGATTTAATGGCAACTACAAAAACATGGTTTCTTTCACGCCCCTCAAATTCACAGTTTGGTTGCTTAATTGTAGACCCTGGTTGTGTACTGTTTATAAACCCCACAATATTCCCCGTGGCCTTTGGCCTTCCATCCATGTACACCGTTGCTCCTTTATTTTGATTTTTGTCTTTCAACTGTAAATAGTTTGTTGACAATCCATAGCTACGCATACTTTTTGTAAATTGGACCAGGCACATCCAATCTGTGTAGCTGTAACAGGTCCAACATACTCCATCAATTCTGTACATGTGTTGTAAGGGACCCTTATGCCATCCATGTAGAACAACCCAAAACCATGTATTGACGACAGTGCTATTTGATATATCCTCTCGTTCACACAAAAATATGTGTTCAATTGAGGAAGATCCTTGGGTACCCATTTTTTCTCTAAATGTCTGTACCTCAAGGGCACCTCAAGGTCGTCTTTTGTCTCATCACCATAGGAACATGACCCCCCTCGACCGTGAAAAAATTCATTGCGTTTATCGAATTTTCTTCTGATATTTTGACATCTAGTTGATACAACTCTTCTAGACCTACTAGATGTCTCACTTTCCTCTAGCCTTCCTAAAATCCCCTCGCTTGAGGAAGACAAATCTGACAAATACCTGTTTGGTTCTACCTGCACCATGGAAAAAAAGTTTAGATACGACCGCAAGGCATAACGCCTCTTAAAAGGTGACGTGTAGCGCCTTTTATAAAGTTACTTGATCCTCATTCCCTTTCTCAACATGTAGGCATTCAAGTGATGAGGAAGACGATCACTTTATCTTTATTATGAGTACAAATTCATGCAATTATGAGCTTTCTTTTATTGCTACTTTGGGCCTTGACTCCCATATCAAACCATCCAACTATCAACTTTGTCATCATGGCCCTAAAGTCTCTCTCATCCCATCAGTTTGGGTTCATCAACTAGGTAATCGAAGTCCATAAACATTTAGTAAGATATTTATATTCAGCAATAATAATATAAAATAAAAATCACTAACCATTATGGAAAACTTCTAAAAGTTTTTATGACTTTCAAAAGTAAGATCTTTTAGGTGGTTAATAAGTGTTCACAAATATTCAAAAACAATATTTTATATAATGTTGTGGAACTTGTGTAATCTTATTCAAGCATGGTCTTCTTAAATGACTTAAAGTAATTGAATCAAGAAAAAACGGAACCGTAAACATGTAAGTTGTTTTGAAAAATAGTATCTTTCAGTCATACTCCCAACTAATGCTGCCTTTGGACAATTACTTGTAATATTGACTTAGGGTATTTAATTCATAACATAGATTTTCAATCATATTGACACAGAGAAAAGTAGGGATTTCTTTATATTATCATGACATAGTTACAAAGACTTTCTTTTCAATCTTCATGACAATCTGAATGGACAGGCCCCACTCATAGCCAAATACTTTTGAGATATTTACAAATCATCGTAGTATGGGGGACCATATATTTCTTGAAAGACATTGGATTCAGTGCACCATGCCTTTGAATAAATAGACCTCCGAACCACGCGTCTATTATGATGCATGTGGACGTCTATGCGGGTTTTGACAAGCCATTGTTCTTTGTATTTAATGTAGTACCCAAGGATTTGATCCTCAGTAATCTTTGTCTGCAAAATATCTTTGACCTGTTTGAGAGATTCTCCAACTTCTCGTTTTAGATTATAGATAACAGTTGGTTCTAATGCTGTTACGTTGATTCCGAATGACTGCCACCAGTCTCTCATCCAATCAGGGACGTAGAATGCAGGATCCTCATAGATTTGTGGAATTTGAAGTCCAAACTTTAGCATGGTATAATATGTTCTATCTATATTTTATTTTCTCAAGAATTTCCACCATAATTTTTTATATTTTTCATAAGTGTGTGTGGTACTTGGAAACCAGAGACTAGCATCTTGATGTGGCCATGCTTCCAAAGAACGTATCCGGTTAATACAGTAGTATTGTTGGTCTAGTTGTAGCTCGGGGTGATGTGTAGAGACCTCTGTCGAGATTAAGGTAAGATCCCGGTAGAGGTTTGTTAACCAATTGCTTGCATCAGCTGCTTTTCTCAGGGAGTTGTTGTAAATCATCTCTGGTACAATACTGGATCCCATAGGCATTCTTCTGAGTTCTGACACTAGTCTAATAAAAGCATAAGATCCCTGTAAGTTAGCATCTAATACTTCAGTTTGTCTCAACTCCCACCTAGGTTTCCAGTCTTGCATATAATCCAGCCACATCATATTATCATCAATTTTATAGATCTGATGTTTTCCATCGGTCCAAGCAAAGATTTCCATGTTTACTTGTGGGTTATGGGCCCACTGGATTCCACTTTGACCTTCTACGCTCGCTTGCACCAGGATTGCTTGTTTCAGGCTAGCTTGCTTAAAGCTCGGTTGTTAAAAATTAACAACATACTTCTGTGTCAAATATTCTCTTGTTAAAAATTCAGGAATGCTTTTTTCTTTCTCAGAAATGTGCTCATGAACAGTACAATTATAACATCAAAACAATGCTTGCCATATTGCAAACTTTCGTTTTGTTGTTGCAAATTTTATTGTGTTGTTTAGCACAAATGGAAGACTGGAGCAATCTGTTCTAGTTATGATAAGGTCATGGTTCAACAAATAAAGTCATAGTTCTACTCAGTTTTATGTCAGGACACTTATTCTCTAAGATAATTTCCTCACAAGTTCAATTGAGGCCGAGTTCCACCACTCTTAAAATTCTTTACCAACAAATATAATTTGATTACCAACAATTTTGTCTGACAAGAAAAGTATTAACTACTTAATTCAAATTATTTACCACATATTTGATTACCAAAAATTTGATTGCTTAAGTCTTATAACCAACACATATTTGATTACCTGGTTGTAGACGTTTCCTGTAATATACTCAGAAGAGTTACTTTCAGAAATGACTGTACCTCGTAGAGACCAGTCAACTCTAGGAACCAAGTGACACTATTATAGGGTTAGTACAAACCAGAGAGAGAGAGAGATGACTGGGTTGTGGTACGATCAATCAAAGAAAGTCAATGATAGTCAAAAGGCTTAGTACAATCACAATAAAGATGAGCTGACAGCCAGCAGACTCACGACCCCCAGTAAGGTACAAGGACCAACCAAAGGGTAAAAAAACCAACCAGTAAGGTACAAGTAAAAAAGAAAAAAGTGGGTATAAATTAGACTCATAACCCTTGGGACTAAGGGGGTGTAATACCTCAAATGTGGACAATCTACCATATTTATATCCACAAGACCAAAAAAAAAAAAGGTGGTACAAATCAAAAGATAACTCAAGATCAGTAAAGACCCAAAAGGTGAGAGGCAAGGTACCACAAAAAAATGAAAGGACCAAAATGAAAGGACAAGCTACCACAAGACCAATAAACAACAGGGTGTAAGGACCAAAAGTAAATCAACCATTGTGGGGAAGGTACAAATAAGGTCAAATATATATTGCAATAGCTCATTGTAACTACCTGTTATTTGACATGCCAAAGAGATGGAAGGTCAAATAATGTCAAATATATGCAATAGCTCCTTGTAACTACCTCTTATATGCAATAGCTCCTTGCAACTACCTCTTGTAACTCAAATAGGACTACCAAAAGGTATGATAGCAAGCAACCTTCCTAATTAAGGTCTGGAGGGTGGTACGAAGTGGGCATAAAGACTCATAACAACTTGGACAAAGGGGGTGTACCTCAAATGTGGACAAACTACCGTAGTACCCACAAGACCAAAAACATAAAAGGTGGTACAAATCAAAAGATATACTAAGATGAGTAAAAGACCCAAAAGGTAAAAGGGAAGGTACAAATCAAAAGATATCTCAAGATCAGTAAAAGACCCAAAAGGTGAGAGGCAAGGTACCACAAAAAAATGAAAGGACCAAAATGAAAGGACAAGCTACCACAAGACCAATAAACAACAGGGTGTAAGGACCAAAAGTAAATCAACCATTGTGGGGAAGGTACAAATAAGGTCAAATATATATTGCAATAGCTCCTCGTAACTATCTGTTATTTGACATGCCAAAGATATGGAAGGTCAAATAATGTCAAATATATGCAATAGCTCCTTGTAACTACCTCTTATATGTAATATCTCCTTGTAACTACCTCTTGTAACTCAAATAGGACCACCAAAATGTATGATAGCAAGCAACCTTCCTAAATAAGGTTTGGAGGGTGGTACGAAGTGGGTATAAAGGCTCATAACAACTTGGAGAAAGGGGGTGTACCTCAAATGTGGACAAACTACCATAGTACCCACAAGACCAAAAACATAAAAGGTGGTACAAATCAAAAGATATACCAAGATGAGTAAAAGAGCCAAAAGGTAAAAGGCAAGGTACCACACAAATATTATCGAAAAAATGGAAGGAACATAAGACAATAAACCAAGGTGGGGTACAACCAATCATCTCTCTCTCAAATGTACCATTGTTCCATATAACCTGAAAGACCATCATCACAGTAAATGAAAAAGTCCAGACGGATGATGTGATCACGTGGTCCTCTAGACTACTCCTAAGGTCAAGCGTAAGTGGCTCCATCAAGGGGTGTTCAGTCCCTTGAGAAGACCATCTAACTCAACCATCTCGAATACTTAGGAGAAGAGGACATCACACATCATCAGATAATTGGTAATTGATCGTGTAAGAACTCAAAAACCCTAAATCAATCGAGAGTGCAGAAGGGGAGCTAGGAAAAGACAAGGCTCACAGGCCAAAAAAGCAAGCTCAAAAAACTGTACTGGGACCAGTGTCATAGTAAGCGAGCTGAAATAAAAGTGTCCAGAATGCCAACAAGCAGCACTAAAAAGAAAAAGACCCTCTAAAAAGGTGAAATAGCAAGCAAACTTCCTAACTAGGAGCTAGATACCTCGACAAATCGTATCCTTCGCAAGGTGATGAAATCCAAGTCGAACAATACGAAATGAGAGACCAATAATGGAAGGATATCCCTCTACCGAAAGGGATCCTGGGTAAAAGAGCCCTAGAAGAAAATTCACTAAGATACCTCGTTCATGACACATTGGAAAAGGTTTTCGACTCTTCTGTCTTATTGCCCCTGTATCACCATCATAGTAGAGTAAAAGGAAGACAATGGATCGATATGCCTTAGGCACTAAGTGGAGTGCGACATTCCACAAAGTCCATCCAGAATCAATCCTCATGGCTTAACCTCTGAAAAAATGGGAGGCCCCTCCACAAACTGGTCGATGACCGTGTCAATAAATACTAGAGGATTTTAGTACCCTAGAGGACAACAACTATGTCTCAGATGAAAATGACAAGGGGGAATTATTTGGATGCCTATCCCTGGTGTCCTACCTAACTACCAAATTATTTTTATCCTCAAGCGAGGTTAAAGTGTGTTGAGTTAGCGAGTTAAATTTTAATGGTTGTATTACTCATTCGGGTGATGGAAGTGAAAATCGTGGTGTGATGACTAACTCAAACCATGCAAATGCATATGAATAAAATAAGCCTTTCCTTTCAATTAATGCTAGCTAAAGTAAGGAGAGAGTTCTTTCAAACTATAACTACTCTTTCAAATTAAATGAATGTAGCAAGTGTTCAAGTTCATTCGTGGGACCCCAAGGAGAGCTTCAGATATACTCAAGTCATGCAAATGAATTCATCACATAAAACAAAGTGATAATAAATATAAGGAATTGTATATATCCATGTTCATAATTATTTAAGCACACTTATAACATTCTTCAATCATTCATCACAAAAACACAGTGATAGTAGAAACAATAAACTGCATATAAATGTTCATGAGCTTAATAAAAAAATAGTAACCACAACTGGGAAGCTATACCACAACTTTTTTTTATGACTATAAATTCAAGAGAATCCTAATCATGAGCAATACATCCTTTACTTTTACATCATGAGCAATACTAATCATTTCCCCTTTCCTCAATTTCAAATAACAAATAATTAAATTGGCAAAAAATTACCTTATACTAGAACTCCCATCAATTAGCTTATGGTCATGTTCATTTTCCTCAGTTCCTCTAAATTTGATTGCAGACAGAGTACTATCAACTAAGCTCAAAGTTTGATTGAAGACAGACTACTATCAACTAAGCTCAATTCCTCTTGTGTGATATCCCACGCTTGGAAGAAACTCTAGACTCTGTGTACCCACGCCCGCCATCTGCGGCTTGTTGCCAAGCTGAAACTCAAGACCGCTGGCATCAGTCCTTGGATGGAAGGTGTGGGTACACAGAGTTAAATCACTTCTGGTTTTGGGATAAAAACAATAGAGGTCCAAGTTGAACAAAGAAAATATATTTATAAATACAAATATATTTATTTTTATCATGATACAATAGGGGAATATCATGATGCTAATGGTGTTATAGGATCTATCTCACACGGTTCTACTTCATAATGGGATGGGGCCAATTAATCTTACTGTCAAAACTCATATGGTGGCAAGGATTGATACATATTGTACATATGGACACAATACAGAGAATTGATAGCAAGGTAAACAAATTCTGCTAGTATGAGAGATGGTGATAGTCTAGAATCTTTCTCATTCCTCACATTCTACATTGCCCAAACTTTTCTAATTGTCTGAAAATTGAAGCTTTCAATTTTATCCAAACCATGTAAGGAGAACTTGACCTAATTGCAATTTTTATAATATACATGGAAGGATATGTCAATTTATAAACAGGGAAATTTAATTTATAGACAGAGCAATTTAATTTATAGATAGGGCAATTTTTAGCCGTAGGATAGTTATCAACCTAATCCTTCGCATATCAGGGAAATCTAATTTATAGACAGGGCAATGATTTGGTTGACATCCATACAGGGCAATTTCTAATCCTCTACAATTAAAGGCATCGTAATACCGTATTACTAAGTATCCCAAGGCATTTTTATTTGGAAATTGGTTTACAAATTATAAATATGCAGGTTTGATATACTTAGCCGAATTTTTTGACCCATCTTTCATCACATTCGCTGGGTAAATTAAATGCTAATTTTCTAGTTTATGATTCCTTGGATCACTATCATATTGTTCTTGAGTTAGTGTTTGAGAAATATCTTAAGCATATCTTGGTTACTTGATCACTATTATTACCATCACACTTGGAATTTGTCTCACTGCTATTCATACTCTCTTACATAGAGCAGACCTCTGTTTGTGGTTCACTCCTTCATTGGCAGCATATTGAGACCACTTTATAACTCATTTTGTGGACTAAAGAATCACTATTGTCACTGTTCTGATTGAGTATCAATCTTTTCATTAGCTTCTAATTTCAAGAATAAGTTACAACGAAATTGCATCTCTCTTCTAGTTAGTTGTTGCAAATATAATTGTTGGAACTTGGAATGACTTATTATGTTTGAAGGACTCAAAGCTAGCATTGACACAATATCCTAACACCATTAGTAAACATATTGACCTCCTTACTGCTGATACAATTCTGATCTTTGCATATCAAATTGGATCTTGTAACAAGTATTGAGGCACCCAATCAAATCGCACCCCTTGTGGACATATTCATTGAGCAAGTAATAGTGGAATTGGATTGGCATTTAGCATATTTGTACCCACTGTTGATTGGCTATTCTAAACCTATGATTGAGGCTTGATTTTACAGATCCTAATCTATACAAAGAACATAATTCACTAATGAGAGCTGCTAAGATATTTTGAGATAAATCTGAGTTTGATTCACAGTGATTTTATTGCCCTTTGTTACCATTTGTTTACTACTGTAATAAGTCTTCATTTGCTTCATTCTTGGCAATACTTGTGGAGCACATTACTTGATTACTACTTTGGAAACGAAAACACTGATTAAATAACACTATAAAAAATTCATGCTACGTGACAACCTCCTAATCTACTCTTTTGCATGCCCTTGATCTCACATTTGGGACTGTTTGGTGCCTCTAACAAATTCATATTGATTGCAAATTATCCTTTGGTTGAGATATGACTTAATTGCTTTGAGAGATTGAAGGCTTGTCTCCTAAGAGGCCTAATTCAGTAGTGATAGGTTGGGAAGGAAGTTCATAGTTGTGGGGATTCACTTTTCTTCTAGAATGCAAGCATTTTGAAGCAACCAAAATCCCCAACAAATCAAATAGCGGGTCAATATGTGGCCTCTAATATCACGACAAGAAAATAACTCATGTAAACATTCAACCATAGTGCCTTTGACCCATAAATTCCTCAAGTTAAAATGAAGTTTGATATCTCTCCATACATGTTGTCAATAAGAGTAAGAAAGGAATAAGTGATGTTTGGGTACATATCCCAGGCATATGTGAATATGTGAACAACAATGTTGAGTAGTTTTGATCCACTAAAGTCATTCAATTGTAATAGAGCTTCCCATCTACTTGTCAGCAAAATGGTGTGCCAAAGAACAAGAACAAATCATTGAAGGAAATGACACTTTGAAGTCTAAATTGTATAATTGCATGTTGCAATATAAATTGAACACTTCACTACAAATTTTTTTTGGAACTACGTGAAAAATGTTGTCTCTTGACAAATTCACTACAGAACTAACAAGGTAGCAAGCTGCAAGACAAACTTGTTCAAATGGGCACCTTAAATACCTCAAAGGCTCGTTCCCTTGCTGCAAAGAAAAGTACAAATGATTCAACAACCAACTTTCTCTGTTGGGAATTTGAGGAACCCCATTGCACTTGGGATCAAGCATCCCAGCCAATCTGGAATTTATAATCTTAAGGGGGGGCATATTGGACTATCGCCAAACTATGAAAGTAAAAATTTGGTTGTTAAAGGATGTTTTTTTGGAAGGACTTGTGCAATCCAGTACATACAACAATAAAATGTGATCAAGAAGAGGAGCATAGAGGGTAGGAGGTTTAAGAAGGAGGTATTTGAACTTCAAAGGCATGCTAGCATCCTTTATACCATACAAATAGAACATCCTTCCTAAAGAGCTGGTTAATTGGTTGTGATACTTATATTAAACCCTCAACAAAATGGTGAGTAGCCCCAACTCAACCAAGGAAAGAAGGACAACCTTTCACCCTGTTGCATATCAAGGATATCCTTTATCTTCGCTGTATCAATCTCAATGCCACAATAATAAATGATGCAGCTAAGTATTTTTCCAAATGTGACTCCAAATACACACTTGGAGGGGTTAAGGAAAATGTGATATTGCCTTAATATCTCAAATATGATCCTCAAATTATTGACATGGTATAATCTAAAAATAGATTTTCCAAATATGATCTGCCCTCTATTTTGTAACTAAAATTGAAAATACAAGATAAGAAATTTATGGAAGATGGAACAAGCCCTGCAGCCTTCACAAATCTGGATGTAACAATCCTATAAGTTTGAATGACCTATTTGAGTGCTTTTAATTACCAATATCAACTCAACTTTCTCTCAACCAATGACAAATACATTTGTATTTCCTTCCCAATGTCGAGTTTCTAACTTTTGTTTCAATTTGGTCTTCTGCTATGGGAAGTAGGGTTTGGTTCTTCACTAGTAGTCAAGGATTTCACTCAATTTCATGGGCTTGAATATCTGGTTGAGGGGTTCAAGTGCATTTAGATCATATGCCAAAGTCCATATCATGGCATTGGATACCTCCTAGATGGGATGATTGCACACATTGGAAAATATTAGCAATATTCAATTTTTTATACATGATGGGAAACTACAATAAAAAAATCGAACACCTACAATAACAGAGCTATTGCTCTCATTATCCAATGATGGCAACCCTTCTCTCATTCATGTTGGCTCAAACCATTAAAAATATTAAACCACCTGAATTTTGTTGGCATGGAAATTTTACATGGATTTTGTAGTGGACAAGGGCTTCATTCGATCGAAATCAATTGTCATATGTAGGTATAAAGAGAAACGGTGGGATGCTAAATGACTTCTTGGTTCTGGTGGAATGCCCTCATCACATTCTGCATCTGTTACTGCACTTACCGCAGCTATTGTATTTCAAGATGGACCTGGAGGGTCTTCCCTTGTGATTTCGTTAGTCTTGGCCTGTGTTGTTATGTATGATGTGTTGGGTGTTCGATTGCATGTTGGCCGCCAAGCATAGGTTTTGAATGAATTGGCATTTGAGCTGTCAGCAGAACAACCATTAGCTGACACAAGGCCTCTTCGAGAATCTTGGGTACATCACGCTAGGGCACGTTCTAAAAAAGGTTAGATCCAAGATTGAATCCTCCGAACACCCTAAAAATCAGTCAAACGTTTCATATTTTCTTCA